>VZRR01004306.1:282083-480010 GCA_013398015.1 Oreocharis arfaki
GAATGGATATGTCATCATCGGTGTAATTCTAGCATCAGTGAAGTGTTAAATACGAGGACTGGATTCCATTTAAGTTTAAATGGGGAGGAAATGCAGCAAATAAGCCCTGTAGTTTATGAGAACGTTCTGTAAGAAAACTGGATTTTAAACGTAAATAGGCAAAATGATCCCAAATCTGAATTTGTTAATCAGATTAAACTGCCAATTTTCATAAAGTAACCTTGTATAGAAGCACATTTAAGGGCTGGACAGCATTTTACCAGCTTTTGGATTAAATATCAGGTGTTCACAAAACCCTACAAAAAAAGAAGTTGCCATACTGTGGCTGATAATCAAGTGTCAGCACACATTCCTGGAGCTGAGTGAATAATTAAAAAAAATTGAATAACTTATTCAAAACTATGAAATTCATCAACTAAATTACTTGAATAATACATCTATGAATTATGAACTGACTATGTTGGGTGAATAATACATTAATAATTAATATGAAAAATATAATTAAATTCTTCAAATTAATTACTCGGAGAATATGAGAAACCATAATTATTCTCTATGCTGTACTCAAAGAATAGAACGCCTGAGTAGTCTGTATGCTCTCACAATTTTTCAGTGCAATACATAGGGTATATCTTTATAATTACGGCGTATCGGGGTGATATCTCAAATATCACTTCAGGCTAAGAATGAAGCAAAATGTCATAATTGAACAAAATAACATATGTTTTAATAGAAATATGCTAATGTTGGGATGTGTATCATGGCCTAGTTTGCAAAGACTGCCTCGGTCTCTGAACAAATGCCCAGCGGAGGGAATTTTTTGACAAGCAGTGAAGTGCCGGGGCTGTGCATTTGCTAATTTTGACCATAGGTTACTTTCAAATACCATCTTGTATGGTACCTGCATCAAGCAGTGAGTGTGGTTCAAGTGGATTAGCCTCCCATCAGCCCAGGGTGTTGGTTCCCAGGGGCTGGAGCGGGGCCAGCACTTTGGTAGAAATCTCGAGTTTTGAGAAATCTCGCTTTGTAAGGACCTTTGTCTGGTGTGCTTCTGGATCAAGCCACACTGTGTCCAGCTGTCGCGAAAGAAGGGAATGTGCATTCTAAAGGTTTTAAGATTTGAGGTTCTGCTCCAGGGCTCACATCACTGAGCCATAGTGCCCAGGTGCATGCTGAGACAGCAGCAGGCAATTTGAGCATCCACGTCCCTTTATGTGTGCCTGTATTAGATACTGGTATCCCATTACAACATCAACCCTTTTTCCTTTTGGGATACAGAGGTGTGTTGTCTGTCAGGTACTGAGTCCCTCCTTTCTTATACTGGCCACTCTGCAGAGAGCACAGTTTATGAGGAGCAGAAGGGAAATTTGCCTGCAAGCTAAGAATGGAAAAATTACAGGGCTCTACTTGAGATCTTTCCTTGCCTGTAGTTACACTTGTCACATTTTCTTGTAAGACCATGCAATTACTTCCTGTTGGACTCTGGCACATATCATAAAAGCACACTTGCATTCTCCATGCACACACAGGGTAGGGTTATGCTCAAATATGCTGTGAGGTGTGGAGTGATGCCAGTGAGAGCTCTGGCTGCGGCCAGTGCTACATGTGGGCCACAGAACAGCTCAAATGAGGACTGATGTTGAAGATCCTCACTTGGTGATAGATGGGGGACCGGATTTTTCTTCCATTAGATATAAACAAAGTTAGCACTTTCATTACACTATTAAAAATGGAAAATGCAAATTAACCACATACTCCATCCTTTTGTATTCTATTGATATCTTGAAAGCATGGTAAGTTTATAAGATTATTTGAGGAAATAAGAAAATCCTACATGCCCAGAAATGGTTTTGCTTTCAACTGTAAAATATTTCTAAAGACTCTGAAACAAAAAACCCCAGCCAATGAGCCAAACACAAAACATGCAGAGATAAACAACCTTTCAGGAAACTGTCCAGTTTCGTAGCCTATGATACCTACAGACCTATTCCACAACCCTCCACGAACTGAATATTCTAGTTTCAAAATATATTTCCATAAGCATAAGGTCTCTTCAAAGGATATTTCAAGCATCTTGCCAGTCTATGATCCGATCTGGCTTGTTAATCAGCAAACAAAAACTGTTCTCTCCTTGACTGTAAAGACAGATCCTATATCATTTATGTCTTGTTAGGTGATCCATTACACTCTACTCTCCAATCACTGTCTTCTTAACATCTCAGGTCTGTTCCAGACCTGTCTTTAAGATTTGCCTATTAGCCCCAGTCACAGCAATAAACTCCCAGTTTTAACTAAGCTATACTAGAGGTCCATTCTTTTCGTTCGTGAAAGATTCCAATTATGTGGAATAACTAATGAGGTATCTATTTAATCTGATTAAACGCAGCCATTTTTATTCCCTGTATGCCTTTCCATTTCTAGGAATCAAGAACACTAGCTAAAGAGAATATGTGTCTCTGGGAGTAGAGCTGTGCTTCTTTTTTGGTGTATTATTATGGAACAGGAGTCTTTAGAAATGTAAAACTTCCTGTCTGAAGGGACACCTACTCCTACAAAAGCAACCAGTGATGTTTGTGCATGACTTTCTGCAGCCAGCTCATTCCTTTCTTCCCATGTCCTGGCCTGAGACACGGTTCTGCACACAGGCTTGAAACTGGCAATTACATCCTAATTCTACCTGGCACTGAGCATCCTCCCCAAAATGCTGAGTCTCCTGTAGTGCTAATGACATCAGTGGGAGTGAAGGAGCTCAGTTCCCCACAGGGCTGAGGTACAGCTTCTTTCACTGGGGATTTCAAGTCCTGTTTATTCCTACAGATTTTCATGCCCTATCAGTCCTTGAAGGTGACACGGGAGAAAACATGATGACAACAGGGCATGACAAATCTCAGGGAAGATTTGAATGTAAATACTCTCCCGTGAAATGTAGATATTATTGGAATAACCTGAACAAATCAAGAAATTGGCTGGCAAGGGCAAGGCATCATTATCACATTGCAGTATCTTCAAGGAGAAATTGTATAAGGCCTTTTATAAGATTTATTACATTTCTGAAATGAAATAAAATATTAGACCTCTAACTTTTTTAGTTAAATTTCATCAGTAACTCCCTACATTCCTTCTCCCTGCCCAGTGAGTTAACCTTTATCATATTTTTGTCTGAGATAAAAATGAATGATCTGCTTTTGATTAAAAAAAAAAAAATAAAAGAAAGAAAGAAAAAGAAACCTTCTGCCTAACTTTGAACTATGAATCAGCCTTGGTGCTCTCATTAAAAACTCCCTAACTTTTAATTGCAGAACACAGTCTCTGCTGTCCTCAGACTGAGAAGTAAGATTCTTGGCAGTTACTCAAAGGAAAAATGTGAAAAAAAAATAAGCATTACTATTATCATAACTTAAGATGAAGGTGTGCTGTGAGCACATTTATTCAAGTTGGAAGTTGCAAATTTCTGAACTTTTCTCCGTCACTGAATCCCTCTACTGCCTTTTGACAAATGATATTCATTCTTCACCTCATTTCACCAGTAGAAAGTTTCTGGTAGACACTTACTGCGCTGAGGTATTATATTTGAAAGTAGTCCTACAGCTTTGAATTTATATTTGTAGGAGCAAACACCCTAATACAGTGCAAGACTATTTGAAGAGAAGAAATCTTCAGTCACTGGAATAACATTCTTTACGAGAACTTTGCCCAAGACTACCCTTTCTTGTACAACAGAAAACAGTAATGGTGGTAAGGTTCCAAATTATAAAGCAAAGCAACTTGTAAGAAAATCTTTTTCTACTGTTTCTTTGCACTTATTTCATTCAAAAAATCAAGCACAACATAGACAAGGTGGAGGTTCAGACTGAAATCTCTGTGCAAAATTCCACCAGCATTACTGGATTCTTGAGCTTCTGGTGGTGAGGAACCTGATGGAAATTCAGGAGGGAAAATCTTCTGAAAAACAAGAAGATGACAAACAACTTGGGAAGTTAGGGAATGAAGTGTTGTGTGGGGGAAAAGAAAATCTCCTTGAATGAGTCATAAAATGCTCTACAGAGCAGAACTTTCATACATGTCCTTAAAAATTAGTATTTCTCTGTGTTTCTCAGGATGTTTCTGATTTGGTCTAATCTACTTACAGTTCAGCAAGGAATACATAAATGCTGCCACCGTATTTACAGACAATGCCATCCGAAGTGCAATACAAGGGTTTGAGAGCACAGAAATACAGGATGAAATGGAACGGTTGGAATTTAACAGCTGCAGACATAGGGCGCTGAACCTATCTATGATTCTGCTTTTGTGAGGTGACTGTGGACTGTAGGCTAAGCTTGGCAATGGAGAGGTTCCCCTTTTATGCTGGAAAAAGTTGAGAGTACCTTCTTTGGCACACCTTTATGAATGACAAGGATAACCTTGGAGATTCTGGTGCTATAGAAAGGGCGAGGAAGCTGGGTGGTTAGACAAGTGGCTCCAAGAAGGCATCAGGAGTGGGAAAGATGATAAAAGCAGAGGGTTCTGAAACCCAGAACAAAAAGATTAGATGCCATCACATGATGTTAGAGCAGACCTTCAAAGAAATGTGAGGTTTTCTTGGCTCCCTGGGCTTTCCTAGAGCCACCCCTGAAGTGACATGTGTAGAAAGAAAATCAGGCGATCAAGCACTGGATACCCCAAGGAGTTTCCTGTAAGCAGGTAGGCACCAGTTGAAACTGAGCAAAAAAGAAAGAAAGAAACCACCAGAAAGACTGAATATGGAGGTTCTGATGTAGCTGGTGGGCTGCACTCCCCACCCAAATAGCATTTATCCAAATGACCAGGTAGGGTTGGTTTTATCAAGCAAAGTTCCCTGAAAAGACAAAGAGGATGCAAATCTGCTGGAGTAAACATGAAAACAAGCATGATGGGGAAAGCTGTTTGCTGAGAACCACACATCCTTTTAGGTTCTTTGAGGTCCCTTGTCTGTCTCCAATGCTTCCAGGAGCTGCAGACAGGATTTTCACACTTCATCAGCCTTAGTACAAGCATCTATGAGCATGCCATTGATGAACTTGTAACAGTTTCACCCCTAGTTATGCATAAATACTTCAAGGACTACTTCCCCTGGAAAAATGCTGGTAAGATAAAATCTGAGGTTAGCACCAACAATTATGTGGTCATACAGATAAGGAATGTTAAATGCTGGCTGTGCCTCAAACTGGCTTACTTTATTTCTGTATTTAGCTCATTTTTAGCAGCCCTTCTACATCCAACTATTAAAATGAATCAAAATACCATGGGCTCACAAGGCCATTCCCTAACATTTTCTGCAGTCATTTTCAATAGGTTAAGGCAGGTATACAACCAACCAGGTTTATCTAGCTGAAGAAGTACTTTGTGTGGTAATAAATCACATGGAGCCAACACCCAAAGCCAAGCATATGTGGGCCCAGCCATCACTAAAACACAGATTTGCATACACCGTACCTTTAAACAGCCACTAGCTGAGCCGAGTGTAACAGCACAAATCTAGCAACAGCAGGAGGATCAAGATTAAAAATCTTTAAGAAATCCATTTTTAGCTCCAGCTTTATTTAATCATTCATTATTTTATATAACATCACCAACACACCTTATTGGCTATATTGATTCAAAGCATTTTGTTAGATATTAAAAAGTCAGTAAAAGTAGCATGAGATGGTTCAGCCATGGCCGTATGGGATTATTATTGAAACCTGGATCACAGAGTTGCAATGTAAGCAGTCAAGTCAAATAAATACAACGTCTTCACTTCCAGGTGCTGTTTCTTAGCACTTACCCTTCACCTTGCTACCCTTACTCCCCATTCCTCAAGGCCCTTTGTGAATACTGAAAAAATTCAGATTATGGCCCTGTTTCTTATGCACACACATAGAAAACTGGAAAAGGATATTGCTTTGTGGAAGCCGTTGTCACCTGTGGGAGTGACAGCTTCGGGCAGCAGGTCAATGCTTCTGTTGGCTGTGGAATCAGCAGAAGGAGAAACACCACCCTGGAAGGAGTCAGAGCAGCAAAGTGGTGCTTCCACCTCGAGTCCCCCTCTGGAAGAATCCATTTGTCTTCATTAGCAACCCATGGAGCCCAGGGAAGCAAACCTTTTCATTGATACAGCTCCATTACCTAGTTAAAAAGTAAGTGCTATGACTATACAGTCTCTCCTCCTTCTGCTCCCTCCACATTTTTTATTAGCAGTGTGTTGCAACATCAAAACAGATTACAGGACTCAGAAAAACCTACACAAATGAAGCAGAGATGTACAGTACTCAAATCTGCATTTTTAAGACTACATTCAGCTTTCTAGTATTTAATCCCCCATGTTTCAGGACGTAATCCAGCTATACAGTGGTCATTAGGAGGGAACGTTTTCTGGAACAACGTATGGCATAACTGTTCTGCAAGCTTAGCTTTGCTTTCTTCCAAAGCAATTGGTATTAATGTACACAAGACATGGGCACAGAACATCTGACATACAGTAATATAACAGTACATATTTTCCCATGCCTGCGGCAGTGATCAAAATGTACCCAACTAACAGCATTTCTTAGCCTTGACCTAGCCAGGTATCAGATGAACTGTACCTTTGTCAACAAGTGCTTCCTTGCAAATACTGCAGAGTCAGGCCCCAATGCTGCAAGAACTCACTTGTATTTTGGTTGAATTTTGTCCATTTGTTTCACTGACCAGAAAGGGGTTACTTCTGTTGTGGAGATAAGAGGCCTGGAGTCCAAGGAAACAGCTTGGCATTGCCACAAGGAAATCACGTCTGATACATAACAGACTTACAGCAGAACTTGTCTGGGTATGTAAGGGGAGTAAAGGATTTGTTGTGTGCTTTAGTCAGCCATTCTGGCATTATAGTCCTGGTATGCAGTAATAAAAGTGAAGTCATCAGGGAAGTCACAGTGGGGGGCTCTGGTGACTAACTCCAGAGTCTCCCTAGGGCACTCATTTGTCATGGGACTTGTTCACAGCTAAATGGATGGCAAAGTAGCTCATGGTCTCTTGTTCCTTTAAAGTGCACTTGCCACAGAAAAGAAATAAGAGATTTTCAGCTTGTGAGAGGAGAGGAAACCTTTCAGGAATCCAGTTATTTTTTCTCTCTCTCTCTCAATATAAGAATTATTAGAATAATACAGGAAAAAAGTAACATTTTCTTCATCATGCTGGCAAGAGGTCATTGCTGCTACTGCGTGCTTTTCATCCAATGATCTCTAATACATTTTACCCCGGAGATAGCAATGTTATTACAAGAGAGGTGTGAAAAGAGCCCCAAACCACAAAACCCTATAAACTAAAATAAGCTTTAGCCAATGTGGTTTTCAACTTTAACCAGTTTTCTTTCTGTATTTCCATGAAATGTTACACTGTATCTAAATTTACATGGGCCCTTCACATCAAAGATAGTAATAATCCAAAAGAAGAATATTACATATGCTGATTTTTATGTAATGAACAAACCTTTGCAAAAAATAGTAGGAAAATTAAAAAAGTGGGCTGAGAGAGTCTAGGAAGTCTGGGTTTGTCCAGCTTGAAGAAGGGAAGGCTAGGGAGAGGCTTTAATTGCTGTGTACAGTAATGTTGTATGTTGGGATAGGAAAGACTATGCCAGGCGCTTCTCAGAGGCACACAAATGAAGGATCTTAGGATCATAGAATCACAGAATCGTATGGAAGGGTTCAAAGGGACCTTTAAAAACCATCTAGTCCATCCACCCTATGCTATGGGCACAAACATCTTGCATGAGATCAGGGTAGCTCAAAGCCACATCCCTATATAAGGACATCCTCAGTGGTGTTTTTCACACGGGAAGGACTCTCTGATGACACTGGAAAGATTCTACAGAATGATATCTGTGCTAATGGCAGAAAGATGTGAAGCAAAACCAGGCATTATTACCCCTGCTTCAGCATATGAACCCTGCTTATCTCGGATGGGTAAGAATAGTAGCCAGTGTCAGCAAAATTGTATTGCCGGGAAAAAGAAGCTCATATGTTAAGAAAGTTTAAGGACTCAAAGAGAGATCAGAATATTCGCTAGGGTTGTGTTTCACCAAAATGTCACTGTCAGGAAAATCTGTGCAAGTGCTCTGAGTGCTTAAGTTTGTGGATCCTGAAAGCAGAATGGAGAATTACTACAGTTTAAGTGCACTCTTCATTTAGGTTCTTCTCAAAGGATAAACTGCTTCAAGAAGCCCACTGGCATTCATTGTCACAAGACAGGGGGAAGCATCATAAATCATACATTCAGAGACTTCAAAAAGTTCTGAGAAAAAAAAAAATGTAAATGGCTGGATGATGAAACAGCTTCAAGCTTCAAGCCCAACTCTTCAAAGACATCTGCACAGCAATTTTCCACACCAAAATGGAATAAACATTAAGTTTTCTGATAAAAACCACTTCTTCCCCCTTTAGGTGTATTTTTGCTTTTTTGTACATGTTGGACAAAGGGACACAAGCAGTTCTGCTAAGGCGAAGATGGAGTGAGGATTCTTTGGCTTCAGTGGAACCATTTGGACTTTCAACAACTGAGGCAGAGGTATCATTGCTTTGGCAAACAAGAGTAGTTGCTCCACCTAAGTCTATTCCTTTTAGTTAGTTGATTCAGAGTTCAAGATGAAGAAATCCCTTTCTACGGAGTGCATATTTCCAAGATATCTAGATGTCTGAAGTTAGACACCATGAAACTTCATTCTCTCCTTGTAATTTAGTGTTGTCAGTCATTCAGCAGCAGTGAGTATTAATGAAGACTTCCTGAGGCCAAGCAGAGGCCAGTCCAGACCATGTTCAAATCAGCTGGTGATTCTGTCCAAAAAAACATGCTTGAAGAGTCTTACTGGGCAAAGGAACACAAGTCCCAGCCCCTTCTCACAGCCAAGGGACTGACAGAGAACATACAGTGGTCTGACTAGGACAACGAAGACTCTGTCACATCTCTGTCCGTGTGAAAACTAGAGCAGCACAAAGAAATGTGCTAGCACCGAGGAAAAGGAGTTCAACTGTCTTTGGCTGACACAAAGCTGCAAACATAATAGTATTTTGCGTATGGAATGTGGAAAATGGAGCATTATTTTCCTGGGATCAGTTCCCTACAAGTAAGAAGCAGTGAAAGCAGTACTGCAGCTTTGCAGTTCCACCATCTCCTTCCTCTTTCCTTAATTAACAAGTCCTGTGTGTAGGAAACAAGTCATATTGTTCAACTTGGTTTCTTGGGAGACAGGATTTCCAATGGCATCCAAATCATGACATTTTCTTTGGAGAAATCATCCTCAAATANTTCCACTTACAGGAAGTTTCCTAAAGGCTGCCATATGACCAAGAGTTATGTAGTAGCTGTTCTAAAATAGGATGTGGCAAACTCTTCAAGCCTGAAGAAACCCATCATAGCTTGTGTCAGCTAAGCCCTGTTGGGTTTCTGTGTGTGGGCAGTTGGATACGTGAAACTGCTGTCTGCTAAATGGTCCATTCAGCTTCTGTTTAGGTCTGTACGCCCTCACCCACACTGCAGAATTTGAAACTGGAACAATATGTATTTCCTGATTCAGTTAGGAAGGTGTAGGGGGGTTACAATCCTTTAACAACTAGAAGGAAGGAGTGAAAGTGCAGAGATTAAAGATCAGAATGCAACTCTATGGCTTAGGAATCAAAAATGAAAGGTAAGTGTGTGCACAGCTTCTGAGAACCATAGGCTTCAGTTCTCGTTTCTCTTCACAAAAACTTATTGTGACTCATGTCACAGTGTCAGCTAAGGGAACTTACTCAGAAAGAAAGAAAGTATCCCATGTCACATCTGAAGGTTAAATTGAAAAATAAGGAATGATTAAAAAATTAGAACAATTCTTCAGAAAAGACAAATATAATAAAGTAGGGAATTGTGACTCCTAAAAAAATGGTAAGAATATAAATCATGTAATGAGTAAGGGAAAAATTATGCTAATAGAGACAATCATGTTACACTGGGAATGACTATGCTAAGCCTCTGAGCATGCCCTATATAAATTAGTGATTTCCTTAAACCTGAAAAATATGAAACAAAAGTAACTATTCTCGTAGTGAGAAAAATAGATAAGTATAGGGGAGGGGAGGGCAAGGTCACATCCCTTTACCCAATCTAATATGATTATAAATATTCCAAAGCTGTTGGGCATATCCTGTGCTAAGTGCCAGCCCTATTTTACTAAAGGTAAGTATGAGAATCTTGCCAAACTTCCAGTCTAGAGGTAAATCTTTGATCATTATTTAGTGCTTGTGATAGAAAAACAGTGAGAAAAAGCCAACAGCCCATCTCTAACTGAATTCAGTAGAAGCCCTAAGGAACAGATTATGCCTCCAGGTAAAGGTCTCGCTACTATCCAACAAATGTAGTTGAGAAGGAATTCGTTCTCCCATAGAACAGGAAGGCCACAATATGCTCCATCCTTGCAATGTGGGATGCATGCCACCTCCTCTGCATCAGCTTGGCTGTTAACACTTGGTAGCTTCCTACTCTCTGCAATCCCTTCCCGCTCACAGGGGTGGTGGGAAGATCCTGCTTTCTTCCATGCAACAAGCCTGAGAAAGATCTAAGGAGTGCATACAATAGCACGGGGAACTCTGTACCACATTAATTTAGATATCATGACCTCAACTTACATAAAGGGCTTAAGATTGTTCCAAGAAAATCTACATTTTTCACCTTTTTGCTTTCACTTGTATTCAAGAAAACTGTTGTCTCCCTAGCCTTGATCTAAATTTTCAAGAAGTGTAGAGACACCCTAAAGACAGTGATTACTTTGCTTGAGAAGAGAAGGATCAAAGAAAGCTCAGATGAAATTTGAATTAAAACACCAGGTTGGCTCAGCACTTGAAACTGCAACACTGATTCCATAACTGGAGCGATGTCTAAAGCAGAGCCAAGTTTGTTTTGCGGAGGCATGTTTCAAGTGAACTCAGAATCACTGAGCAGACCGTTCCTGAAAATGCCACACACCTCCCATGGCAGCTGCTTGGAGGGCGTTAGCCCTCTGAGAGATGGATTCAGTGACACCACCAAGGCATTGCTGCTGTGGAGAGGCACAGACCTCTTGGAAGGGCGCTCACACAGCCCGTTCCAGGCTCTGCCCCTGCTGCGACAGGCCTCAAACACTCAAACGCACCAGGATCCTGTGCTGCAGCCCCACATGGCTGAGTCCTGGAAATGAACACAAAGAGCCTCTCTTGTTCCTCCTTTAATTGCTCCAGGGTGCTGCCTCTGTCTGAAATACATATTCCTTTCTTTTTTGTGAGTAGAATAGTAGCATTTACATCTGAGGTGTGGAGCCCAGGGAAAAGGAGGCTCCTGCCCTTCTCCTCCCTCTCAGCATCTTCCATTATTTTCCTACTTGAAAACGATTCATAAAGTCAGGACAAAGGAGGTTTTGTAGCTGAATGAAAAATAGCTGCTTTGGGCGGATTCACTAATCTTACTTACTCCAAGTAACATTGTATATCATGGAGAAACATCAAAATAGCCCAGTAAGACACATTCCTCAAAGAATGTGATATTCAATCATACAGGTGAGGTTCTTTTCCTAGGAGTATAATGAAGCGCTCTTAGACCTCCTTGACATCTTACAAGAATCACAGGAGATTTTCCCACAGTACTGGATGTTCCTAGTATTTTGAAACAATATATTTCAAAATACTTAAAAAACCACTCAGCAGAGCCCGAAGGGGAAGAGTTTCTCAGAAAGCAAACCAAACTATTAATCCTTAGTATGTGACTTCGAAAAAAAAAAAAAAAGACAGAGATAAGCATCTTGAACCAATTAAAACCATTTTTCTCTATTGCAGTCAAAGCCAATTCTTGATTTCTTTTGCTTCCAACTCTCATTTCTTTCTTGCTTTCGCAGTAAAATATTTTAAATTATTTCTTCTTTATCAAGGAAAAAATGTTTTGCCTCTATTTTCTTCAGACTCAAAAATGATTACGCTCAGGCAAGGTTAAAAAAAATCACGCAACAACATTTAGGCAATGACAAGCACAGAACTTTTTCTGCTACAAGAGTAAGTTTCTAGAAGTCATGAGAAGGTGAACTGAGAGTATGTCAACCATTTCTGCAGCTGCTGCTCTCCTGCTAGAGATAGGACTGAATGAAAATATCTAGAATTTGAGATCTTTTAAGTTCAGGAGGTAAAAACTGTGAATTCAAATTTGGACCTTTACCAAGATGACATGACTAGAATAGACATCCCACATCAGGCTGGTCAAACTGTGACTCATGAGCAGGAGTTAGGACCAAAAATTCATAGCCTGTATCTGACCATTGAAAGCCTGAAATTTTTTATTCTCTCTATCACTACAGATTACTGAAAGCACCCTTTAAATTTAGAGTCATGATTCCCAAAATCCTATCAAACCAGATGGTCTCTGGAACTTTCCTCCATGAAACACAGGGTGGTGCTTTGGCTTGTGTGGTATTATGCACAAACTGTGGAAAGGCACATACATATCTTCCCAACACCTCTTCTCCAAGTTGTTAATATCATCTATTCACACACAAGGAAAGGTAAGACACAAACCACTGTAACTGGAAGGGCAGAGATGTTGGTGAGATAATGTCTTCATAGCGCGGTGACCTCTGAAGTTTGAGTATCCAGAAGAAAGAAGAACCTTCCTTGACCCAGTACCCTGAATAGTCCCATCCAAGTTGTGAGAGATGGTGGAAAGTCCTTTTCATTCTTAAAAAGGGGAGGGGTAAGAAACTTGGTTGAACAACCACCAGCGAATTTGCTGCTAAACTCCTTGCCACATGTAAGATCCTTCTTGAGTCAGCAGCATGCTGTGCTGATTTTCTCTGCTGTTTCTATTGCATATGGTGTAGTTTCCTGTATTAAATGTGATTTTTAGAGTTTTGCTTTTGTGTCTTGCTGTCAACCCCCTCATATACACTTTGGTTTTTGTAGAAAGCACTTTTATTTCTTGTATCTACAGCACTATTGTGTGAGTTGTTACCGAAATTGTTTTTTATTTTGCTCTTTTATCTTTTTAATGGTATTTCCCACCAAATTGACTTGCAGATGCTAATACTTTGACAACTAAAGAAGCAGGTATGTCTGAGTTGTCATCTTGCAGTCAGTTTTTCCAGAGGCAAAAAGCAGTACTTCCCCAGTTATTTAACTTTTTGCCTACCTATCTGCCTTTTAAAAGCTGTCTTTAAGACTCTTTTGTGGACATGTAGCTCTAAAGCATTTAAGAAGCTTCACAAGGATTTAACCATGCAATTTGTATAGTCTCTAATAGAAATTATGTGGTTAATTCCCCATGCAATCCTTGGACTTCTCTTTTTTTAAAATAGCTGGGCAGTTCGTACTTGCAGAAATGTGGTCAAAGCTCTCTGTTAAACGTCAGTAGCGGAATTATGAAACCTCTTTGCGCAGTAACTCACTTTTACAGCACTAGGCCCACACTGGTCTGATCTTTTCATATTAGGCTTGATATGTTATGTCAAGCATTTCAACCTCTAGCTTCCATCAAAAGATGAATGACAGCTGTCTCTGAATTAATGGAACATGAGAGCAGATCACTGCTCTGCACAGTGCACCCTATGAAATCTTTAAGTATGCACTCACCTGACCTGACCTTGCTACTTCCACTTTTCCAATTTGTTTTGTGGTGATTGAGAAAGGCGAGGGAAGAGTTCAGCACCCATGCAGGATGTTTTAGTCACACACCAGTGTGACATCCATCAGAAATTGCCTCTGTTTCTCTAAAATCAAAAAGGTAGTTTAATACAACTGGGTCCTGTTATTTAAAAAAAAAAAAAGAAAAAAGAAGAAAAGAGAGAAAGAACTAAAGTTCTATGAATTTCATGAGATTTTCTCCTCCTGTTATGTTCAATGATATTTTTGTTAAAAATCTTCCTGTGAAATACCCTGGGCCCCCCAGCTATGTTAATCTGGATAATCAGGTGGCATTTCATTGCATACGGTATAGTAAGATACCCCACCTCAACTCACACCCAAAAGAGAAAAAAGGATATCAGGAATTATAGTCTTGAAGTGTTTCTGGAACAGTAGGATGAAATTATATCACTCATTATTTTGTGTTGCTTTGCTTTCAGCCAAATTCTTGGCTATGTAGCAAACAACCACGTGAACCAGCAACTACATATATTCCATGAATAGTAGGTACAGTGAATATACAGATGTGCCTATATATGTTGTACATAGTATTTGTGTGTTTACAGTATTAAAAATAATTTACTATTTGTATTATTTTTACAGGTAACAAAGCAAAAGTTTGAAGAAGACCAGCTTAAAAACAAGACTTAGAGGAGTAGACTAAGCCAGGACTTGTCTCTGAAAACAAATTTGTAATTCTATCCAAATGTCCCAGTGCAAAAATAATTACCATGGGGGCCTTGATTGGGATAAACAGGACACCAGTAAGCTGTCTTAACACTGTGGTGCAGACTGCAGTGTATCCTTTCCAGTACAGCCCTGGAGGCTCAAGAGGATGAGCCTTTGGGAATACAAATCCCAAAATTGCACTGAGGTACCAGCCTACAGTGATTGTGATGGACAGCTGAGTACAGCAGGATTTGGTAACAGTAAGAAGAATGAGAAAAGCAAGTATTTCAAGGCATTCATAAATATAATTTAACAGTAAGCTCGGTCTCACAAGCAGGATGAAAGTGATGGGCTAACCTGAGACTCATAAAAGGTCAGTGTTCCAATTGCTCACACAAAAAATGTCATGGCGCTTCTGTTCTTAATTTTAACACACAGCTGTTACAATGGCTTTTCAAGGTGGGTATTTATGTACTTGACTGTCTGGATTTCAATTTCTGTAACTTTAGTCATATCCTAATCACTACTACTGAGATAACGCAAAATAGATCTGGTGCTAAAGATAGGAGAATCAGACATGCAAACTGAATTTTTGAGAATAAGGTACCCAGCTTACTATCTGTGAGGTTCAATTAGGATATTAAAAAAGGTAGGCATTTGTGAATGTATGTTTCTGTGGATGAGGTTTTAGACAGTATTCTACACATCTTTCTTATTTTGAATCTCACTCTATGGCAATATGAGGAGAAAAATTTCCATACAAATGGAGATATAGGCAGAGTAAAAGTGTGTGGATGAGGCCAAAATTAGAATAAAGAGAGGATTTCATTTTTCAGTGATCTGAACTTGACATTTCCATAAGCTTTTCTTATGGTCTGTAAACAAAATAAGAACAGAATCAACGTCTGCTGTTTTTATAGCCAGTCTCGGAGTTTCAACACAGAAGAATGACATTTGGCCTCATCAGAATAAGAAGTTAGCTCTGTATGTGCCTCTGATGCCTCCGCTCACTTGTACATGTCTCCTGAGCATTGCAAGAGTACTTCCGAACCTAGAGAATGCAGAGAGCAGAGGTTTTCATCTCTATTCACAATCTAAGGCTTTTTGCTTTCTCTTTGGCCATTTGAATGCAAAACAATATGTATTATTTTCATCCACTTAAGTTTGTCTTCGCTGCTTACATGTAGGTTTTCCGTGAGCGGAGCATACTAGTCATAATAGGAATATGTTCTGAAAATGCTTAAACAGACACTTCAAACATACATGTGGTAATATATTAGAAGAATACTCTTTATTCAAGTTCTTCGTATGAGTTTAGGGTTCCTATGGTCTATGGAATTGACAATTTCAGCAAAAGTGCGAACAAGCTGCAGCTTTGGCAGTTCTAATGAAGTAAAAAGTCAAGACCAGATTCACAAAGATCCAAATGTTACCTGCTGCTCTGTAAAGATCCTTATATGTGGGACACTGGTATGAATACTATGTGCTGTGCTACCTGGATGACACTAACAACAGAAAAATAAAGAGTACGTATCTGAAAGCAGAAAGTTTCTGAGAAAAATTATGAATTGCTTTGCTCCTCAGCAGCACCAAATGGAACTAAAAATTTGTAGCCTGCTTTTATGTGTTTGTAGCCTGAAGGAAACCACAGCATTCTATAAACAATATGTACACAACACCCTGAAATTACTTTGGTGGGGAATGGCAGCTAAACCATAGCCTAATGCCATAAACACGAAGCTCATTTTCTAATAATAAATAATGGCAACATGAGTGCCCACATCAAACCAAAGGAGCTGTGTCATTTTGAAGTGCCATGGGGAAGAGTCAAAGCCTAAATCCTGGGGACCAGCAAATGTCAACATAGTTTGAAAGAAGCAAACCGGATGACTACAACCTGCACTATCTTCTTCAGGAAAGAAAGGGAGAAATTAAATTTAGACCCAGCTCAGAGTCGGTGAATAGATAGCTCTATGCAAGTCCACATTCCAGAGTTTTTTGTATCTTTGCAGTAGTTACTAGTGTTTGACTCATTACCAAGGCATCACTAAAAAAAAAGCCTGTAGCAATAGTTTATTTGTGCTCTGCTTTCCCTCTAGAGCTACAAGTGTTTAAATCGTTGTGCAAATTTGATTTTTATTTAAATCCAAATTGAAAAACAACCTCAGACACAGAAATAGCATTCACTAGATGAGGATGTACAACCAGGCCTATTGGAGATTTTCTGTACTGCTGGCTTCCTGCAAGTCCCTGCAAGAAGGCACAGTTTTGATTCAAGGATGATTTTTAGGAGGAAGAAGGGTAGAGGAGAGGGAGAGCAGATGCATGTGTGTGCCTAGTTTATTGCTCCAGGAGGCATTGATGTATCTGTAGGTACAATTCTTGAGAGAGTTTTGCTGGTGGTGCAGGTTTTTGATCTGCTTTTGTGTCAGTCACTGTTTGCCATAGGCCAGATCACCAAACTAAGTTCAGGCTCTGCTGTGCTATGACATGTCTTTTTCTCGAAGAAAAATTTGTTTCTTCTTTTGGTAGAGAAAAGAAAATGTAATTTCTGGCAATAGGGGAAAGTCTAGAAACTGCTAGCACTAAGTGTTTAAAATCATAAAGCGGAAAAATTATTTTTTATTCTCATAATTTCCAAGCTGTGACATACAAAATTAAAGTGCAATAAGGGGAAACACTTAAAGAATGATGAGTGAAAGGAGGAGAATTTATCTGTTTAGATAAATTGTCCATGCTCCAGCTTTTCGCCTCTACTCTGGAGTCTGAGTAAGGACATCCTGTATAACATTTGTCCCCTTGAGGTAAAAATATCATGAAACTGGAGCATTTTCACAGAGGAATAGGAGCCTGTTTTGAGCCACCAAGTTGCCTTTGCAAGGAAAACAAGAGTGAAATTTTGTGAAATGCTATTCTTACGTGTTTTTTTCTTATTCTGTAATATTAAATAAAAAGCTTATTTTCATTTTCCTTTTTTTTTCAATCACATTTGAGTGGTTTGTTTGGGCTTTTTTACAACCTCAATCCTCTTCCTATGATATCCCCTCACTTTCTGATACCTGATTTGGCAATGCCAGTCACCTACCGTTTGTGAACTTTTGGCACTGTGCAGACATCACAAGGTACCAGTGTGTATCCTCTCCACAACTTGAAAGAGCATTCCTGCTGGACTCTCATTTGGGAGCTCTAGTTTGGGTCAGGAGGGTCAGGATGTGCCTGTGGGGAAAGGGCAACGTAGAGAACCACTGAAGAAGAGGTGACTCCGACTTTCCCCAGCCACTTTCAGCTAGCCAGCACCGCAGGAAGTCTCTGCACACTTGGATGCACCACTGCGCATTCACATGCTCCTGCACAAACATCCAGGCAGGCAAACAGGCGAGACAGAGTGCTCCTTGCACTCATTAAGGAATTAGCAGGATGCAATCTAGCTCTATATAATTAGTCAGTGAAACTCATTCACACTACAGTGATCACTATTATTAGCGAGAAGCAGCAGCGTAGTGGGAGACTGTCAGGCAAACCTTTTTGCCCAAAGGGTCTCGGTCACAGCAGCCAGCTGCAGGTGTGCTCTCCTTGCTTCAGCTGCTGGGCTGGGGTCACTGATGAGCCTTCTGGTGCGCAAAAGGAGCAGGCAAGTGGTTTACGCACTAGCAGAGACAACGTTTATTTTCTTCTTGGTATTTCTGCTGTTTTGCAGCGTATAGCACCAACTAAATCAACCTTCTGCCACTGCAAAGGGAAGTAAATAAAGCATCTGAGGAGTAGAAAGGGAAACTTTATACGGAAGGGCCTGAAGTTTTCCTCCAAGAAGTGCTGTACACATCCGCAAGCTCAGTATATTTCTCTAGCAGGGATGACTGAGAGAGAGTGCAGAAAAACTCTTCCGAATTATGCTAAAGAAAATACCACTTGTGGAAGGGCAAAGGCAACACAATAGGTAAAAGAGAAGTGGAAATGGATGTAATATATCACCATTTATTTTCTGATGCAGGCATTGAAGAAAGATTGCCTGTTCTGATGCCTATACAATAGTGGCTGGCTAGATCTCATCTCAGCACAGCGTATCACTGTGCTTTCAAGCACACTTTCAAGCAGCCGCTGTCAGCGCACAATTACCTGAAAGACACATCTACAAAGTGATTCCAGCGCAGGGAGCTGCCTAAGAGACTTATTATACTGTAATAATATAAATATGTAAACGTTACACACTAGAAGCCTTATTGATCCTCTCTACCAGACATGACATCATTATTAATAAAAATGTAATGGGAGAGCTATAAATATGCAAAATAATAGCATATTAACCTAAATAACACCAACAAATTGTACAGCTTAGCATAAAATTGAAAACCACTAACCAAACACTGTGTGGTTTGCTCATACTAGAAGCAGTCAGGAATCATACATAATGCAACAGTGCAACTGCTAACAATAGTCTCATGAAGATAATTTAGGCTAGAACTGGACAAGCTCCAGGAAATTTGCCTGGAGAGCTAATGCTGAGCTTTTCTTCTCTTTTTCAGTGAAAGAGCTCAGAGTTGTATGGCTCAATGTCCTAGGTGAATCTTATTAAAAGGCAAAGGATAATTTGAAAAGTTAAGGAAGAGGTAAACAGCCTATAAATAATACAAATATATACAGATATATTAAAAATAATAACAATAAAAAAGAAACTTCAAGAAAGAAAAAAAGCCATACACCTCCCCAAAAAAAAAAAAAAAAAAGACCCACTAGATGAGTCCAGACAGTTTGGAAAAAGAAAAAAAAGGCAAGAAAAATGAGGAAAAATTGAGACAGTCTGTTGCCAAATGTTATTCATTAAATAAGAAGTACTACACTGCAGAAAAGAGTCCAGAGAATGTCAGACATCTCGGCAAAGAAATGTTAGACTATAAATTGTTCAAAACTGGCACCATATTTTATACACCTCTAAATACTGGTGATTTACAACCTATATAAATAACATTATTAGTATAAAAGCATTCCTTATAAAGATTAGGACGACACACCACTAATGACAGTGGAGAGTATGGTGCAGTTCAAGCAAAAATAATAGGCTTAATGCAGAAATTACTTGTGGAGGTTTTTTTGCCTTGTGTTATGCAGGAGGTCAGACTAGCTCCTCCAAACGGTGTATTCTAGCTGACAAAGGGTCTTCCTTTTTTTTTTTTTTTTCCTTTTTTCAAATGAGATGGGCAAAGATGCAAAACTGAATTCTTAAAACAGGTATTTTAGAATAACAGCATTAGTTGTGACAAGGACTCAGTGAGTAAAGGGCAGTGTTAAAAATGTGAATCCCTGGCTTGTGACACTGCTGTCAGCAAGGCTGGACTGTCCCATATCCAGAGATTCCACTAGATGCTGGAAGAACCTGCCACCAGAGGCAGAACTGGCATGAATGCCTCTCTTTTGCTTGGCAACTTTAAGACCTCAGGGACAATGCCTTATTTTAATTATTTTTTTCTACATTTCCAAAACATATTTGCTGAAATTTCCACTGAATGAGAAATATGAAGGAAAGATTTAGTTTAGTTGAGTGCAATCAAAAGACACACATGGAAAAGAACAACCTAAATACCTTGCAAATCACAATTCTTGTGATTTAGTCTTAATTGCATTTGCAGCATATTCTTAACGAAGTGTCTATTATTTGCTAAAAGCAAATTACCTAATAATACTTGAAAGGTACATAAACCTTTCACTGGAGCTGGGCAGAATTTGGAGTTTGTAATGAAGTCTCAAACTAGATGACACTTGGAGGGCTTCCTAATGAGATAATAAAGACTAAAAGTTAAATAACACTTTTCTTAAAATCGCTGTGAAAACCTCAACCAATTAATCCTCATCCCCTTCCTCACGATAAGTTTTAAGGGTTGGTAAACCATCTGAAAAGTGTATGTTTGTTCATAACTGTTCTCTTAATGCTACTTCTTTTTTAATTCCTACTCTCCAGAGTGATTTTAATTGTACACAGTCTTGAAAATTCTCACAATTTTGTTATGATAGATGGGCTTTATGTTACACCCTTAACTAAATCTGGGGGTAGCCAAGATTTTCTTAAGTATTTTTCCAATCTTCACCTTCAGGAGGAGAGGACTGAAAAAAGAAGAAAACACACCTTAAAACCTTGGAACTCAGAGGAAAAAGGAACCTCCAAACACTTAAGAAGTTCACAAAGAACCTCATGGTTTGCTTGCATCAAACTCAACACCTGAAGATTTGAAATTCTTCAGGCCATTCAGACAATGTGTACACTGTTTCATGGTAGCTCGATGTCAAAGTCTGACTTTGTATATACACACACATGTTAAAGCTACAACACTTTGCCACAGCACACACTGCCAGCCTGAGGTGGGTAGGCTGAGGAACAGAGACACAGAGATGCGAAATGGCTGAGCATAAGAAGCTAGCCAGATTGGGGCAGAGAGAGGCAGAAAGTTCAATTCTGATCACAAAACCAAAGCCTATCCTAAGAACAAACTCTTTCATTTCCCCCCCTCCTTTTTTTTAAATCAAAATGTCACTTTTCATTTAGTATATGTGTTACATACTGCTACATTAAGGACATCAATATTGCTGTTTCTCACTATTTGAACATAGAGAGATATTTTAGTTAAACATTAGTGCTAAATTCTATCACTTTGGCTTCTTCCCAACTGGTGATTCAGACATGAAGCTTCTTTGAGAGAGAATTTCACAGGCAGCAGGTGATATTCTGAGCTGCAACAGTGTTTGGGAGGAATAAGAATCATTGAACAGCCAAAACCACCAAAGTTCTTCTTAGACGAGATGAAGAAAAAAAGGAGAAGGAACTTATTACACACCATTTTTGTTCATGTTTAGTTTTACAAAAACTTCTGTGGGTGTCTTAAGTTGATGTGCAGCCTTTATTCACAATATTCCCTACTCAGTCATTCCTTAAAATTCACTTAGTTTACGTTGTTGGGAGTCTGTCACTGAATTCAATAGACTGGAGGAGTCTTACAGAAAGGTCTAGATAAGCGCATTAAAAAAAAAAAATGGAGCAAAGAATGAAGGTTTCTTATTCGTTGGCCTTAGAAGAGGAACCAAGTGATATTCAGTGACAGGTTCAGGAGTATACCATAAATACACTGCAGATACCAAAGTATGTAAGTAACCTGTGGAACTTATTGCCAAGGGAGACCAAGAATAAATTGAGATACAGAGGGGGACTACACATTCCCCCAGACAGAGACAACGCTTGCAGTTTCAATAAGGTGAAACAGCAGAGCCTGCAGCATCTGTGGGCCTAGCACATCCTCCTCTCCAGCCATGGCCCAAGCATCAGGACTGCTTTGCTGGTTGGCTGCATCTCCTCTCAACAGCCTACTTGAAAATGTCAATTTGAGTCAAATCTACTGGCCATTTTTGGGTTCCTAGAACCTGTCACATGGAAGCAGACCCCCAGAACCCTCAACTCCAGGATGTATGCCAGCCACAGGCTGTCATCTCTCAGCCCCATCCACAGGATCTACTCTGGTTTACCTTCAGTATGCAGACGGAGCCAGCACATACCAAGGATCTTGGAAGGAATAGGAACAAATACATATAAGTGCAAAAAGAATCAAGGAAGGACTTCTCCAGATATGGGTGTTATTTCTTCACTGACTTTTTGAGCTTTCTCTGCATAACCAGACAAAATAGACTATCCATCTGACCTGAGACTGCCATCCCTGTGTTTCTAAATGCTAAAATGATATTTGACAGAAGAGCATGTTATACATTCTCTGTTAAATGATTCTATTTTTTATGTTTTGGGCTCTAAGGTCCTCCTAAGGGCTAGGCATGAGTGTGCTACACGAGCATGGCATACTTTTCTCTGAGGGTTGGCTGTAGGATCACTCAATCAGGATGCAAGGGTTCAGCTTTTGCAGATGCAGTCCAAGACAAGTTCACCTTTTCTCCATCAACCTTTCCATATAATGTACCACAGCCTAATTGTCAGGCTTGTTATATCTGAGACAGAGATTGCACACTAGTTACCACATTTTAAAAAGTAAGTTTGATAGAAACTCTCATCTCCTCAAAATGACAGGCAATTGCCAGAAAGGAACTCAGCACTGTAAAATGGTGTAAAATTCTCTTAAAAAGAATAGAGATGACACTCATTATCGAGATATTGGATTTTTTATATAATGAAAACGAAGTTAAAAAGTATTAAGATTGTCCGTTATAATATTCAAGGCTTCTCATATACATATAAACATATGCACACATATATAAGTGTGTACATGCATAAGATCACGGCTGTGATTCTTTTCTGTGCTTTAAAAAGAGCGTATCTTTGAAAGGGCAAAACAGCTTTCATTAAAACAGGGATTTCAAGATTAGACAGCACAGTATTGTGCTGCTTTGAAGCCCCCCAACAACTGAAGAAAAGATACATTCATATATTATTCTGTGTCACAGAGTTTATCTTCTTGGATTTCAGAGCATAAAAGGAACAATATGCAATAGGCACAGCTCCACTTCAGCATCTGAACAAACATGAATGCTGCAGATAGTTAGGGCTAAATCTTGCTGTTGATTTCAGCAGGAGTTGCAGTAATAACTCTTAGACACATTAAATCCTGCATTTTAAACAGAGTCTTAATTCTCATTTTAATATTAGTTTCTGAATTAAAAAAGGCTTTTCTGTTATGCATTGTGACATGAAAAAAAACAAAGGAATTTTTTTACCCTTAGCCTAACTACCTGGCTTTCAGCAGAATCTGTAATGTCTGGGTCCAGCCTTACACACTGCCATAACTGCAAATGCAACAAGAGCCAGCTGTTGCTAGCCAGCAAGGCTTATTTATGGACAGTGGAGGGAGTGGATAATAAAACATCTGAGCAAGGAGCTTATGCCAAATGAATTTTTTTTCCTGTATATTTCCTGAAATAAATTGTTATTAAGGTAATGTATAAGTACTACACATTTCCTTGGAGTGAGCACAACACTTGACTTTATTTCTTTTTTACACAAATACATCTTTTAGAGACGATGTTAAGGAAAATGAGAAGTAAAACTTGCGGCGAAGCACTTATTTTCTTTCTGCACTGAAATTTGTAAAGCCACACTTCCAAAGGAGAAGAATAAAAATAGCACTAGCAACATTTTACATGGCAACTGTGCATGCTAAATACAGTGCAAAACCTTTCAAGACTCTTGCAAAAGTAACTTTGCTGCAATCAGTTCTTAAGTGCTGTAACTGTAGTTTGCACACTAAAATGCACTCTAAACACACGGGACTTCTTTTTGGTAGAAATGGAATATCAGCCTCTGTTTACAGTCTTTGAACCCAGTCAGGGTCAAGAAAGATGATCCTTACTGCAGCAGGATCCTATACAACAGGGATGGTACAGAAAGGGAAGTGTCTATGGCTCTTCTGTCAATCTTTTCTGGAATGTAGTAAAAGGCATCCAAAAAAAAAGGAAGAACAAGGTCCTTCCTTCATCTCTGCTACAGCAATATGTAAGGGAAGTCTGTCTTGTGGTTTTCCCAGTGTCAGAAAAAGAGCAGGCTAAGGACTGACAATTAAAGCCCAATCAAGACTGCACTGGCATTGCTACTAACTGATGTTCAGAGAGACACTCTGTCAGCTGTGAACTTGCCTTTGTCTCTTTGCTCTGCTCATCTTTACCTCTGAGGAATGTAGCTGGCAGTTTTCTTCAAAATGCTGGTAGTAAATCAGGATGTAAGCAGACCCTCTCTGGTCCCACAGAAACAGACAGGCTTGTATTCTTCAGTCTGTATACCAAAGAGCAGTTAAACCTGGCAGAAGGAAAAGTCCAAGTATGCTCATAAAGTATCCCGTTACTTTTACTACTGGTATTCACTATATTTTACCCTTACTGCTCTGTCTTTCTCAGCTTGATGAAGAGCCTCTTTGGAAAACTAGCTACAACCTCACCCTTTTCCAAATTGCTTCCCTCTCCTGCCTCATGCCTTCTTGGACTTCCCCACTCCCATTTCTAATTCTCAGGCTGCCTTTAGCACTATGCCTGCACCGAAATTTGTTAATGTGTAGTACAAAGAATCCATCTCAAAGACACCGCAGTACACGTTTCTTATGCATTGGTACAGAGCATTAAGGACAAAGGCACATTGTACAGTAACGTGATTGGTTTTATTCCCCTGTTTATAGCCTAACAAAAGCTGGAAATTAGCTTTCAGCCCATTTCTCTTCTGCCTTTTGCAAACCCGCTTTGCAATATTTCTAGAGGACCCTTGAATACCTTTTAGGCACCTGAGGTCTTGAGGTCAGTAGTCTTAAGGCTGCAGCATCTGTCGGCACATAGTTTATGACCCCAAGCACCTCGTCCTGCAGCAGCCAGGTCTGATGCATCACCCACGTCCTGTTGCTGATTGAGGATGAAACTGCACTGGCAAGTGTGCCAAGAAGCAACAAGAGCAGTGCAAGTGAGCAGCTGAGGGGCACCACAGCACAGGCAGTGTCTTTCCTGCCTGGGCACCCTCGGGCACCGCCTAGGCACCCGGGGATAGCGACCAGGACAAGGGACCTCAGGCTGGGTAGCGCAGCGGCTCGTGGGCCACGGGCAGAGCTGGAGGAGGAACCATGCGGGCAGGCATGGCCAGCAGCCAGGGTTGCAGTGATCTCAGGGCCATGACAAAGTGCCCTGTGGGCCAGTCGTGCCAGCCCTTGCCCTGCCTGCGGGATAAAACTGTGTCAGCTTTGTTTTTCGCCAGTCAGGCTGCCCTGGTGGTGCACAGCAACTCCAACCAGTTCAGATTTTCTCTCTGTTCCTCTGCTCTTCACCCACACTCTGAATCACAAAGGCAGCCACGGGGACTTACTTTTCTACATGTCTAGACTGAAAAAAAGGCACAAGAAAGTGTTTTATTCACCTCATTGCTTCTGCCTACCAACAAGGCTTTACTTACAGGTATTTGAACCATATCTGCAAACTCTATGATGCCACTGGCACACCAGGAGGGGGCAAACTCACTCTCTCGTGCCCTCATGCTCTGGAAAGCCTGCAAGACCAAAGTGAAGGCATCCATAGCCACAGCTAAGTACCTTCCAGGCCTCAATCTCCCGAAAGTGATTTGTGTCCTTTTATGAAGCAACCTCAGTAGCTAGCAGGCTGTTGTGCCATTGATATAGGTCATGTGTTAGAGAGATAAATTAGCCATCTCTACCCAGGTATAGAAAGCCACTGCACCACCGATGCACGGGGAGTATATCATCATTCCCATAATAACACATTAGCATTCCCCTTTGAGCAGTAGTCTGTGTTATCCCCATTTTTCATATCACACGTCCTCTTTTGTAACACCTGAAAGCATTTCTTTACTGCCAGGAAAAAATAAAAGACACCAGTATTACAATGCATGCTTATTCTCAGGTACCTGCACAATCTGATGTTTTGACATTAAAAGTCTCTGGCAATCAGTTAGTCATTTCACAAAGACTGAATCAGCGCTGTCAAAGATTTATTGTTTTAAGTCCTTCCTATCACACATCCATTCACTTTGCTAAGCAGTTTCTTTTAAGAATTCTGTTCAGACTCTCAGTGCTGCTGCTGTCACTGCTGTTCTTACACAAGAAGTACAATCAATAGATGGATGGACAAAAATTAAATCATTTAATGGGTTCTGGTTGCGTTGATTTGGGTCACAGGGTTACCCAATGCTTCTGCATTATTTCACTTTCCCATACTGCCACAACAATGCATGTTTCTACTTGTTTGCTATCCTACAGCATGTAATAACAGATGTGGGCTGGTTGGGTGATCGTGTGGAGTCATGAGAGAAGTCTCTGATCCAACTGGTCCAAACCACAGAGGTTTCTATCTTCAGAAAGCAGCTAGCAGTCAAAATCATTTATCTAAACATGCTCCTTCCTTTCTCTGGAGAGGATCATGCCTTTTCTACAACTGTGAGCATTCTTACTTTCTCAGTAGAAGCCTTGACATGCAATAGAATCCTACAACAGAGTACATAGGTCTCACTTTCCAGGCCTCAGCTCACATTGAAAAGGTAGCATTTGCCAAGAATCATTGTGCTATGGGGGAAAGGAAGGGCTGCAACAATTTCTTCTTGTGACTTTAGCAAAAATGGAGTTCTAATCCTGGAGTAATTCTAAACAGAACCACCCCAAGCTCCCCAGATCCCAGAAAACATGCATCCCTGGGTGTGGAAATAGAGGTGTCTGAAACTTGGAACAGAACTGCTCCCAGCCATGGGTAAGTTCACTGGACCATCCATAGGGCTGCTGTAAATTAACCAATACTACAAGAGTTCTCCAGGTTCCCAACTGCTGGCTTAGCGAAATACAAGGATGATTTAAAGGAATCTATCTTCTGGTATTGGTCTCTGGTGAAAGGAAAGAACCATTTATCCCTTTCTCATAAGAGGAGGAGGGAGGAAAACAAGATATGGAACTCTGACTGGTGGCAGGGAATTACAGATGTTATTGAAATCAAGAAATCTACTCTATATAAGGTGTTGAGAGCTCTTTACCTGAATGGAGGATGGGAAGAAGTCCATGCAAGTCGTAGTGAGCAAATTTCTTCCAAGAGCAGCCAGAAGTTGCTGTTCACCACACTTCCTTACCAGGAGTCTGATAGCACAAATTAGAACTGCTCTATGTTGCTAGAAAGCTTGTGGGAAGCTAAGGTAGAAACACCTGAGAAAGGTTTTGAGTTTTATAAATGAATGTAAATACACAGTTGAACCACTCAAGAGATGAATCCAGCTGACAATGTGCTAAATATTATGGTCTACTACAGAAATATGTAATTGTAAGCATGATTATTTCACTATGCATAATCAAGGATTTTTTTTTACAATGTTTTATTTACTTGATCGCATGAAATGGTTTGGAGTAAATAGGCTTTTTAATCTGTTTCTAATTGGCATGTTATACTTCTGAATCAGGAATAAAAGGAATTAATAAATGTTACAAAAATTGGATTGAATGTAAGATAAATTAGAATAGAGCCATTATAGTCCTTTGAGTAAGTATTTAGAAATTAAATTATAAATGTATTTGAAATGTTAATCATTTACCCAACAGGCTATAACAGCTTGCAGTGCACCATTACAATTTGTCATGTAAATTCATATTCAGACATGGAATAAAAGTGTGGGGAGAAAACAAAAGGGTACTGTGTATGGGCAGTCACAGCTGTGGCAGAGCAGCATTGGTTCTCCTTGATAATTTCAGAATCTGTTCAAATCTTCAACAAGGGAAAACACTAAGAAAATCTGTAGCTGACCAATACAATATCCTTTTCAAAAAGTGCTCCTTGCATAACTTATGAAGACACATTGGAAATGCCCGGTTATATCATGATCAATAGAAGAGGCAAAATGTACTCAGTGATGCAATGCTCTATATATCTTAGGTACTTCTGTCTTATTACCAGTCTCACTGAGCATCGAGGCTGCTCATCTTCACAGAGTGCTGACGAGCCACAGAAATGCCACTTTCCATCGACTACAGACAAGAAACAGAGATACGCAGGCTGAGATCCTTTAATCATTTCAGCAGCTAAATCTCTCCACCACCCTACAGTGCACACTTGAATTCCACTTTAGCACACAAATTCTCACAAGCCGTTGCTATTGCCAGTCCTGGAATAAGCACATGGGCAGGCAGGGTGTCTGCTGTCATCACAGACAGTTCGGGGGTTGTCCTTACAGAGCAGCTCAGATGTGGCATAGGGCCAAAAGTAGTGGAACATTCCTTCGTTGGTGGTTGCTCTGCACAGAGGAGGTAAAATGATTCCCTGCTGGCTCTGCAAGTCAGGATCTCAGTAGCCTGAGGCAGGGAGTAAGTTAACGCTGCGATGTTCTGATTCTGATGCAATGCAAAGGGCAGCAGATAGGAAACCACTAAGTGCACAGAAGAAGAGTTCGGGCCTTGCGTGTTATCAACTTCAGTAGTTTTGTTGAAAGCCTCTTGATATTTGATGTTACGCACTGCTGGGCAATGATGAAGGTTTCTTGCACAACATCTTAGATGTTTCACCCCTGTCGGTGCAGAGGTAATCACACAAACAGAGATCCCAAAGGTTTTTTAAAAAGGTACAGGCCTTCCTACTGTCTGTTATAGCAAACACTTGATTTGTTTAGAGACTGGCTAGCAAACCTCATCTCTCCTTGTATCACAGTTAACAAACTCTCCTCCACCATCAGCACAGATGCCCACTCCCTTACTGACTGCTGTCTAGAAAAATGGGGCGCCACCTCTCCCTGCTCTGATACCAATAAGACAGTAAATGATCATGACTTCATAACTCGGCATTGTAGAAGCAAGATACACCTCCAGTTCAGGACAATAATTTGGGTACCGCTCAAGATCTGAGATACAGTAAAGGAGAGATTAAGGAAATGACATCTGCTGCCAAGCATGACTTTAGGCCTTCGAAGTCACTCAGAAATCTTGAAAATACCTATTTATTTTCCACATATCCCTGAATCTAGCTACAGTTCAAAGCTATCTAATTTATTATTGATACAGACCCATAGGTATCTGCAGCAAGACACATCTCAAATATGTCAAGAGCATCCCAACACTCAGACTGTGCTACTCACATCTACAGTAAGATTCACCTGTCTCACATGCTGAGCTTAATTGAAGATTTGAACATAATTACTGCATCCCAACTGCTCCACAGCTGGTGTCCAGAAGATGAAGGACAGAGCCAACATCCACCTTCTGGCTGAAGATATTGGACTACTCATCCTATCCACAGAGCCCTAGCTGCTAGAACACAGACCATTCAATGTGTACAAGAGTGTGAGAGTTTTGTACATCCATTCTTGCATGGAATAACTAGGTATTTAACAGAAAGGAAAGGAGGAAAGCAGGAGATCATGACTCTCCAGGCCTTGCTGCACTGGCTGCTTAATATAAATTCCACCTCACAGAAACTGAAGAAAAGCTCCTCTGTGGTGCCAGCTGTGCTGGCCACAAAGGCTGGTACTGTCTCGCGCTCAGTGGACAGCTATTTCTCCATTCCACGCTGAAGGACATTGGTGGGACAAATTGAGAGCTTTGCTTCTACAGAATCATGCTGCTACCAGCAGGATTATTTTGCTGAGTTCGAATCCCCGCAGGCACTGGGAGAAGATAAAGGTTAGACTGTGGAACTTAAACACACTGTGCTACTTGGCAGGCCATTGTCTAAAAAGGACACGATGCTCTTGTTCTGTTACCTGTTTTATGCCTGTTTTTGAGAGCATCTGTGAAATCAAAGCCCTGTGCTTTGCAGATGACAAGAACTAACCAGGTAAAGAGGCCCAAGCAAAGTGCCAGACCTCTCAGTCATGTCAAGTCCAAAACACTTAGGTACAGGCTTCAGATCAAATGCAAATTTTACTGGCAGGAATTTTGGCTTCTGTATTCTTTAGGTATTTCCAAGGCTGGAGCAGCTGCAAGCATCAATGAGAATAAAGATTTTGGATCTGGGACCCTTGCATAGCATTTTAGGAGAAAAAGACCACTTATGTGCTATGCCTAAGTGACTGTTTTTTCCACTAAAAAGCACTAAAACTCCAGAATCACTCTGTGGATCCTGCCATAGAGAAATGAAAGTCTTTAAATTCCTTCCTACTCCTGAGCCTCCCGGAGGGGCAAGGCAATTATTTACAAAGTCAATTGGCCCGTGACAGGGAGAATTGTTTTTTATATCCTTTTTCATTCTCAGCTCCACTCTTATGCCTTTCTTCAGGACTCGTGCCTTTCGTCACTCTGCCGCCTAAACAATACACATCAGGCATATTTAAGTTCACTGTTCCCCACAGGGAGCTCTTGCAATTAACTTGCTGTCCTGGTGCGTGGATAAGTAAATAGGGAATGGACAATGGTTGGTTTGTATTTATGGTGAGCAACTACTGTGAAACCTAAAAAAAAAGTATTATAAGTAGGAAAAAGGAACAAAATCAAAACTAAACCAAACCAGACCAACAACAAAAAACCACCCCAAACAAAACCCCAACCAACCAACCAACCGACCAACCAACCAAACCAGACCAACAGCAACAAAAAACCACAAAAGAAACAAAAAAACAAACAAAAAATAAAAAGGAAAGTTTAGTTTAGGAAGTAGATTTTTGCATGTCCACTGAAGCCTTAAGCCAGGTCTTCGGATTGAATTCACTGGTGTAACTGAGTTGACTTCAGTTTTTATCAGAGATTTTGCCTTTAGAATAATTGTTTCAATTTTCCCTACCTGTAGATCTGGAGTCCTGTTCATAGTATATAAGTTACAAAGGGCCATATCCAGGAACCGCTGAAATATTCTAAATTTGATCTTTTTTTTTCTAACATGAGAGAAAAAGAAATAGCAACATTAAGTAGAGGAAGGTTATTGAGATATTCCCAATGTATACAATCATGTTTTTTCAGAGGCTGAACATTGTCCTTCCACTTTTTACCTCATTTTACAGTTCCTAGCTGATGGAAAATTTAGTGTCCAGTCTTACTGTTGGTTGAGCAGCTTTGAAACTCAAGATGCAAGGTCTGTGTTCCTTTAGAAGGCTGCATGCCATGCTTCTAATAAAAATACCTCACTCTTGCTCACTCTGACAGGAATATTTCAATACATCCATCACTGACAAAGCTCAAATCAAATCAGATATTAATCAAAGACTTCATTTCTTTTCTCCTCTTTTCTTTTAATTTGAAAGCGCTCCCACAATAGAATAAATTCAGCAAGAGAAAAAATCAGAAGAAAATGCACATCAAAACTACTGGAGATGTTTTTGCCAAATGCAGTGCCCACATCACTACCTTGTACCCTATTATTTCTCCTACTTTCCTCCATTACATGAATTAATATGAGATTTAGAAGGACTGGTCCAGGGGCCATGTAATTTCCTGGCTTTTATGGGACTGCTCCTGAGAAAGCACCAATGGCTCAACACTTAAAACTGACCCAGAAAACACAGCAAAAGCCATGCATGTAGATAGAGGTCCAGCTTTGCAAAGAGCCAGGACCCTAAAAGGCTATGTGGTTCACTGGAGTAGTTACAGAGGTTACTTCTAGCAGGGTAAGTTACAAGACAGTGCTTACTGTTTCTCATCCCTAAAATCTAAAGTAGCTCTCTCTCAGTTCCCTGCACTTGCATGGACACCCAGCTCTTGGACTTCCATGGCAGAAGCAGCTCTTCCTGACGAGGGAGGTACATTGGAAGGTTCTTTCCCCTAATAAGGAAAAAAAGGGGAATGACAGAATGAATGCCTACATGCTTATACCTGCCTACACACACAGTTACACAGACAGAGGATAATTGCTTGAGTACTCCACAGCTCTCCCCACTCCCTTACCTTACCCCAATTTCTACTGGTTAACATCAAAATCTTACTATTCTAAAAGAGGAGTTATTTTATTTTATTTTATCCTGCTGCTTGGACAAGGACCCAGCGCTACTACGAGAAGGATGCAATTTTCAGTTACTATCCTTTCAGTGTCTAGTCAGGGACAGAATCAGTAGGTCAGTGACAGTAGCAGAAGGCAAAAATATGCCCCACACACATGGACAGTGACTGAGAATTTTCTCTGTCCCTCATCAGGTCTGTATGAGGTTCTGAGTGTTTCTGCACTGCATAAAAGATCCTCCTGTGACATTTTTGTTTAAAAGAAGATGAGCTGAGAGTGCAGAAAGGCACCCACACAGGTTTCCTTTCCTACATTCCCTCCAGAGTATTTCAGAATTGCATTTCACACTTTCGTTTTGCGTAAGCTGTTCAGCATCCCTGATTCTGCTTCTCCTAATGGTTCAGCGCACTCCCTGAGTAAAGTGATACACATTACATTTTATTTTTCACACAGGAATCAAGAGAAAGGACTTTAAATTATACTAAGACAAGGGCCTTTATATTATACTGTGCAGGCAACCCTCTGTATTATCATAGTTCCTTTGAAATCAAAAAAGCTATGTCATTTACTGGCTGAATATCTGGCCATATTTGAAATTCAGGTGTAAAACTTACTGCTGATAAGCAGTGGAGCAGATTTAAATAGTAAATATGATACATGGAAAATATGGATATGTATTAAAACTTTTGTAATTGAAGATCTACAACTCCCTTGCACTCTCTTTGTCTTTCTCTGTCTAATATAAAGAAACTTTTTCTTATACAGAGTGAGTACCAGGCTTTCTCTCCAGACGGGTGACAGAAATCCTAAGCTCTTTCAGAATTGCAGTTTTATAGTAAATCTCAGAAAACAATTTCAGACAGGTTTTGATGTCCAGATAACAATATAAAACTGTAAAGAGAAGAGGCTGTCTTTTTTTGAGCAATGTTTTAAAGTGAAGGCAACATGAGTTAGTGGCTCTGGTTTATTCAGGTCCAAGTTTCTAGTCTCAACTACAAGAATACTTCTTATGCAAAAACAATGCAGAAGAAGACATGCAGCCAAGAAAGTATGCAGTCCAGAGAGGTGAGGTATTAAAAAAAATATCATAAATCCATATAAAACTGGGCATAAGCTTTTTTTTTCCTTAGAGTGGAATATATCTAGTCAGGCTGTCCATCTCAGAAAAATCTCCCTTATTCTCCCCTGTTCTCCCCAAGGATCACTAGCCCTTCAGCTCCCAGTCAGATAATGACAATTACCCTCCAGATATTCCTCTCACAGGAAAGCATATTTTTAGTTGTGTTTTAGTTGTGAGACCTGGTAGCTCATACTCAACCAGCTCCCTGCATTAACAAGCAAAAGAGATTAAAGAACATACAATTCACAGTGTTTCTGAAGCAAATGAAGAAGCACCTTTTCATGAAAGAAACATCCTGGGAAAAGCTCACTATGAGAAGCTACAGCAGTTAATTCCCATTTTCGGGTTTGCAAGGACACCTGGACAGAAGCAGAGACCATTGTGACAGATAAACAGAAGTGATACTTACAAGTACTGGATTTGTAATCAAATATATCAAATTAGTCCCTTGTGGAAGATAAGTGATTCCTGTATGGGATCAAATGACCAGACACAACTTACATGGATCAGCTCTTCTGTCCCTGGGCTTCCTCTGTGCCCCGGCAGCTCATGGCTCCCTGAACCGTGTGCTAGGAGCTCGGAGTGCTGCAGGTTGAAATGGTGAAACATCAAAAGGTTTTTGGGCAAAGAAAGGCTAAAGGCATGGCATGACAGAAACAGTTGTCAGCTGCTGATGAGCTTAGAAAGACATGTGAGATTACTATTCTTTTCAAGGGAGGCTCAGCTCCAAAGACATTGCTGATTGTTTTTGTAGAGAAAGACTAACGAGCTAGAGCATTCACTGGTACACGCTTTCACAGTGCCACCAGACACTGCCTCTCACTCATCCACTGCTGTGCTAGGCATAGGCTGTTACCTCAGCACCAGCTGTACAAGTCTAACCTTGCTTCAGGGGCTGTGCTTTTCTTCCTGGGATAGCCTGAGCCTCAAGGGTTTGTTACATTAGCCCGCGGAGTCTTGAGGAGGAGAAGCTGTTGTGCCAGGGAGAGCCACCCAGTCTTGTGTCCTCCAGGAAACTGCCAAGCTGAGGCAAGCAAGCTCTGCTGTGGGACATCAACATTGCTATTTTGTCATGTCCATCAGGCAAGAACCTGTATCAGTACACCTAACCTGTCCTTTCCTTGCAATGGTCCAGTTTCTGGACTATTTCTCTGCAATCTCTTTAAAGACAGTCATGCTTCACTGGAAATTGCCATAAAACAAAGCTTCATGTTGATGTAGGATGATATCCTCAAGAAAAAGGATGTGAACCAATACACAGGCATGATTTCTATATTTTCTCAGAGTGAAACAGCTTCCCCCCCTTTCCTCAGCTCCCTCACATTCATCCATTCCCACATCAAATGCACAAATTCATCATTGACTGTTCTTCAGGGAATTAATCCTTTCAGCAGAGCACTGCAGTGACAGGCATGCTGTGCAGAGATGTTCAAAGATTCCCCAAAATGGCAGTGATGAGGACACTTTTAAAGGAGGGATGTGACCTATGAAGGGAAACATGCCAGATTGCAATTTGCTGCAATGCTAAAGGGCCACAAAAACCACAACTCTCACCTTTCTTCACATTATTTTTAGATTTGAACCAACCCAAGACAACAACTGCATGATTAACACTGAAGCATTTTAGTGACAACACATTGCTGACAAATTTGTATGGGGTCCTAAGGGTGTTTTCTCATAATTAAAGTGGGAGTCAAGAGCTGTTTGGGCAAGAGGTTCAGATTTAAAAAAAAAAAAAAAATTAAATTAAATAAAACCAGCATAGACTATGAAGACAGCCATTGCAAAACAAAGTTTCTGTGGAGCATGGTATAAATATGTTTCCAGTTGCAGAGTTGACAAACCAACAGAAATTTTGCAATTATATTGAGTTTTATTTTGATTTTCATGCCATCTCAGGAAAATTTTGAGCCATTCAGAGACCTCACCGATGGGAAACAATACAGGACAGATTCAATCCCTTTTATGGTGTGGGCTGGGACAGACTTTGAATCTACAGAGCAAATGCCTCTGTACACAGGATTTGTTGAATTAAGTGTGCATACTTCATAAATCAAATGACACTTTAATCTTCTAGCAGAGATTTTTTTTGTTGTTGTTATTTAGTGAAAAAAAAACCCAAGAAGATCTTGAAAAAAAACCAGAAACACTTTCTAGTGGAACGCAGTGGTCATTAGGTTAAAGTCTTAAATGGGCTTTGTATGAGTGAAAGTCAACTGACTTTACTGTTGCTAAAGCTGAAATGTGAATGAGAGATCTATAGAAATGCACGTTTCAGTACAATCAGTCGATTAAGCAATCTCATTGTTCAAACACTGCTAAATGCCTTGCAGTTATGAGATTTTAAACATCAATACAGTTTTTAAAAGCCAGTATATTACTTTCTCCTCTGGAAATTTATTGCAGTCTATCCAAACTGGAATTAGAGGACTCCTGCTGAGCAATAAATGCATTGAGACTGAATATCATGAAGAAGATCAAGGAGTTCAACCCAACCATTGAGCCTAGTCATCATAAAGACTCCCTTGCTTGATGAGAAACCTCCAAACTCTTTGTTAGTGCGTCCAAATGAGGGCAGCCGTGGATACCCAGAATCAAGGTTACTGGGAGACAGAGCAATTTCTCCTAGAAAGAAGTGTTACAGGGATTCAACTAAAATTTCTCAAATTAGGAAGGTCTATGGGAGAACTATCTAGTCCATCCTCTGGGTTCTCACTCAGTACTAGAAGGCTTCTACACATTAAATTCATTGCTGGTTCGCTTAAAATTAATGAAATATTTCCCTAGCACTTCAGTCAGCTTGCCAGAGGGTGCCATTGAATCAACAGACTGGACTGAATTTTTAATAATTTCATGATCTCTAAAGCATCAAATATAAGGTATTGCAGGAAGTAAGATAAGTCCTCAAAGGCCCTATTAGCTAGTCTTTATTAGGAGATAGATTAGGAGAATGACTGGAATGGATCCCTCTCCCTGGTACACTGATGTAAATAAAGGATGAATCACTGAAGTGCAAAAACAATGCAAAATCAAAATCAGTCTCAGTGATCTTTAGTACTGAATTGACAATTGTTAAATACGAAGCAACATTTTCCTTTATGATCCCTTTTCTTAGCCTGCTCTTACATTTACTGCATCGGTTTTTTTTCAACTTTGTTGCCACAGTCTCAACAATTTACAAGAAGAGTTTGTGAATCACAAATATAGGCAGCAAGTATAGGAGTTGGGCAGAGGAGGCAGAAAAATTTCAGATCAAGGGGAAGCAGAGATCTGTCATTGCCAACTAGGGGAGGGGCAGAAGTGTCTGAGAAGCAATTAGTAAATACTATAATTATTTTTGTGCCTTTTGTGGGTTTAGACAATTATCTATTGCTAATGAGAAGAAGACAGAGAATTCAAATTCAGTTTGGAGAGGATTTCAAGATCCTAAAAGTTAGATTCATCTAGACAAGGAAAAAAGATCCAAACATTCTTCTAACCCAAAGAAAATTCTGAAAGGAATTTGTTTTCCCCATTCTATAGTCTCATTTAAAATCAGAAACAATTTCAAAAAGATAAGTTAGAATGTTGTAGTTAAAAGAAAACAATGCAGTATTAAGAAGATATACTCTCTACCTTCTCCCCCTTCTCTCTCCCCTCCCCCCCCATTATATTTCTTTGTAATCATTGGGGAAATAAACATGATAAGATCTATTAATTTGAAAGAAAGCTATTTTCCGAGACAAAATGGTCTGTCAATGTTTTCTTTAAGATTATTGCTACTGTAAGTGAAAGTGGAATACCTAGAACACCCACTGGCATGAAATAGGGATGATGCATTGTTTGCTCCTAAGTGCAATACTCGAGCATGCATTCTCACCCAAAACTACTCTGGAGAATAGAAGGGAGTCTAACAGGAAAAAGAAAGTGCAAGTAAAATTGTTTGACTTGCTATTTCCTACAAACCTTTTGAGGTAGGAGGCAATATGGCAGCCGATATTTATTATTAGTGGACCAACAGCACATTAATGAACTTGGGCGGATCACTGACGGATGGGTTGCACCACTCCCGCCCGGTGGTACCTTCACAGTGATCGACAGCTACAGAGCAAGTCTGAATCACTTTGCAAACTCTGTAATTGATGTCAACCTCAAGCCCTGCGGCCTTTTAAAGGATGATCAAGCACACGTGAATAACTCAGAATACCACATTTCTGAAGGAACTAGTCTTTTAGGCTCCAGCTATGCTGTCTTTCAGTGGACACTCCGGTATGCAGTGCCACTGGCAGTGCCCATGACTTCAGGTACAAAACTATTCATCTGCAGCACACTGCAGGCTCAGAGTCGTAGGGCTGTCTTCCCACATAAAGTCTGAACTTTCCAAATAAGAAGCACCAAGATTTCTACTAGATGTGAGAATATCCTGATACACTTTTGGTAATAGTTCTATAAAGAAGGAAATGCACAAATATATGTCTAAGGTTTGAGTATTAGTTAACCTTTCACATTGAAAGCTAAGAACAGGAGAGAGTTGTACAGTCTGTGCTTTACAAAAATTCATTTACATTGCAGTGGCATATTTTCTGAGCACAGGAAGACAATCCTTGCTCTAGAGTGTAAAGTCTAAAAAAGACAAAGATAAATAACAGTCACGGAAAAGAGAAACAATAAACAAATAATCTTAATGGTAATCATCAGTTGCTCTTGTTAATTACAGTCTCTCCCCCCTCACCTTCCTGTTTTTTTATTTGTTAATTCAGTTAATGCACTACACTCACTGTCTTTAACAGCTACTACAAATTACAATGCACTGTATTTATGTCTGTCTTCCCCCAACATTCACCTCACTTTCTCTGTGCAATTCATCCATGAGATAAATCTCCAGGATGGGTAAGAGAATTAGCCTGATAGAACTACCTTACTCTTCCAAGGCAGCAGGCTTCTCCATCTATCATGCAAATTTCTGGCAAGTTTCAAAACCTTTGCTTAGCTCCCACCTAATCTCCTAAACCTCTGCGTTGCCACCAGTCTGAATTGCCAAACCCACCTAACCACTGATACCACCCAACAAACTGATAAACTGCTCAGGGTTTTGGCTCAGTTTTCACAAAGGGAGTCTCACAATGGTCAGAAGAATATTCTAAAACTTCTCATCTGTTAGTCTGGGCAACAGAGACAGGATAGGCCAACAATACAAAGCAGAACTTTACTGAACCTACAAGAAAGTATCTGGGAGTACAGGGAAAATAGGTAGGCATTTACCATAAATCCTAAATAAGGATTCAAACCCCAGTGTGGGGTAGAAACTAGACCTGAGACCTTCCACATCCCACAGAAGAGCCCAAAAAAAGCTGTTCTCTTTGAGTAAAACAGCTCCCCTAACTGCTCAATTACGTTTCATGAGTAATGACAGAAGAGTGACTTGAGGATACCATGAACCTGGTGACTGTCCTAATCACTGGGCTCTGGAATCAACTTTTCTCTTGTTTAATGAATATTTAATAATAACACTTCCTTTCCACGTAAAGATGTCATGAGGAAAAATTATTTTAGCTTGATAGGTGCTCAGATACCAGACAAAGGAAACCATCTGAAGTATAATCAACTATCCAGCAGACCCACGGGATCAAAGACCAGGAAAAAAAAAGACATGTTTTGATGGTAGTAGAGGTTAATAGAATTGTATTTTCATTTGGATAATGAAACAAGAAGGTCATGCCTTAAGTAAAAAAAGGAGTGAGAGAAGGAAAAATGGGCTAAAACGTTAAAATAGAGCAGGATGGAATTTTCAGTAAGTAATGTGACAGTGATGAAAACTCTGGTGAACAAATAAACCCTTTTTTTTAATGTTTTCAAGCTCTACACCGTTAGACAAACTCTTCATTGCCAGCTTGTCCAGCTGACAAGTGCCTCGTTACACTTGTGAGAGAATGTAAGGATTTTAAGAAAATGTCTAACTCTTCAGCTCAGCTCAGCAGGCTGAAAGTTCAGAGGGTAGGAAACCATTTACCATGTGAATAAACTGCAAAATGCTTCTGAAAATTACATTTTTAATTACAGTTGACATTTCTGAGCCTCCTGCTGATGGTATCTCTCTAAAAGAAAAAAAAAAAAAAGCCAACATAGTTCGAGACAGAGAAAACACTATAAGAGAGACTGTGAAACAGTTCACAGGTTACTACTGAGAGAGGCATTGTCTTCACATGGCTACACACCAGTTTTTCTAAACACCTCTCACACATTAATCAACTTGATTTCATATAAAATCTCTGAAATAGCAAAACAGCAGTATTCCTGGTTTCCTGAGAGAGCTCAGGAGAAAATTCTAATGCCCAGCTTTTCAATTGCTTTGCTATATCATTCCACTAGCTGTGATCCAAACCTTTTTGTGGCTCCTCCAATGTCAGGGATACACACTCCTCAGGGCTGAATACCTTCAATGGAATGGGAAGCTTCCTTGCTTCCCTCTTGGAGATACAGTCATAGGAAAAAGGCTGGGTATGCAGAGGGAAGAGAATCAAGGGAAAATGAGAGATCTTTGAAGCCATTGGGGGCTGGGAGGACTGAAAGTCAGTCACTGCAGTCTGAGTCTAGAGGATTGCAAAGGGAGCCACGCAAGGTACTAGGCAACCTTAAAAAAAAAAAAAAAAAAGCCCACTGGCTATATAATTCACCTTCTCTCGCCCTTGTTTTTCAGCTGCCAGACCAAGAGGTAGATTGGAGAAAATCTGCCATGCCTGAACAACATGCAGAAGATCCTGCTCTTGAACACTCAAGACTTTTTCATTATTTCTCTTTGGCAAAAGTAGAAAATGTTAGTTTGGAACATCTCACTTGCTGCCATGACTTCCCTTACTCCACAAAGGAAAAGCCCTGAGCATTATGGAGTCTATAGGAGTTTAAATAAATTTTGTCTTCCTGTTTCCATTCCAAGGGTCTAACATCCACTCAATTTGGTCTGGGAAAGTGCAAGGACTATCTCTCGCGCTGCTGTGACTACAAAATTGGCTACAAAAATGCTAGTAAGCTAAACCCTGCTAGGCAGTACTCCCAGTTACCGAAGCACCTTTGTGTGTGCTGTAACACTGTTAGAGCAGTGCCTGAAATACATTTGGCCTGTGTTAAACAACACCTTCCTAAACTATGCCCAGTTGTAGTTTGTAAGTAAAATGCAGGCAAGCACCTTTTTTACATGTACCTACCTGATTCCAAGGCATTTCCTTATGTGGAAGCAAAGCTTTCTGTTACAGTAGGACTCACTCGCCCAGAACTTCCCAAAATAGTTAAATTCACTAGAGAAGACATAGCAATGAAGACTACATATGCCATTCAATTCTTGCAGAGATTCCTCAATACCAAAACCTGTGTCATGCTCACATTGTTGTGGTCTGCTCAATTTAATGTAAGCTTTCTTTGCTTTTAACTATAAAAGTATCCTTCTATTACTTCTAGTACCAAATATTAACAGAAGCCAACATATTCACACCTACAGCATTTGATTTCGATCTTCATCAAGCTTGGTGCCAAAGAAAAAACTCTTTTGACATAGCTACAAGTTAGTAGGAGTGATTATACAACATGAACATGAACAGCATAGAGCCATATGAATTGGATCTGTTCCCAGATATCTGTACTAATATGATCGTAACCTCATCATCATCCATTTCCTCCAAATACAGATAATTAATTTATTTTGAAGGAGTTGTAACTGACTGGGACCTGAGAATATGATGTATCTGATCTGCTAAGAGCTCTGTCTAGTCCAGTCATATATGCCTCCATTAGCGAGCAACATCAGTTTAACATGTGAGCAAATCCTGACAGCCACAGGTCAGATTAACTGTGCCTCCACATTCAGTTCATACATGATCTTTAAGAGTCAGCTACTGGTACCAAACGCGAAATTTTAGAGCTTTTCCAGAAACCTACTTATCCTTCATTGTAACATTTCAAGGTGTTAACTGTAGCCTTGTAAATGACCAGTCTTGAAAGCTTGAGTGCTAACAAATCACTTTTATGCTAGACAGACAAAACGAAAAGCTAAGAAAGAAATTCAAATTTAAAACCAGCATATTTTTAAATGACCTATAATTCAAAACCTCTGACAGCATGCCTGTGGACTTTGCAGAAATATTTCCTTTCTTTTGTAGGAATTGTGGCAATTTCCAGGCCAAGTTAAGGTGCTAATTCAGGAAAGCATCACTGTTAGAAAAGGATGTGAGCATATGCCTAACTCGAAGCATGCACTTGAGTCTCTTTGAGTTAATGATAGGATCTAAGCACATATTTACATTTAAGCACATGTCTGAGTGCTTTCCTCCATAGAGACAGATTTAAGCTTGTGCTTCAGTGCTTTCACTGTCTAATTTTCCAAGACAAAGCTAAAGGTAGATGTAAAATAGTTAGAATGGAAGCTGCTTGCCAGGCTAAGTGCATATAGACAATCAACCTCTGCAAAATTATATGCAAACATAAAGGTGCACAGACCATTAGTCAGGCACCGAGGGGCAGAGACACAATGAGCCTCTGAACTGTGATCCCAGCTCACAGAAATGACAAAGCTGGGTCTTTTAGCTGACTGAAGAAATGGTGGGAGAACTAATACTGAACTTGCATCCACCTTAACTGAATCTGAGGTTAAAGCAAGAGAGGAAATAAAAGAAGGCACCTCTTTGGATTTGAGCCAAGCCCAGAACAAGGTGGGCATTATACAGGGACAAACAGGTTCAGGCTATCAGTGGCTGCTGTTGCTCTGAGTTCTCTTGAAAAAGGTGCAAGATTGTGGCAGCATGACAAAAAGGAGAGTGATGTCCGGAAAGATCTCAACATTATTGTTTCCTGTTTCATTGGGATTTTTAAATACCTCCAGTAATATGTAGTAACATATTCTCATGGGAAGGTGTTTCGGCAAAATAAAGGAACCACAGCTGTTAGATGATCTGGTAATTTTGAGATTTTTTTTCTCTTCCCATGCCCTTAGTGTCCCCATCCCCTCTGCCCAGATACATAGTAAAGTCAAATACCTAAACTCTAGAGTTCTTCTCTTATCATGAAATTTGTAGTGTGTTTTACAATTTTTTAGGATTTCTCCTTTACTGTTAACCCCAATAAATGACTGAAGCTGTGATTGATTGTACTGAGGAATCAAGATGACATAGATGATGTAGGCATCTTGATGATGTGTCTCCAGACGAACTGGGACTCAAAAAACTTCTCCACTCTGACATGCAGACCCAGTCATGTATATACGCATGTATATATATGTATCTACCATTAACTTACACTCCTATAACCTACTCATTCGGGATATATAGAAACTAAGAAAAAAAAAAAAGCAAACTCCCTGCATTGACACAACTGAATTTTGTTAACTGAATCATGTGTAAAAGCAGCACATAAATTAATCCCAGGCAGCTAAAGTGACTAAGAAAGAAAACTGCTGAGATAGGTCTGAACAATCACTGCACTTCAGCAGAAATGCTGCTGGTACTTCAAGGGTGGGCTGCAGAGATGCCTTTCATTACACAGCCTGAAGGGAAGCAGTAGCAACATTTCTTGCTCCTCATAACTGGCCCTCATCACCCAGATTAAGTGAAATTATCGTAGCTCGTATACACTGGTCAAGCAAAAGACAACTACATCAGGACAGAATGGTCATCCTTGATGTAACTTTTGTGAATCCAGGAGCCAAACACCGAGTTATTTGGAGTGAATTGACTTGTTATTGCTAACATTCTATCCTTTATTGGCTGTTGTTTGTAATACTGTTTGTGATTTTTCAATATTTTCACAGTATTTATTCTATAAAGAATATCAAAGGCTTAGTTTTCTACTGTAGATATAGGTATAGAAAGACAGGGTTATGAAACCAGTGAGATCTCTTTAAGACATTTCCATACCTAGCTCAGTTTTCTGAGTGAATCTTGTATGTACTCAGACTAGAAGGGTGTCTCCCCAGAGAACACAGTACAGTAATCCAAAAGCCCACTCTTTAAGGTAGGCTGGCTTGGAAAGAGTTTGGGGATAGTACAAAAAAAATAGGGCAGTTTAAAAAAAAAAAAAAGGCATGCATGCTTAGTAACTTCAGCTGAACAATCAAATACATACTCTTAATTTTTCTCATAATGTTATTATATACTCTGTAGCATATTCTGCTAGTACTAGAAAAGGTTTGCTTCTGAAAATAGATTTTTTTTTCATGAATCACAGCTGAGCTGCAGGCCAAAATCAGTATTGTAAATGAAACAAAAAAAACAAAAATCATGTCAAGTCTGCAGAAAATGCCATGGAACCAAAGTATGTGCTAAAGCTAAAATATATAAACCCCATTAAATATATATATAGAATTTCCTTTCAAAGCTGTCATTTTTCATATACATCAGCAAATCAGACTGAGAGGCAATATGTAGCAATAACTGGACAGTCTTGTCTCAGTGCATCACTCAGCCATTTCATAGCTAGACAAAAATAAGATGATTATTTTAAAAGATAAACAGATCATTAAAATGAGCTAGTGATGACTGTTCATCTTAAAATCACATTTTCCTACTTAATTTGGTGGTCTAAGTGTATCTGGAATTAATCTGAATGAACAGAGTAGTATATGAAAGACAGCAATGCAATAATCCTGTGACTTCATTCAGTAAAGGAGAGTGCACTGAAGAGGGTTTCTCAATAACAAGTTATAGGTAGACTCAAAAGTATAGACATGCAGTGATTTAAAATGAGTTATTCACGAAATTTAATTACTGGACTTGACTGAGACACATTTATTTTTATATCCATTGTACCCACATTCTTATATATCACATTGTTAATGCTAAGCTGGTGAGAAGAAAAATATGGTAAGTAAATCAGATGTTAGATGAGACTCTTGGATAAACCAGCTAACAGGGAAACATCATTAACAGGATATGTTTCCAAGGGTCAATATCCTGTTCTGTGCAAACAATGGGTATCTTCCGCTACCATGCCCTGACAGCCCAGAATCATCCCTGATACCAGAAGTATCCAAGTTACAGAACCATGGTACCTGCAAAAGTAGTGTGCAAACAAATTTAGTATTTTGGGTGTGAACTACCATCCAAGGGTTAGGGACAACCACATTTTGCACAATTCTATGGATTAAAAAATAATTATTCCAATTCCACCATGCTCTGTCTTTACCTCCAGATGTACAGTTACTCCCCATGCCTGTCACTTGTGAGTCTCTTGCCACTTTTGGACTACTATGCTGTTTGCAGTCATTTCTGCCCACTGGGGTTTGGAGGGATCATCCCAGGGGAGTGGAAAGTATTCAGACAGCTTTAGCAGCAGTGAAAGTGAAAGGCTCCTCCACATAATTATTTCAGACAGAAACTTCAGCTACAGCTCTTAGGAAAATTTCTTTCTCATCTAAATAGGGAGACTAAGAGGACTGACTAACTTCCTAAGTTGATTATCTAAGTATCTCAAAACTAGTAAATATAAATCCACCCCTCTCCTTTTTGCACATTGCAAAGTTGTTGTGATGATCCTATTCCATAATCAGGTGATGATTTAAAGTAAGACATAGCATTAAATGCTGCCCTTGTGCTCTTGAGTCTCAGAGCAAGATTAAGAGCTTTCTCTGTTTTATCTTTCCACTTACACTGCTTCCTTGAGACACAGCCACCTCAGTGCGCCAGGTCTACACTAAGCAAGTGGGTGATGGTCGTATTAGCGCTGAACCGGAAGAACTGGGGATACAGTAGTGTGGCACTTCTCTGAAGGAAACACCTGCTGTAAGGAAGGCATATTGCTCAGGACAGGCTGCTACTGCTCTGGGTGGTACCAGACATTGAGATCAGAACCGTATTAGAATCACCATGACATAGGAACATGTGTGCTTCTATCAGCATTAGCTTTGAAACCTAGGTCGCTCTCTAGTGCACAGGTAATACAAGATCCTGCTCTCCTGATACCCAACTGACAGTCTGCTGCATGTGGGTGGGCAGGGACACAGCTCAGGCATCCACCACATATAAATTTCCAGGCTTGCTTCCCAAGGCAGAAAGACAAGTGTCAGAAACTTCAGAAATCACTAACTGGAGCAAAACATTTCGTATAGGTGAATTTCAAATTTTTCTGCCAGACAACTGTGATCTTAGAGCCTAGTTTAATATATCACTGCAAAACAACTCATGTAATTTTCATTTTTGACTGCTCCAGTACATGAGTTTTTCATCAGCTTTTGGCACTGAAAGTGGGTTTGGATGACAAAGTAATGTCTGCAGTGAAACATGTTTCCCTTCCAGTATGTCATTTTTTTATTTGAATAAAACCTTTTCTATCAGATGCTGAAGTGCTCAGTGTTTAAGGTAGCATTGCTGTGAGCAAGAGTGAATGGAAGCATATGGAGATCAATTGAGTTATTCATAAGGTGCCACCACAACAAACTAAGCAGGCCACCTGCTGTTTCACTGCCTCAAGAGGCTTTTCTCTACAACTCATTCTAAAGTAATTTGGTGGCAAGGCTGGCACTAAAGTCAGATTATAAACTGGAAATTCAGCAAAAAGCTCACCAGGGTTGTGCAGGCAGGGTTGTTTACTCATGTATATTCCTTTGTGTCTTTTTTGCATGCATGTTTCCTGCACAATTCAGGAACACTGCATTGCTGCTTTAGAGGAATACAGCATGCAAAAATAAAACAATTCAGCAATTAGGGCTACTACAGCAAATTTATCTGTCACTTGGCAAATCCTGTACATTTTACGATAAATGTTAGACAGTAAAGTGGTAGAGTTAACAGGGAACAGAACACACCTAAAAAGGAAAGCAGTAATAGATTGTGTTGCATTACATAGGACAGGTTTCCTTTAGCATTTTCACCTAAGCTCCATGCTCCACGTATTATCATCCTCTGCCTTCTGCGGGCTAACTTTATCCCGTGCTTGCTTTTGACCTGCTCAGCTGATGCAAAGTATTTCCCAGTACTTGAGTCTCTTTGTGACTGGGCTAGGGACTCAGAGCAGAGAATCACAGAAAAATTTAGGTTGGAAAATACCTCTATTAAAGGCCAACTACTAACTCAGCACTGCCAAGTCTGCCACTAAACCATGTTCCTAAGTGCCAAATCTCTATGTCTTTTAAATACCTCCAGGAATGGTGATGCAACCATTTCCCTGAGCAGTCTGTTCCAGTGCTTGGGAACTGTGAATCTGACAGACTTTTGGGTTTCCTCAGTCCCTCTCTACACCATGCTGGTTTCCTCTAAGCTCTCAAACTCCATGTCTGAACATCTTCTCCCAGACTTTCAGATCCATCACCTCAAATGGACACATATAGATGGAAAATCCTGCTCTGTCATATGCATCAGTCTCTCAAAATGTAGCAGAGGCTTACAGACAAACTTAGATCATAGTTTACCTTCAGACATAGTTCACTAAGATGCCAAGGTATTAACCAGTTTTAGACTTTTGCTTGAGTGCATTTAATTAATGGAGCCCCCAGTCCTTCACAGTGAACTTAAGACCTGAGCATAAAAGACACGTCAGCAGCTCTAGGGTGACCTGCCCTATTTTTAACCACTCCGATGAAGTCAGCCCCTTCTCTGCTTCCCCAGCTACACTTTATCCCCACTGATCCTGTCACCTTCATGACACACACGTGCTCCACACACCACGCACATCTCCCACCTCTTGAATGCTTCCTTGTCTTTCACTTCCCACCTCTTCCTCCAAGAGCCTGCTCTTCATTCTTATTTATTCTCCCCGGCTTCTTTGCTGCTTAGAAACTTGTAAAGGAGGGGAAAAAATGAAGTGGATTAAGTGTATGTGAGACCAGTTTTCTCTGCTTTCAAGCCGTGCCAACACTGCAGTCCTGTCCCACTCAGCACGGACAGCCTAGAGAGAAACAGGCTTTTGGAAGGGGGGAAATTAGCTGCTAAATTCTATCAAATCTGCGGGAAGCACACAAACTGCAGGCTTCAAAAGAGCTCAAACAGAGCAATAGTGTGACTGAACTCCTAACTAGTGTACTGTAAGGGTATTTTTCATCTTAATTGTTATCAACCTATAGGATAACACTGCTGTGTTCACAGCTGTACTGTACAGGCTGCCCCAGTCATCCAAAGCCAACCCCCAAACCCTCCTTTATTTATTCTGGAGTGTGTTGAGTTGTTCAGTGTGGTTATCACTGTCCAAGGAAATGTTTTATTTTCCGCTGTGTGTTGTATTTTTCAGATCTTTAGCCGGACTATTACAGTCTCATGCTGGGCTGTCAAAACAACTCAATCTATGCTGACTAGCTAGAGAGAAACATATAGTTTCCATCCAGTGCCTCCAGAGTAACAGTTCAAATAGGGAAGCATCAGGGACTGTGATCTGAATATCAGAGGATCGCCAGGATTAGAAGCTTTAAAAAAGACTTCTATGGGTAATAAATTATTCATAGCTTCAAACTATCTTAGATAATTAAAATTGCCTCCTTTCAGCAGATATGCCATCTACTACAATGCTCCCCCCTTCTCATAGATCTGATTGACACTATCTCTTTCAGATAGCTGTATCCACTCTGTGTTTACACATTTGACAGGTGCACTATGCATACCCTGTGCTGTATTATTCACTTGTGCATGTCTGTGCATGCATGCACATAAAAAAACTCTTACAAGAGAAGTCTGCTATTGTGCTAGGAGGCTGACAGCAAGTATGCTAAAATACAACAGGTTAGGCTTAACCTAATATGCCATAGAAACAGCATATCATGTAGATAAAGGCCCATAGCAGCCAGAGTGCAGGGAATAAATAGCGAATGATATGATGGGGAGAAAGGGAAGCAAAATCTTCTGTTCTATGAAGAAGCTGACACCAAGCATGTTACAATACCTATTGACAGTAACATGAAGCTGGATTTCTTCACTGAGGTGGTGTCAACTTGCAGTGAGATTTGGCTTGATGCTCCCTGAAGTCTGTTGAAGTATGCATACAGTAGTTTTGCTTTTTCCCCCATTCTCTTTGCAAACCATACACAGAAGACACATTCTTTGGAAATGACTGTGTGCCAGCGGTGACAATAATGTAATACATTGCTCTTCAGCAATTTAAGACATCATTTACTAACCCATGAAATTGGAGGGAGAGTATATATTTATCCAAGTCATGGTCCTGAACTTTTGACTTGAGGAAAATTTTAAAAATTAAGAAGACTTTTCAATTCCTGAGAGAAGTACAGCAATTTCAGTTTGGAAGACTGAAACTTTCCTACAGTTAAGAAACAGTAAAATATTTTAATATCATTCTGTACTATGCAACCTTCCAAACTCATACTGCTTCCATTCTTAAGCATCTATAAAAAGTGAAGCTCTACAATAAAATTAAATCCCGGCATGTAACCTAGTGAAAGTATTGGTTAAAATGTGTCGGTTATGAGGTGTTTGCAGACAGAAAGAAATCATGATTAAATTAAATTACATGCTCACATGGATTGAAATTACCGATTATACCATATATGCTATTTTCCCTGAGTATCTCAAGCAGATTGGGAAGGGGGGTTTGTTTTTAATTTATTGTATTATTTTTAATTGAAGTAAAGCTCTTCCATTTGTGACTCATTAGCTTATCCTGGCTTCTCATTCAATACAATATGATGATGTGATAGCTCTAAAAAATAGTAATTTATTCCCCTTTGTTGACATCTTCAACCAGTTCCAGCAAAGGACCAACTCAAGAAAAGGCAAAATAGAGCATTTTTTTCAAAAACCGAGATGCATTCAGTGTCTATAAACTTTATCTTCCCTGATTCTGAGCCCTTTTTTTTTTTTTCACAAAGAGGAAATAGCCATTATTCCTAAGGGTATGAGTATGCTCTACTTCTTATTCCTGTTTTTTTTTGGGTTTTTTTTTCCACTTCTTCCCTCTGTAAGTGAATGGAAAAAAGACTTTTAATTAAGAAGAGCAAGGAACATTGAAAATTACCTTCTAAGATAGGAGAAAAAAAACCCCAAACTAGATAAAATGCTATTGTCTTGATAAAAATAAGTTCTATCAACAAACTAGTAGAGGGAAGCAGGGAGGCTGGATTTAACTTAAGTAGCTACAGGCACAACATATCAGATAGATGTAAGTCTATAGGAGCCAGAGATCAGGAAATAAATAACAAAATGCTATGATGGGAAGAAAGAGAAAAGTTATTTTCTTTGTACTTGAATACAGGACTGGAGAACTGACTCTTTTTGAATATTAGACTGGGCATTGTCTACCTGCTTAGCATCAAGTCTACGTGTTATCCATTATAACCAGAAATCATCTGTCCATAATAGAATTAAAACAAAAGTCCTCATGCTAGTACAGTAATACACCTGAAATTCATTGCCATTGTGTGAACGTTAACGTTGTTAACTGGGTCCTCTATGTTCTTTAATGCAGGAGATCAAAAACAATGGGAAGAGCATCCTTTGAAAAAAATGAAAGATTCCACCAAGAGGAACCTAGAGTATGCCGCAAGATGACAGCTGCTGTTCTGCTGATCTGAGCTGTTTGTGTGACAACAGTGAGTTTCAGAAATATTACAAGATGATCTAATTTGTACGTCTGTAAGTTAAGGTCATGTTTGGTCTCAGTTCCCAGAGGTGCTTACAGACAACTTTCAATGGATTCAAATTATAAGCCAGATCATTAAGTTATTGGACTGACCCTTTCTCGCTATTAATACAGAACTCATCTTGGAGAGTTTCTGCACGGCTGTGTGGGTAATCTGAATTTATGTAGACCTCAGCAGTTCAAATTTGGAATGTAATGCAGGCAATTCAACAAGCAGTGTCTGAAGCTTATTGGCACAGGAAAGTGTTCATCTTTCATTGTATTGTTCTGAAACACTTCACCACACAACACACTGCATATGTGTTACCTGCAAATTAAAGTCCATTATTTGCATGATGAGAAATTGAGGAACAACTAACATTTCACAGGTCTTAAAATAAAACAATTTACCTGGATGCATTTAGCCTGTCTCAACACCATTTTCTGCTCTGACCAAGGAGAACTATATAAAATAGGCTGAAATACACTTAATGCACTCCTTTACCCCACCATCCCACCCCAAGGCAAAATCAGTTAGAAACTGTTTCTTTACCACCAAACAGTTGCCTTATCTGCTCTTAAAGACTACCAGTGAAGATTTGCCCCCCTAACCAGGATTTTTTTCCCATGCTTAACTATCCTGACCATTTACAAGCTTTGACTGATGCATCATTTTATTCTCCTTCGCCAGAAACAAATGTCTTATTTCTGATACATTAGGCACAGAGAGCTGTTTATTCCCTTTCTGTTTATATCAACTGTTTTTCATGTCTTGTGTCATAAAAGCATGTCCTTTCCATCTTTTGACTGAACTACTCCCACAGGTTCTGACGTTGATCACACAACATGCCCTCCAGTTTCTGGAGTCTCTCACATTGGACCACCGCTTTTGCAAGTATCTAGAGCTGGACACCCTATTTTGGTCTGAGATTCCTTCTCTGATGTGGCAATATTCTAAAATAGTTGACTATCTAATCTATGCAGTCTGTGTCCCCACTACCTCCCCACAACTGATCTTTCCACTCCTTAACAGCAGAGAATGGATAAAAAGTTGTGCAATGACACAACATGATGTTCCATCAGTGTAGCAGACATAAGTAACAGGAAATGTTGAAAACACATCTTCTAATTTCCTTTCCCAACACAGTCAAGCTTCTAAAAAAGGTTGAAGGGACAGCTGGCCAGGTTTAGGGATAGAATAAAATTCCTTGTCACAAGGCCAGACAGAGGTAAAATGAGGCAAAGCAGAAGAATGACAGCAAGAGGGCTTTCCCAGGTGCTCCAGTTGTGTGCGCACTGAGGGACTCGCTCTCCTCAAAGAGCCTTTTGATGCAGTTGTGTGTGTGTTCTCCAGAGGCCAGGTAATTTTGGAGAAACCGGAGGCATCAGACATGCAGACAAAAATGGCAAGTACTCAGGGCAAACCATGGACAATGGAAGGCACGCATGATTTTCTCTGGGGAGGAAAGGAATGGTGGGGAGCCTGCCATTCAGCAAATAAAATGGGTCGTTTGCCAGAAATCAAAGGAGACAGACAGAAAGACTGTCTTCTTCCTTCTAAAGCAGGAAAGTCTCAAAGGCACTTTCCAAAATTCCCTGGACAACTCTAGTGCAGTGTTGGCACTAAGGAAAGGCCGCTGGTCTCCCCAGGGCCAGGCTCTAACCCTGCAGCAATCCCTTTTCAACAGCCAAAAAGATCTGCAGACCTCACACCCTCCAATAGGTGTGTAAGTGCCACTGAAAAATGGCTGCATCAGAGGCTCAGTATGAAAAAGGATGAAATGATCTTACCTACAGTGTGATAAAGATTTAGCAAAGATAAGAGCTAGTAGGAGTGGGTACTAAGAACCAGCTTCTAGCCTGCTTGACTTCTTGTGCCATTATGACTGAGTTCAATGGAGCCAGGCACAGCTCAGTTCAGGGGAGAATTTGGCCCTCAATGCCTCCCTTGAACTTTTTGTTCCAGCCTTCAGAAAGCCTTCATAGCCTACCTGGCTGTGTCTGCAGAGCCAGAAGAGAAAATCTATCCCAACAGAAAAGAAGAAACCAAAAAAAATAGAATCCAATATAAAAATGAGAAAATATGCAAGTATTACATATTTTAGATAATCCTTCTGTTAGACTTGATAATAACCAGAAGGAAAAAACACTGTAATTTCCACTTGTTGAGGAAATCTCTTGGGCCAGTCTCTGGATCTCTGGGCAGCACACTGTCTTCTTTGCAACCTATTGGCCTTTCCTTGTTCCCAGCTTGAGAAAAAGTTGATGAAGAACAGCCAGTTCTGGTGAAACTTGGGGAAAACAAACAAATACTTACGAGAGACCTTGTATGTGAAGCAGATAGGTTTAATATTACTGTAACATGGGAAGAGTCTGAGGAATTTGTGGCTCAAAAAACCCGTCCACCCATATTGTCTCACTCATCCATTGTAATCTGTAGCCTGAGAACTTGCTTAGATTGGAGTGAGCTGGGCAGGTCAAATGAAGATACATTTATGAGGACATTTTAACAAGGCATTGAATGGAATAAATAATAGGCAAGGTGCCTTGGAAGCTACTTTCTGTTGTGCGAATACTAAAAACAACTCTTTTCCTCTGACATCTTACTGAGCAATGTTATGGGAACAACTCCAACCAATGAGCTTCACAGATCAGAACCTGGGTTTTGAAAACAGTGTGAGAACCTGCAGCCTATATCCTCAGCCAGAGCAAATCCTGGGTGTCCATCAGCTCTCTCTGAGTTGAGTTGTTGAGCCATCCCACACATCTTTTAAGAACAACACACTAGCCTGAGGGTCAGAAAGGAAACAATGCTCTTGGACACACAAGGCTAATTTTATTTGCAGCAAGCCCGAAATGGACCATGTGAAAAAAGATCCACTAAAAGCAACTTTGATAGCTGCAAGTCTCAGGCACAAATTCTGGCAATGAGAAAATTCTGACCAGAATGACTGCTTGTGCAAAACTGGAAGCAGAATATCACAAGCTGAGTTGAAGCCCTTTTGAAACTGTGGCAACCTGTTTCATTCATCTCCCTTTCTCATACAGCAAGTATGTTGCTAATTATGTACTGGACTGCACAGAATCCTAGTGAGTAGTAAACTCAGTTTTCTGACAGCTGTTACTGTATTTTATGAGACCTGGATCCTTTAGAAGATACTGTGCTGTCTCACACAGTTATATTAAAACCTTTTTACCTGAGAACAAAATCTGAAAAATAGGAATGAGTTGGGCATTTGGGTTCTTCTTCTCTAACAGGTTTCTGAAAGCACTGGGTCTTTCAAATAAACAACCCCAACAGTTATCTTTTCTCCAAAAGGCATATGGTCTCACAGAATAAAGATTTACTCTGTCCTTTCTTGATGGGGGTCGTTTTTGCAAAGTGCTTTTGGATTATGTTTAAGGGTAGATGAAAAAACAAACAGGAGCAATTATCCTATCAGCATGGAGGCAAAAACAGATGAGGACACAATGCAGGAAGTGGGGATAATAATCATGAGGATTTTGGCAAGTGTAACCCCAAAAATGCTTTTTGAAAAATTGGGCAACATTAGATATCATAAGAATATTTTTCTAGGGGAGAGAGGGAAAATAGTCAGTAGTTGTACCCAAACTTGGGACAGACAGAACTATTTGCAAGGAATCTGCCCATGAAGAAAAATGAGACACATAGGAGGAAGAATGCCTATTTGGGGGACCAAGATAAAAATATATTTCAAAATCTAAAACTGAAGAAAGTTGTTAGACTCTTCACCTCCTTAAATTGTTATTCTTTTTCTTGTAAGAGCATGTAACACTACCACAACTCCACTGTAACTTGAAAGTAACTCAAATAAGAATGAAAACTCTCAAAGCAGTAAAATACTCCGATGTCAAAAGCCAATTAACATTCTAATACTCCTGTTTGGTTAGATTCAAGGGCTAAACAATGTAAGTTAGGCACACTTTGTATGCCTTTTACTTAATTCATTTATTAGTGAGTGAACTGTACTTCTTAATTTGAGTTTTATGCACTGTAAACCCTGTACTTCATTGAGAATTTTGCCTCAGAATCATACAAAATTTCTCACAGAAAATTCAGCTAAAGTGATTCTTTGGGGTTTAAAGCCATTTATCCTTCAACCTCATCCTTTATAAAACCAAGACCTGAATAGTCACTGCTTAGTTATTAATAATATCAAGCTAATGATAATGGCTTTTAACTCATAACCAGCACATAAATTAAGCAGTTTCAGAGCTGTTAAATTATTTTTATTTCTTTTGGTCAAAGTTCATCTACATCTCTTAGCTTTCCAGAGTTACGTTGGCTTATGAAAACTCAGGAGATTATTCAGAAAGTTTCTCTCATCATTAGCAACAAGAAGTTAGCAATTAAAGTCAAAACACACCTTTTAATATTCAGGGAATGGGAAGAGTATAAAAATAACAAAACTAGAAAGAGAAAAATTACCATTGAAAATACACTCGGGCATAGACTAGCAGAATAAAAGCCAATGAAACACTGACACCACAACATGTCACAAAAAAACAAAAAATGCAAAGCACATCAAAATCTCTTTAACCTAAATCTGAAACAAGGTCTGGTGTCCAATGGAGATCCAGCTTAAAAAATGGCATAAAATTAGCCCTTGCTAGTACAGTGTTTTTACCAGGAATTCTGCTGCTTTCTTACTTGATGGACAACAACTATAAAAATAACCTGTAACTGATAGTGCTGGAGAAGTTGTTGGAATGTGGAGCACTAAAGACTTGAATTAATAAAGCTGATGGCAAGACAAGTGTTTCCAATTATCAGGACCTCCATGAGTCAAATACAGAGATCCAGCACTAAGATATACATTGTCACTTCTCTTTATCATAACTCAACTCTGCTCCCGAAAGTCAGATCCTGACACGTACTTAGCTTGGTATAAAGCAAGGAGTAGAATGTGCCCTTGAAATTAGTATGGTGGCCAGGCACCTGGAGCTCCTTTCCAACTCTTCAGAACGAGGTGTGACTAACGTTCTTAAAAGCTCAGGACTGTAGCCTTCTACACACACTACTGAGAACTGGAGTGCCAACTTCACACCAAACTGCAGTGCCACAAAAAGCCTGTTAAAAAGATCCGTGGAAGTATTTTTTGGACTCACCTACAGACTTCGTGTGCTATCTTGGACAATGTGGATATTCATTCTACTCAGGTGTTAAAGCCAAGGAAACTGGGGCCCCAGTTTTGGAGGCCAAAGGAGCCCCAAGAGCCTCTACCCGGAGAAGCTATCTCCTAATTTCAAGCCATTTGAATCCTAGTGAAACACCCGCAATAGCACCAAGGAGGTAGAGTGAATGCCTTCTTTAATGTCACTTTGTCTCCATCTCTCACCTCTAGAATGGGAATTGGTGTGTTTTTCTACCTTACCAAGATTGGTGATAATGGAAGCACTTTACATGGAAATGAAATCAGATACGTCTTTTCTGGGGAGAAGATAAGGACCTTGGATAGTCAGTATTTTTAAATAAAAGTGTATCATTTGAAAACTTAATTATTTTGGTAGTGAAAAATGCTTATTATAAAATTCTAATTAAAAGAAAACAATTTTCATTATCTTTCGTAACTGTAACACATATTTATGAGAAAGTCAGCAGTGGCAACGGGTTATGCACTTTTAAGCAATTAAATTTCCTACTTGTCTGATTTTGTTAGACTAATCAATTATACCAGGAATTTAATAAAGTGGACAGTTAAAGGAATTTAATCTATTCTCTCTAGAACAAACAAGATTAACAAGATAAGGTTCCGATTTGAGAAAAATATTTAAGCGATAAGCTAAATTAGAAAATGAAAAAAGCTTTTGTGATTCCCAAGCAGTCACATAAATGAAAGAAATAATTAAAAAAAACCAAAAAAAAACTCAAAAAACGCAAACAAACAAAAAAAAAACCGCCCCAAAGGTTAACAGGCAATATAGGAGTAATTTCTTTCCTCATAAAATAATTAACCTTTGGAAAAGGCTTCCTGTCAACACAGAGGTTTTTACTGTGCCATTTAAGGAGCTGGGCACATTCCTCAAAAATGAACAATAGGGAACTTAAATAAGCCTTCGAAAATAAAGCACCTTAGACATAGTCATTTCCTGTGAAAGAGGTTCTTTGCAGGGTAGAAACCAAACAATTCTCTCCATCTCTTGACAGGGAAAACAAACTCAATGGGTATTTTACAAGTAAGAGAAAAGATAAAGCAATCTATTTCAAGTCTCTTCTTTATGCATCCTTTCGTGGTTGGTTTAATTCCTGGACTACAAATTTTCACTAGATGGATTTGCACGTTAACTATATGCAGGTCTGAACACCGAAGTTAAATGGATGAAATATTTCTACATCACTGGCTCCCTTCATATGAGCTGCCCTGTCAAAGGATTATTTTGTAAAGGATACTTGCATATTCTGGTTAGTATAATTCTCATTTTTAATGAAATACTGAGAGAAACTCCTACTTTCAAAGCACATTATAAAGATCAACATCTCGTTCTTACTGAAAATAAATAAGATTTAGGTGTCTAACTCCCTTGGACTCCTCTGACACTTCTGGAAGCAATCTCCTATGGTGAATAATCACCAGGGTAGCNNAGAGAAGAAGAAAAAAAATATAAAGTAGGCTTTTAATAAATCTATATATCTGGGGAAATGTTTTAAATTCCATAAAGGACATTTATTTTGTGTGGCGAAAAAATCATGCAGAGAAGCCGTATTGAAATAGCAGTAAAACACCACTCATTGGTAAAGCATTTCATTTCTGGACAGATGGAAGAGCTGAAAACATTCACCATCTATCTACACGTACATCCACTTGCTCTTTATAACTTAATTCTATGCTATGTATAGGTTAGAGTGATTTCTCCAGGGTGAAATTGTCCTTCCTCATCTCACCATATTCTGATAATGACTGGAATGAGTTTGATATATTGAAACACTCTTGCCTTGATTGTGTTTTTCATTCATTACTAAAGCTGAGAATATTGCAGTAGCAAATAGTGTATAATATCTTATCAGAAAAATAAGTGGTTCCAGTTTGAAAACAAAAGATTGGCACCTGACACTGTAATAAACCAATACAGTACCCTATGCTGAAATAATCATTCTACAGACCTGGTGCAGAAAAAAAAGAAATCCATTACACTCACATTTTATAATTATATTTGGAAGATGCCCCAGGACACAACAACCAAGTGGTGAACTATTCATCTTACTTATAAAAGCCACTCTGTTAAAGTGGAAGCTACAACACTCAAGAAAGGCTGACAAAATACGAACACCAAGATTTGAACAAAGTAGCTGTAACCCAGCATGGAAGAACCCATTTCCTATGAAACAGTGGAAAGATTCATGATGCATCTCTCCACATCGACTTCACCCCTGCAGCTCTGCTTCAACAGAAAGTACAAGAAAAGCACTTCTGGCAAGGGTTTTCACATGGCTTTATGCAAACAACAGTTCAGGGTATATTGACAGTTTTCTGTTTTTAAAGGTTTTGTCTTTGCTGTAAAGATGAGACTTCTGCAAAACCCAGAGTGGTAGCTGGCTATACAGTATTCTTCAACACTGAATGCACAGAACAAAAAATCAGGTGTGCTGATGGCTGTGAAGTTCTGCCACTTAACTGAGGATCTTTAAATAAGCACAGTATTCAAAAAGAAATATTAATTTCTCATGTGTCTGTATTTTGAAGCATGAGGGGCTAGGAAAGATATATTAAAGAACAGAAAGAGTCTCCTTAATTAAGGCTACAATATGGATTTCCATTATAAGATAAAATTTGGCCCCATCCCCAGTTCTAAACTCCAGACTCACAAATCATTTTGGCCTCAAGATTTGTAGCCTAGGTCACCAGCTGAGGTAGGATTTTTCCACCAAATTTGCAGTAAATCAGACAAGGAGTTCATGAATTATGAACCTATGAAATAGAGATGTTCACTATAGTTCAAAAAGTCTCAACTTTTTTTTGTCACTTCATAGCCAAAAGAAGTAAATAATAATAACTGCAAACTGGAAAAGGAGGTAGATAAGATTTCATTTAGCAGACATTCATGGTTGATGTCTGTGGCACAGCGCAAAAATTGCTTGATAGCCATCACATCAGACACATTATTAACATTTATATAGAAATGCTGATGTAAGTTATTCATCCCGTGGAAGAGACGTGTAGCAGATATTCGTTCCTTGAATCTGGTTTCATTTGGGCAAGCATAAGTACTCATCAATTTTATGTGTCCACAGAAAGCAGCTGCACGAACACACACATACACCCCCATCCTAGGGCCTTCCTGTAACTGGAAAACTGTGCTTCTGTTGGAATGCATGGAGGTGGAGGAAAGGCAAGTATTTAACTACCATCCTGAGCCCTAAATACCGAGAGGTGAGTTAATACTCATATCTTCAACCCCCCACAGGTGAATCTATTAACGTATTTCTTTTCATTATTAATATATTAAAAGTATATTGTATGAAGTATAAATATAGCAATGGGGCCATTTTTTTTATTTATTTATAATCTATTAGAGCATAATCCTGAAAAATTTTCCCATTGGTTGTTGTGAAATAATGATCAGACAAAAGCATTTGCAGGGGTCCACCTTTAAAACATGTTTGCAGCATGATTTTAGTTAAGGCAGCTGGTATTTTTGAGAGGATTAAATTTACTTATAGGATATAACAATAGCATTATGACAATAATAAGAGTAGTCAGGACTGGCATAAAAATGTGCCTGATACCACACCAGGTTTGTTTACGCCACCCTCCAGAGATAGAGCCAGGGCTGTATTACCCAGGGCTGAACGCACAGAACAGTCAGAACTCCTTATTTTGCAAACCATCCACTTTTATTTTCGTAAATGCTCTACCTCCAGCTTTTGGCAGGAGAGAGACAGCTGGTTAAAAAGCAGTGAAGAGAAGCCAGGCAGGACAGAACTGCCATAGCTTCAGCCTAGTGCAAGCTGAGGAAGAGGAAAGGTCAGCACCACAGAATTCCCTACCCAGCGGACGAGCTTCCCCGCTTCCCCATTTCTATTCAGTGACAGTCCTTGTGTATGGCTGGAGAATGGGCTCCTGGCCAGCCACCACAGAGGTGCCCAGTAACGTGCTTCTGTGCATTCTCTCAGCCAAGGACTATATCTGTGCCAAACAGGGGATGGACCAACCACCGTGTCAGGAACAACAAATACCCTGTTCCTTATCCAGCCTCCCTTCTCTGCCTAATGACTAAAGTTCAAACCAGAAGCCTTTGCATTTTCACACACACACCAGGGTGGACAAGTGCATCTTTTCTACAGCTGCTTTGAAAGGGTGGGCAAAATGGTTTTTAACAAACACAGTCTTTTTCCAAAACAGATGCATTTTGTAATGGGTTAAATATTGTTTTGAAATTCTCCAGTTTTCACTGAGCTCTTATTTCTCACTCCACTTTTTCATTTCTGCCCAGTGATATCATGGAACATATCCCTTCTATCCCACTCTGAGCTTTATACAGGGAGGTTTCCTCCCTCCTCCCTTCATTCTGGAAGCACTGTGTTTAATGTCCATTCTTGATGTACAAGGTAATGAAAACATCAGAGATGCATTTCTAGTTTTTATTCAGGAGCAAACTATCTTCTGTGTTAGAAAGCTTCTAAATTTTAGAGGAGAAAAAAAAAAGTAGATCACTTTAAGCTGCTTCAATTGAAAAATGAAGGGCACATTAAGGAATAAACAGCTGCTTTGACATCACAGAGGTATATGAAAAGCAGGTAAAATTCAGCCCAGTTTATTTTTCCTTCTGAGACATGTAGGTGGCTGAAACCAGCTTTTCTAAAGATGACTGAGAAATTTACTTGAAAATGTAAAACTAATAAAGCAGTCCTTTATTAACAAAAAACCAGGAAAACAACAAAAGAGTTTTTACAGTTTCTTCAATGCTTGAACATAATCCCAAACTGTGACTTTTGCTCCCAAGGCTGTTTGCAGCATTTTCTTGTACAACCAGCCTGGAGCTTGAAAAGGAACAAGTACAATAGCATTAAGCCTCAACATGGTGTGCATTAATAACTGACTGGTGCATACCTTGGATTTGTTGCATTAGGTAAGAGGATGAAAGCACAGTGCCTTCCCTTTTGCCCACCCAAGAAGAATGCAGACAGCTTAATAGTACACATCCTTAGGAGGCTAATTACTGCCACAGTGGAATTACTTTTTATTTTAAAAAAACCCCAAAACTATGATTTTTCTCTTTTAAGCTCTTTTAAAAAACATTCTTGTATGTCTTTTTTTCCCCCAGAGTTCCTTTCCACTCTATAAAGTGGATTTCAGCAAAGAGATGTCAAGGAAATAAGACCAACTATACATACCTCCTTCTGTGCTATTCCAAATACACGTTTGCTAATTAACTTACTTAATATTTCCTGAAATTCTTACTCTCTTTTCTTATTTCCATGGAGGCAGTAGCATTTTTAACTACTGTTACTGGCCTCAGCAATAAGTTTTAAGTTATTTTCCTTAGTGAAAATAGACTGAACTTTTATTATTAAGGTACTTCTGTTATCAAACAAAAAAATCCCTAAAACCAAAAACCACACGAAACCCTGAGAAGTAGCTGAAAACTCAGAACCCACTGCTGAAATAGCACCAGAGCACTCTGGAAGGTTGGCATTTTTCCTATCCTACTCAAAGCTCTGCCTTCTCTTGAGCACCCATTTAGTTTACTACCACATTAATGCCCTCATTATCATCCCTCTGATAATTTTTTGTGTCTTGAGCCACGTAAGGGAACGCTGCAGACTAAGATTGGGCGGGAGAAGCAGCAGCCCTGCTGGTATCCTGGTGAATCCTTTTAGATGTAATGCCTCTGGCTTCTGAAGAAGTGATTCACTGGCGTGCGTGGTCCCACTGCATTCAATATTCTCCTCAACAACACCGGGCAATGGGCACGGGAATTTCTCAGCCCATCAGTGAGCAGGGAGATGTCAGGGTGTGACACTGGGAGTGGGAGTTTAGTACATTGTCCCACAAGGAAGGCCCAGATAATTGCCCCAGCTGAAGCCTTAAAAAGTCGATATTCTTTCCTGGAAAATAATGACAACTATTTCTAATAGCTCTTTAAGGAGCATCTGACAGTCGAGTCATACTAGCACTGCAGACAGGAGAGGAAAATAAACGCAAAACCAAACAGCTGTGAAGATTTTGCATTGCCACAACACCCACCTGCAGAGCTGTGTGCAAATGCTTTTCTAGTGTGCTGTGCCAGCAGGCTTGCTGACTTGCACAGGTACAGAAGGTTAAGCTCAGGTTTTAAGAATTTGTCAGATTAGGATCTCAGCGTAGACAGACCACACTCCAGCTTGTTTTCCCAGCCTTTTACAGTAGCATCAGCCACAGTGCCTCAGCTCTGGCGACAGATTACCACACCTATAATTCTTTTCATTAGCTCTACCTGATCTGCCACGGGCCCAATGACAGCCTTGTCAGGAGATTTCTGACAGCTCCAACATCTAGATGATTTCTGAATCAAACAGGGGAAGAAACATAATTGCTTTTACCTTAGCAGGTAGCAGCAATCCTTCTTCGTCTACTGTGGAAGAAGGTTAAAAAACACAGGAGAGCAATTAAAAAAAAACCAAACCCAAAACTCCTAAAAATACCCACAAAAAACAGCCCCCAGCCCCCCCAAAAACAAACAAATATACACCCAAACAAACAAGAAATGAGGAGGAGACGAGGTTATTGACACGTAAGAATCAGGGAAAAAAAAAAAACAAACACCCTCCCACTCCCCTGAAAACTGTGCATTTTTCAAACTAACACCAAAAAATTTGCAAAAAATAGTATTTTCTTACTTTACATAGGATCATCCCCATGGATATTCCCTGTATTACATGATGTATGGGCATGGCAAGGAAGTAGATCATTATCCTTCCTTTGGGGTCTTTGTTTTTTCTTCCTCCTTAAATAAAGCCGCAACAATAGAAAAGAATATTCAATAGAGGGACACATCCGGAAAATATCAGAATGAGAAGAAAGCAGGGTTAACTATCCTTTCACATCTCTATTAGCCTTTCCACCTGTGTGAGGATATACCACCTTGGCAAACCTTGTGCAGATTTACTCTGAAGAATTTACGCCTTTGGTCAGTGTAAGTTAAATTAGTAGCAAGGCTGAATCTCAGCCTCACAACAAAAGCTATTCCTTCCATGCTTGTTGTGCTGCAAATTCACACACCTACACTCCTCCCCCCAGAAAACAAACAAACAAGCAAAAATCCCAGTCTTTTGATAAATCTTTACATATGCTACTCTTATAAATGGATTTCATATATTTTAGGAGGAATGTAAATGTATTTGAAATAAGGCAGGAAAGGAAGGGGAAAAATATGTTTCTCACTTCAAAAAACCTTCAGTAAGCTCACGTACATTGCTGTGGTGTGCACTTTGCCGGTTACATTTCTGAAGGTTTTGAAAAATGTGACTGGGAGTTTTTAACAGTGCAGTGTTTGCAGTTAATCATCAGCAACTTAAAAAGACATTGACATCTGTTGTCTAGAGAGAAAAAGAAAAATGTAGGGGGGAGAGTGGGCAGGGGGGGTGAAAATTAAATCAGTTTGAATCCTCCTTAGTGTTACAGAGTCAATAGCAGGAAATTTGCTCTTGGAAAAATGTGGGGTTGTGACCCTCTGTGTTTCAAGACATCCTAATTTAGCTTGATCCTTCATGCTCTCTGCTCCTCCCACTTGTACCCTAGAGGCAGGTTTTCTCCTACTGAGAAAGAGATTAAGGGGGAAAGTGCTGAAAGAGGGAGGTAGAGAAAGAAAATAAGACAGGAATAAACTGGAACTGAAGTCCTAAAATCTAAGAGATTATTAAAATTCAATCACTCTGCAGCAGAACTTATTTTTATGCAGACACCAACGACTTCTTTGAACTGATGTTGAAAGGTAACATGAAAACTTTTTATTAGTGTTTGTGACCATTTTCTGAGGACACCAGAGAGAGCTGTTTTTGACGTATACAAGTAGTGCTCACACACTATATAATGGGTATACATCTACCAAGACACTTTTCTTCATCTCAGTTTGGACCATACGAGCGAATCAACTTCCCAATTAAGTGGTAAACTGTGCAGGCTATGAGACAGTTGATGAATGGTAGCTCCCTAGCAATTAGTGAAGAAAAACAATGCTAATATAGAAGACACTAAAAAATATTAATCAGCTGTTAATACAGCTCCAAACCCATTAACTGTTGTTGTGTTGCTTATCCAAGTGGTGTATTTATGGTCACAAAGCTGCCTTTCCAAGCAGAACACGCCTTTATGTGGCTGAGCAGAAGCTCCCCAGCCCACAGAGCAAACAGCAGAGCAAGGAGGGAGGTGGAAGGGAGGGAGGTGGGTGCAACCTCGACTCTGCTTTCCCTTCCTAGTCACTGACTGCCCAGAGCAGCTCTCAAATCGCATCTTCTGTGCAGTCCATGGGAACTAGAGGAAACAGAAGTCCACTGTAATTTCAAGTGCCTCTTCGACATTGGGCTAGAGATGAGGTTCCACTCTTCACTCCCAAAAGTACACCAACAAACAAGGATTTCCATGCAGAGCACCCAGCTTCTCATTTGTCTGTGCCTGGACTCCATGCCTGGTTCAGCATCTCTTCCTGCCTCTGTCCTTCCAGTTCTATCCCAAGGAAAGATCCAGGTGGACTAGACAGGTCGTGTCCCACATTAACACTGTGGCATGTCCCACATGACCCACAAAGGCAGCACGTCTCAGGCCTCCAGCAGGCTTGCTCTACCAGATTCAGACTGCACATGCAGCATTGACCTCCCCAGCAGTGCTGGTGTACGCTTGCACGCTACCAGGGGACATAAGAAGGGCTGGAGCAACCCAACTGAGTCCAGGTTTCTAAAATCTGATCATAATGCATTTGTGGTATAACCTGAAACTACACAGATTCAGCAGTTGTCTTTCTACAGCTGCTAAAGATCTTTGCTCCAGTTCATAAAAAGCATCATCGATTGCATTGAATTTACTTGACACATGACAATATCCACCTCAGAAAGTATTCCAGAACTGGACACTTCAGCTTGTGAATGAACACTGATATCAGTGTGTGGGGGGATCATCTTCCCAAGCTGATTGTATGCCAGATTGATAGAGATAAATTACAAAATAGGATGTCCTTGATTGACAGCTTTACTATCTAGTCAGAGAAAAAAATCAAAAGAGAACAGTTTAGATCAAATATTAAATTGTTTCTATTCACAGATTCCTAGATTTTAACATCAGAGGAAGAAAAAAAAAGAAACCACACACATTTATCTACACTGACCTCTTGCAAAACATGGGCAAAAAAATTCTGTATTCTACCCATAACTGCTGCATAATCATAAGCATAGTTTTAGAAAGACATCTCAATTAATATCATTCAAGACAGGAAAAATCTGTTTCCTGCTTAAGTAATTTCAGTATTAAAAGCATGCTCTTGAATTCAAGGCTGAATTTAACCAGGCAAGCCTACTGCCATTAAAAGTTGATCTGCTTTAATCAAGAACCCTTGATGCATCTTGAAGTGCAAAGACAAGAGAAAAAAAATTCCCCTTTTCCCACATAAATGCAAAAATCATCTTATACCACCAATAGAGCTTTATATAAAATATTATAATTCAGTGAACTATGTTCAATTCCAGTAAGAACTTTTCAGTTTTGCAAGCGAGCAAAAAGATATTGGGAATATGCATTCTGTACTGACTGGAAATTAGTTTTATTGTATATCTATAAAGATAAAAACAGCTTCCTGAATCTATAGAGTCTAAGAAATCTAAGACGTCCCTTCCAATAGAGTTAAGTAAAAAATTGTTGTCTGCAACACATTGTAGTAAGTGCCAGCTCTCGCCAGCATGTGGCATATGGTGATCTTCCATTTTTCAAAAAAGAAAAGCCTTAAAGCTATTAGACATCACTTTTTCACATGTGACGTAAAGAACTGATTTGAAAATTTAAAAATAAAACAACACATTTTTCCTGAACGTTTTGAAATGTGATTTCTAGTTTGCTTTTTGCCAAAACAGTTTCCCAGACTTACAATTCATTTCAGTCAGCCTATCAGCAACAGAATATATCATTTGAAAGGTTCACTCATCTGTAATGATACTTAATCACAGTAGCCAAATAATTAACAGTTACTGTATATTTTTATTTTCACACAAAGAGTTTACAACTGATTCTTATCTTACATCTTCAGCAGACACTGATATTTTTCATAAATATTCATCATGCATGCTCATAAATATTTGATTAATATTAATTGTTTGTTTGTTTTAAACATAGATTTTCCTTTAGTTGTCATGACTAGACAGGAAGGTACAGAGGAAGGTGTTTGCAAGGGAAAAAAAGTGAAGGAAAAAAAACTTTCAAAGAGGCAGGGAGTGAGTGAGTGAGTGAGCACTCAAAAATGGGTGACTAAGACAACATGTTACTTCCTAGGCTTTCATAGAGAAAACACGTCTCTCCTTGTGTTAGCAGTTTTGGGAAGGATGCATATTCGGCCCTTTGAAACCCCACCGGGAACTTAAGGGTATCTTGCCACAGCTACATCACATCCAGTGAGCTCAGGATGTTGCAGGCACATAGGTGATGTTTAATTTTATTCTTCTAAGGAAACTGGGAATAAGAGTAGGCTTCTTGTACCATCACAAAGAGAGTAGGACAGGGGAGAGGATATGATATCTGGGTTAAAGGATAAGAAAATAAGGCTTAGTGCCCCTGAAATTAACAAATCACTTGATTTCTTACTGTAGCAGTTTATTTGCACAGCCAAAAGCCATGCTTTGCTGAGTTCTGTGTGTGGGGAGGAACAGGGGAAGAGATACTCTGTCACTAAACAGAGTAAAAAGGCAACCAGTTCACAGACCTGTTCAGCTGCACATCTAGAGTTAGTGATTTCCCTATATGTGGTTGTTTTCCTTTCCTCGTGGGTTGAAATACCACAAGCCCAGGAAAAGACTAAAAGAACGTGAAATTCACTGGACACCCTTTTGCAGACTAGGGTGGTGCTTTCTAACATAATTTATCATGACAGGGGATCTAATTGCTTTCCAGTTGCATTTCTGTTCACTGATAGCAGGAATTTATGGACATTCAGGAGCACGCTGGCAAACTGGAGACAAGTGCCAGTTATCCATGGATACAGATCTATACAGCCTTTGTTCAGATGTGGTACAGGTGCCCAGACAATTACACTGGCCATCTCTGGGCATTAATAGCACCCAGAAGCAGTAATAGGTGCAGAAAGCTGTGTGAGCAAAGGGCATTCAGACCTAGCCTGGATGCTTCAGCACCAACCTGCTCTATCCTAAAGGAGGTTTGGTGGGATCTGCAGAAAGCCACCAGTTCTGCTTACTGCCAGCTGTGGCTAGAACAAAAGCTGGACCCATAAAGCCCACCAAAGTCTTGGACTGGCCATGCCACTGTCTTCATCTCATGTTCCCCCACCCTCTGTGATCGGAGTAAGCTCATTGCATAAAGTACAGCCCAAGTAAATGGGCATAAAAGTTCTGTAAGAATCAGCTCAGCATGAAAGCACGTAGTAGCTCCAGGCTGGCCTCATGAAAAGCCCCTCAAGCATCATTGCATTACATTCCCTATTGCTCATATTCCATGCATTTCTTCTAATGTATGAGTTTCCCCAGACTTCCATTACCTAAAATAATGGGGTTGTCAAGATCACTGACAGCTATGTTAGCATAAAAATAATATGGAATGGAGCTCCTTCATGTTTCTGGACTTGAGCCAACTATTAACCATCGCCAATTAAAAAGAAACTTTCTCTTGTTGCAAAATGATCATGTTGCTGTCTAATGTGAGGCTTCACACACTTGCTTTTCAATATCTGGTACCAGACATTCTTCTGAAATTCAGAGGTAACATTCAGTGTGGAGTCTGTTATAGAAATTTTAGAAATAATCCAGTATCTTTCCATGGAGAAATTTAAGGATTTTTAATCCATCAGTTCATCCGCTTTTAATCTAGTCAGAGAACAAATCATTATCTCTGTTTCATGTGTGTCTTCTACATTCATTCACACAACATAGCTATTACGTAAGATTTGGAAATTACTGGCTATTGACTAAACATGAATTTCCAATTAATTTTTGTTACCAAAAATGTTCAGTTTTAGAAGACAAAAGCTACCCTGGAACCTCTAATAGGTCAACTCAGGCCATTATTCTGCTATACCTTTGGTTACTACAGTTGCACTTGGAATGTTTAGAGCACTTTGGGTCTCCCAAATTTAATAACTGCATTGCAAAGACAGGAAAAGCTCAGCTAAAGTGATACCTGTGAGGAGAATATTAAGGATTTTGTTTAGTTTTGAAACAGACATTAGAAAAAGTAGTTGCCATGAGAACTCTTGTGTTTCATACAAAGAAAACTCTATTAGGATTGTAAAGTTAAATACTTAGGATGTAGAAAATGGCAGAATTAAGCTCACCTTTTCAACCTTCATTATTTTATTCCCTGAAAATATCTTTAATTATATGATAAGATGTTGTTTTTTCCAAGCAACCCCCTCCCTTATTCAGCCTGTAAGGTGAAAGGTGTTTACCATACATGCAACTATTTAACCTGGTTTTGTTCCAACCATTCATGCTTTCAATACACTTTACAAACACAAGGTTGAATATACAGTATTTTAGTTCCAGTGAAAGGTTTCCTAGATGTCTACACTGTAGCATTCGGCAAAAAAAAGTAAGTATAAACAATTTTCATCTTTTTATCCTGGCACTCAATTCTAAAGTTGGTGAGTTGAAGTTCAGTGATATTCAGGTAAAATTCCACACTACTATCCTAATATTCCAGACCACCTGAACATTTACAATAGTTGGAAAGAAAAAAATACCATTGCAGTTGTCAATTATTTAAAGGGTTTTGTGCTAGAAGGTTATACATGCAATGTTTATAACCTTTTAAAAGAATCAGTGTATTTACTTCTAAGACTGCTGCAGACTAACAAACAATTTCTCATTCGTGGCCCGATTGATTGTATTCATGGGGAGCTCATGTAAAGTAAATGTTAGTTTATCCTTATATTCAGTCCCCTAATGTCTTCTGAATTATCAGTGGAGATATGGCAGAATGATATCAACGATCTGCATAACAATAAAAAAGCAAATATTTTGTTCACATCTAACAGATGAAACACGAGTCATATCGCCTGGAGTGGCATGAGTGGAAAATGCGATTAAAAACATAAAAGTGAAAGGGAAAGAGAACAGCAAGAGTAGATTCTGGTTTACAGCTATTAAAGTGCATGAATATTACTAGAGTTACTGCACTTCAGAAAGTCTGGTTTGTGCCTCTGAGATTCCAAAGCCCTCAAACAGCAGTAAACTCAATATTGGATATAAAGACACATGCATAATATTCCCACCTCGAACTGAACAAGCAGGAGAAAATTTTCATAATACCTGAGAGAAATTATATTTAAAAACTTGGTACTTACCTACTTCAACAAAAAAAAAATATAGAAGTTGTGGGTATGTATTTGTTTGGGTTTTTTTCTCACTTTTTCAAATAGCAAAAGTGCTCCCAAAATTATGATCTATCTGTTTTTTAGATAGCAGTGAGTCCAGCCTTGCATGGATCAGTGGTCTGATGCATTACAAGACTGCAGTCTTCCTGGGGAACGTAGATACATGTTTGAATTTCCAAAAGCACAGGAAACTCACAATGGTTCAATGTATGTACTTGTTTAATTGCAAATATCATCAAGGCTAGCTGATTCCCTTCTGTCAATATTCCCATTTTACCTAGAAGTATACTACCTATTATCTCCATCCTCTCCTTTTCTTTCAGCAAATGAATCTCCCAAAACCTCTTATTTACCATTTCTGCTCAGGAAAAGAGGACGAAACCCTCTTGTTATCTCCTGCTGGTGAGAGCCAGTAACAGCTCATTAACATCTGTCTTAGTTTAAAGCAGGATCCATGCTGCAGGAATGTGTTCAAGTAAACCAACAGTATGATGACCCCCAGATGACCACGGAGACAGACAGAAGTGCTGTACGGCACAGTGTATACAAAGCAAGATGTTTTGCTTAGATATCTTCATAGGAGACCAGAGTTCCTCAAAGACAGCTTGAAAATTGCCTTCTGTATCACAAATATTACCTTTCCCTGAAAGGAAAATACATCAATTTTATGCAGCTGGAAATGCAGTTGAGTAAACCCAGGAATCTAGTAAAAAAATATTTGGTTTAGGTCCTCCTTTTTTACTCCCTTTCCTCTCCATTACTAAAGTTTTTTTTGGCATAGTCCATAATAGTATGTGTTTGTCAAATGGTCATTAAATGCAATTAAGCAATTCTAATCTTGTAAAAATTCATTATTGCTACTGATCTGATGACTCTGCTAAAATTACTGTAACACTCTGTGGTTTGCTCTGAAAACGTATTATTGATTGGATGCTTATTTTGCCATTTAGGTACAAAACCCCACCACAGTCAATATCCCAGTCTCGGTGAGGTCAGTCCATAGATTCATTGTCTTGTCAAGGAGGAGAAATATGAGTTAAATACAGTCCTCTGTGCTGTGGGCCACTTAAACAATACGGAACTGCAACTGGAGAAACTCTAGTACTTCCCTAAAATAGGGTAAAAAGATCTTGTCCCTGGCCAGTGTTTTTCACCCTGGGAAGGCACAGCTGCAGCCATAATGGTCCTATACAAGAAAAAGCAACTTTTTTTTCAACTCTTGTAAGATCTACTTATGAGCAAGGAAAATACAGGACTTCAGGAAGAAAAACCCAAAGCTGGGTATTTTGATAGCTCTTACTGCTCCACCATGATGTGAACTGCGAGTTGCAGCAACCTGAGAGCGTACTGCCTGTCAGCTGGGCAGTGGCAACTCTCCGTGGGTAGGTTTTCAGTCTGCTCCAAGTCAGAGATTAAATTTGGTTGTTTACACGGCTGCAAAAGCTGATTTGTGGATACCTTGTCTACTTGCCATATCCTAGCTGCTAATACAAACCATTTGGCTTGCTCTGCACGTTGTCTGCAAAGTAAAATTGTTTTGATTAAATGTAGATGATTTTTTTAAACCAAGTATTTTTTACTCTTTTAAAACCACAAGGTTACATATGTGGCTATAGCAAACTACAAGTGCTTTGTTGCTATGAGGAGTTATTTACTTTCATAAAGATGATCTACTCTGCTTTTATAAAAAGGCAGCAGTTGCACCAAGAAAAGCAGGGCCATTCCCTGTTAGATATATTACTATACGTAAATGCTTCTCAAATTCTGCTTATTAAAAAAAAATAACAAACCCAGAAAAAAAACCCACCCTCCCCTCTTCCCTTCTCATTAAGTATCACAAACAATATAGGAGGGGGGACGTTGTAAAGTGCCCCCCACCCTTGCTGTTTCTCAGGCAAGCAGAGTAAGTCAGAGACTATTATTTGATTACTATAATTTTTCATCCTCCATTGAACAACTTACATGACCTTTAGTGTAGGTTTTAAAGCTCACTTGCCTATTCATTAGGTTGACAAACTTGTCAAAACCCTGCAGAACTATGTCAATTATGTCAAAAATGCTTACAGGTGCCACAGGATGTGTCAGCACTCAACTGACTCCTGTCAGCCATTGCTGAAATGAGAGGAATCCCTTCTGGGGACAATAGGAAGCGGAGGGAAAGGATAGAATCCCACTCATTTTATTGACGCTGCTCACTCTTTCACACTAGTGAGGGTTGTTGCAATTCCTTCTTTTACTGGAATCTGCAATATTGTTCTTTAATAAAAGGAGTAATTAGTTGCCTCTCAAAAAAGAACCGCAGGGTGGAGATCGACAGCCATTTGAACATGAGCCATCGGTGTGCCCAGGTGGCCAACAAGGCCAATGGGACTGTGACCTGCGTCAGCAATAGTGTGGCCAGCAGGACCAGGGCGGCGATCACTGCCTGTACTCGGCACTGGGGAGGCCACACCTCGAATGTTGTGTCCAGTTCTGGGCTCCTCACTACAAGATGGACATTGAGGTGCTGGAGCGTGTCCAGAGAAGGGCAACGGAGCTGTGGAAGGGTCCGGAGCACAAGACTGATGAGGAGCAGCTGAGAGAGCTCAGGTTGTTTGGCCTGGAGAAAAGGAGGTTCAGGGAAGACCTTATTGCCCTCTACCATTACTTGAAAGGAGGTTGTAGTGAGGTGAGGCTCAGTCTCTTCTCTCTGGTAACAAGCGACAGAACGACAGGAAATGGCCTCAAGTAGTGCCAGGGGAGGTTCAGATTGGATACAAATCCAGGAAAAAATTCTCCACTGAAAGGGTAGTCAGGCACTGAAACAGGCTGCTCAGGGAAGTGGTAGGATCACCATCCCTGGAAGTGTTCAGAAAGTGTGTGGATATGGCAGTCAGGAACGTGGTTTATTAATGAAAATGACACTGCTTGAAAAAGTTGAACTCACTGGTCTTATTTTCCAATCTTAACAATTCTATGTCAAGAAAGTAGTATTTCATTACTTTTTACAGTAGCTTTCTGAGAAATACATTTAAAATAAAAAACCCAACAAACTAACCAAACAAAACAAATCTTTGTGGTTAAGATAAAAATTCATTAAGAGTTCTAATATACTCAGAAATTTTCTAAAAAACTCTTTTCCCGCTTCGTAGCCAGCAATATTCTGCAGTCAAGTTCCTGAAAATCAGCATTTACACTTATATTACCATGTAGATAGAAATCTACAAACTGTAAAAAAAGTTTCCCTCTGCTCTCATTCATTTGCTGATTAGTTTTTTCTCCATTTAAACCATCCATAAATAATGCAGGGAAATAAACACTATCTCAAGGAGAAAGAGCAGAAGCAAACAAACAGTTTATACCGGACAGTAGGTAGCAGTAGTAATTCTCCTTGCCTATTTAGACTGCCCTGAACTACTACCTATCTAAACATTCCTGTTTTCTTTCTCCATAAAACCTTTCCAATAAATGACAGAGTGTGCTTAACAGGCCAATCTGGTGACAGCAGAGAGTTTATAATGTCACTGGCAGAAGAAAGTGACTAGATGAATTGCCCTACAAATTTTAGATTAAATAAAAACCAGAAGCTGCTATGTATTAACCTTTTTTTTTTTTTTTTTTTGCTTCCTGTAACCTTTTCTGCAGAAGGTGGCTTGTTCCTGTCTGTCTCATTTGGCTCACTAGAACACCTAAAGGGATGAGGGCTCCGCTGGGCTTGATATACAGTGAACACAATACACAACAGTGAGCAGCAAAGTATATCCAGAGACTTAAGACTTAAAAACTAATTATATAGCAGGGACAAGCAGAGATAGGGAACACAGCAGGAAACAAGCAGCTTGCCAAAGTTTCCTTGGCATGCAGTTCCTTTCCATCTTTTACAATACTAAAAAAAAAAAAAGAAAAAAAATCAGCATATTGTCAGCATTTTTCACCCACAGGTCTCAAGGAGCTTTACAGACATCATTGCTATTCCCAGCTTTTGCATATTGGGAAAAGAAAGTATGTGACTTGTCTGAGGACTCACAGTGACATGAGGGCAGATTCAGGAGCATTGTATATTGCACCAAGTATCCTTCATATTGCTTTTTCTTTGTTGTATTTTGGTGGTTTGGGTTTTTTCATAAATAAGAAACTGGTACTTTTACCTTCTCTCATTCAGTTGTCACCTTTACTTTGAGAAGACCAAAGGACAATAGATCCTATCCCCAGTTCTACTGCATAAACAGGCTCTGAATTTAGAATAAGCACAAAAAATACACCTTCCACATAGCATTGCTATAAACATATGGAGGCCTGGCTGAATTTCTCTTCTTTTGAGAAAAGGAGCTTGCTTATGTCCTGAATTTCCTTGTGAGGGCCAGATACTACTGTCACAACAAGTGCATAGATCCAACTAGCAACATTTCATGAAAAGGATAAGAAAGCTTTGTCTGGAAAGCCTAGCAGCTATACACACCTCTGGATCCCACATGCAACTAGTTTAACGTCATACCTAAACAGAACCTAAGCAGAGCTGCAAGTGCTCTGCAAAATACTTCCCATTCACTTCAGTAGAGGACTTTGAATAGAAAAATAAGAGCCAACTGGGTTCATAGGGAGATGCCTTAAAAGCTCCAGTTTGTTGAGAGAAGATGGATTGGCTCTAGATATTTGCAAAACGAAGCTTAGGAAGGGGTCTCAGTCTAGTCTCTCCCCAGTCTTCGAAATATTTGTAGCAGAGTTTTGATTCATTTACGTCTGTGTAGTGAAAAACAAGTGCTGAAGCAGGAACCTCATGTACACTGGGTGCCCTCAGGGTTTACCTCTCTGATCATGCAAAGGCATACAAAGACAACAAGCCACCCTTTCCAAATATCAGAGCTGGGCATTAACAGAAACACGAACATCTGCAATAGCACTGTGTGCACAGCAAATGACAAATGCTGACAGTTCAATGAATGGCGTCGAGAACAAGGAGCTAAATGCCGCACTCGGCAGCTGAAGGGTAGTCATGACAGTCATTAAAAATGAAAAATTACTGCCTTAATACATTGTGTCTTCACAAGCAAGCACTTGCCTTTGTCCCTGTTGAGATTTAAAAAATCTACTGAAACAAACAGCTAAGAGTGGAAGGCACACAACACCGAGGAGTGGTATCCTGATAGGTTCAATCATAACTGAGCAGCGATGCATGCCCAAATGAATGATTAAAATCCTGACTGAGACTTTTTTTTCCTAGAAAGCCTTCCATCTCATTTTTACAATGCTATTTGTGTACTACAAGGAAACAAAAAAGTCTGCTAGGATTTCCCCAGCTCTGGTCATCCACACTGCATGTCTGTACAACTTCTGGGATGAGCTGCCAAGGCAGAGGGTCTGTGCTGCCCCATGCACACAATGCACCAGGCAGTGCAACAAAATTCACCGCTATGCTGGAAGATGTCTGGACCAAAATCATGGTGTGCTGAGGCACACACTAAAGAGAAATAGAAGCATTCCCAGTAATATTTCCAAAAGGAGCAGGTGACTTAAAAACCTTTCAGAAGTGAACTGGACAGCTAAACTTCTGAACTAAGATCGGGTTAACCCTCTTGGCTTGGCACCCTACCCTGTTTTCTGTCTAAGTCTTACATGTCTTGCTTTTTAATAGGACATTTTACAGTCAACAGTGCATCTTTATAGCTTCCAGTAAGTGTGCTCTCCCAATCATACTTAGTTTGAACATTTCTCTACTGATGCTATCTGTGCTGTTCCAAGAACTTCTCTGTAAAATTAGGCGAACTCTAAGGACCACTGTCTCCTAGAGGTTTCTCATCCATAAGCCAGGTCTCTTCCAACACAATTCTCGGGAGAAATTAAGCACTGAAAATAGAGAGCAATGAAATTCTGTAGAATTATCTGAGAACTTCTGTTGAGACCAGTATCAAATAATGTTAGATTACTTGGAGCTGCCCAACTCCGTATTTTGATTTTCAGTCACAATGTGGTTTGTATGGAGGATCATTCCATTTCTGTAGCAACCCCACAACATCCAAATACAATACACAATACCTCAAATATTTTATAGTAACTGCTTGGAATAAAGAAACAATGAGTTCCAAAACTTCCTGCTGATTCTTCTTCCTGTTTATACATCTTTCAGGTGAGTAGTCAGAACTCTCAGATGCGTTGGTGGGGGTCTTTCTCAATCCTTATACTGGTAGCTTCGTACTTCGCCTAAAAAAGTTATACAAACATTGGGTCAGTGAAATATAGCACCACAGATTACAGTTATGGCCTCTGTAGAGCAGTATTAAAGTTTCAGTTCTCGCTTTGAGCAAGTTTAAAGGCTTATGTCAAACACAACAGCTTATTAGCTGTTGCTCTAAAGACCAAGCAAACTACATCTCAGAGCACTCACGGGGCTTATGACTGGAGCACTTTGCTCTGCTGCAGATATTTTTGGGATACAGTTTCATGATGCAAGGAACATGTAGTTTATAGCAGAACAGCAGTAGCTGGTGAAATAAAGGAAAGGAGACACCTGTATGTTTCATATTAAGTCTTCTGACCACTCAGAAGCAAATTTCTATGTTACTGTGAAATCNACTGCAACCCAGGACAACATCTAATGTTAGATTACTTGGAGCTGCCCAACTCCATATTTTGATTTTCAGTCACAATGTGGTTCCTCCACTCCATTCAGTGGAGTTCCTCCTGTATGGAGGATCATTCCATTTCTGTAGCAACCCCACAACATCCAAATACAATACACAATACTTCAAATATTTCATAGTAACTGCTTGGAATAAAGAAACAATGAGTTCCAAAACTTCCTGCTGATTCTTCTTCCTGTTTATACATCTTTCAGGTGAGTAGTCAGAACTCTCAGATGCGTTGGTGGGGGTCTTTCTCAATCCTTATACTGGTAGCTTCGTACTTCGCCTAAAAAAGTTATACAAACATTGGGTCAGTGAAATATAGCACCACAGATTACAGTTATGGCCTCTGTAGAGCAGTATTAAAGTTTCAGTTCTCGCTTTGAGCAAGTTTAAAGGCTTATGTCAAACACAACAGCTTATTAGCTGTTGCTCTAAAGACCAAGCAAACTACATCTCAGAGCACTCACGGGGCTTATGACTGGAGCACTTTGCTCTGCTGCAGATATTTTTGGGATACAGTTTCATGATGCAAGGAACATGTAGTTTATAGCAGAACAGCAGTAGCTGGTGAAATAAAGGAAAGAAGACACCTGTATGTTTCATATTAAGTCTTCTGACCACTCAGAAGCAAATTTCTATGTTACTGTGAAATCATACTGATGGAAAATTCTAGACAGATAGTTTAAAAGTTAAATTTTTTCACGTCTTCAAGTGTGTCAGAGAATGTGTTGCAGTGCTTGGTGTGGTTTACCTGCTGCTGCAGCTTTCCCTGGGAGAGCAGCAGGGGCTTCTTGAGACAAGGCAGGGATTCTCTGCCCTCCTGCAGTCCATCTCGGAGTCCCCGCACCGCTGCTCCAGCTGCCAGCCTGCAATTTCAGTGATGGCAAAGGAGGNCCGGGGTGGTACATGGGCGGTGTTGGGATACAGGAACCAATAGGGAGAACTCGAGGAGTGGCCAGGACTAGGGGCGGAGGAAGGAGGGAGACCCCATGGAGAGGGCAGGAAGTGATCGGTAAAAGGGGGTACAGCGCCACAAGAATGAACAAGGATTCACAGAATTCAAACCTATGAATTTAGGCACCGATAAGCACATTTTGGAGGATATGTGGTGCCAAAGTCCTTTTATGTATCTAACCTTATTTCTTCTATAGTGCTATTGATTTACCTAGACCTACCCCTGAGTAAAAGTACTACTCTGGGTAAGATTATTATAATTTGACCTTTAAAGACAATTTCAGAACATCCTACTTAATTTAACTTTATAAGTGACATTAACACCTATCACATATTACAGATGCTCTTAGAAAATATTAAAATGAACAGTAGATGTGTAAAAAGAGGCAACAGAGCACCTTAAAATATAACTACCTCACAAAAATGTCTTCAGTCATATTAACATCCATAAAAGAAAAAAACAGTTCTATGAAGTCCTTTTCTTCTAATGCATATGCTTCCCAAACTGTTGTGAGGGAAGGCCTGGGAGCAGATCATCTGAACGTTCAGCACCTTGCCAGTCCTTGCAGACCAGCAAAACAAATGTGTTCCAGAAACCAGTCCCTTCCCATATCTATCTCTTGGGAAAAGTCCAGATCTGAACAAAAGGACAGCAGAAGCCTCCCTTTCTTGCTAGTCTTAATAAAGCCCGATCAAAATACAAAATATTTCATTCTTTACAAATGACACTACAAAATAATATTCCTATTACAAATAAAAATACAAAATGAATAAATGAATTTCACCTGTAAGATGAGGCCCAGCTAGTAAGCCTACTTGAAGCCCACATGAAGAAAGCAAGGAACCAGGGTTGCAGGTAATCCAAGTCTTAGGCAATCAAGGTTTTGACAAGGTAATATAAAAATTCTAAATCTTGGAAACGTAACGAGCTGCATTTTCAATACAATAGTGCCAGTCCAAGGTAGATCTTTTCAAAGGTAACATTTTCATTTGCAGTTTTCCAAGTTCCTCTGGCTTCTGGTAGGGTCTATGTTTACCTCTTGCTATCTGCTTATCAGGTTTCAGAATTTCGTTATTAAAACCTGTATATATTTACTGCCAAACTTTTGCCTCTTGAGATAGCAGTTTTACGTGTTTTACCACATTTGAAAATGTTAGTATGGTTACACTGTACACATTTATTTGAAAGTACAAACTTTTAGGTGTTTTTACAATAAGGATCCGATGAGGAAGGAAAAAAGCGTTTTCAGGAAAAAATAATCTAATCCAAATAAAAGCCTATTAAGGCAAAATCAAAAGAGAAATAATACATTTCTGTACCCGAGCTTGACAAATATACATAAAGATCACAGTCTACTACATATTATAGACAAATTTTAGAAAACAGTTGTCTTAGTTCTTTCCTCCCAACGTACAGCAAATAGAAAGGGTTTTCTTTCACAAGCATTAAGTATTGTTCCACTAGCAGTGAATTATTTTCTGATGTTAATGATAAAATCACTCTTAATTTGAAGTCTGCTTTATCAGATAATTTCTGTAAGACACACGAGAAGACAATTCAGAGTACCTTGACATTAATTCATAATTTGGGTCCTCTTCCAAAGTTCACCTGAGTACATGCAAATTCATTTCTTCGGTATGCCATCAGACAAATGTGAGAGAGATCAAGCTGATGTGTTATAACATAACTACAGATGGGCTTTCACTTCTTTTCTTTCTTCCACCACCTACTCATTATCAATTCTGAATGATGCTAAATTAAGTTCAACCTGGATATGTGGATATGCAACGCTTCTACATTCAAACAAGCTATGTGTGGATGGAAAATGATTGATTTGACCCATGGCTGTTCTGGCTTATCATATTCTTGAATAATAGCACTTACCACCATTAACCTGGTATTAATATATTTTCATTGCAAGTTTCTCATTTCTCTTGCTGTGTAACCAATGTTACATCTTCTTTCTTGGCAGACTGCACTGTACTCAGGAGAGTCTGACACTCTTGCATATGTTTGGAGGTTTCTATCCCCCCTCTAAACAATCACCAGCCTTGTGGTTCTACATGCATTTCCTGTGATTTGCTTTACTTTGTCAACACACTTCTTGCAAGAGGATAAGCATCCTTTAAATTGAGTTATTCTCATCAGATTCACATCAGGAACCATCTACTAGCCCTTTGACTACCTTTATATACTACTTGCTACAGATTTAAGATTTGAGAAATTTACCTTTACTTCTCTGCCTGGAAGAAGATCCATATGTGTTCCAGGAGGTGTGAGGTAAATGCTACCCTACCTGACTCTTGATTCTACCCTGTCAGGGACTGATTATTTCATCTTTACAAAAGAAAACTCTGTGGGAGTTTGTGCCACTAAAGCACAGCAGGAAGAGACCTATAAAGACATAATGACAGAGAAGAATATTTGTCCTTTGCATTAACAATTCCACTGTGTGACAAAGGCAGGTAGATCCTTCTACCTCAGGGATAAGAAGAAGGCATGGGAAAAGATGACCATTTTCTTCTTTTGCTCATAGTTATCCTTTCACTGTATAGGTCTCCTACCTACTGAGATTTTTATCTTCCCTCACATTCAAAGTTCATTCAGTCTAAGTATTTGTGCACTTTTCCTTTCCACAAAATCTTTGTCCCCGTTCGGAAAAGCACACAGGAGAGGGCTAAGCTTGCAATTTACAAAGCAAGAGTTCCACTAAGCAGGCTTCTTTATTTTTTTAGCTAAAATTAACTTCCCTTGAGGAAATGTATTGTTCTTTATAGCCAAGGTGAATACATGCTTCTTATCACTGTAATAAATACACCAGAGAAGCTGATAAAAAGTGTTTTAAACTTAGTGAATGGGAAATATTGTAGCAATATGAAACAACATTCAAAAACTTCATGTAACTTTAGGAAAAAGGAAATTAGGAAAATGGGATGGAACTCACAAAACATATTGGAAATAATTTTTTAAAAATAGCTGAAAGACTCAAACACTGGACAAAGATTTTCCCAGAAACTTTTGAAAATGCTGGTTTTGACTAATCCAGAATAAAAGAAAAATCCAAGTAGAATGGAATGGCACCCAGAAGAGAAATAACCAGTTCTGTCACTTAAAAAAAAAAAAAGAAAAAAGCAGTGAAATCCTTTGTAATTCTCTCAGCACTTAGAATGGCTCCCATGTGAAGACCAAATTCACTAGTACACATCCTTCATTGAATCTTAGAGAACTGTGATGACAGAACTGCTGGTGTTCAAAAGCAGAGGATTTAACCCCGAATACCTTTGCATTAGGGTCCCATCATGAATATGACAGCAATGTTTTAACAAGTGGTTTTTTTAATTGAGAAAGTTCTATATTTTTTTGCCACAGAAGAGGTTCTCTAGAAGGCTATATACCCTAATTAAATGTCACAGAGAAAGGTAATCTATTCTGCCTCTGTTGGCAGTGAAATGGTCTACCAATGCCACAATGTAATTTGCATCACTATCATTATTGCTTGTAAGCAAGTTCTGTGATCTTGAGATATAATTAATGTAGACGGAGTTGCATACACATAAAACAGAAATAGCTCTTTTCAAGATGTCTTTGATCCTACTCATAATTAAACCCCACACACCCAAATATAGGATAGAACAGGTTTTCAGGAACATTTACATGAAGGTCTATAACTCTGTTGTACATTTCCCCCACAGCTTCCAGAAGACTAATGATCTCGTTTCTCACGTTTTGAAATCAATGATGTTTGTGACCAGGTTATGCTAAAATTTTGGGCATTGCTTCACAAAGCCATTTAGAATAGTAAAATAGGATTACATATTCACTTTAGGTCACCGCAGTGATTTTTCACTCATTTCAGCATGTCACACATCTGTGGTAGCTCTTAATCTATCTTTAGTGTAAGTTTTTGACAGTTTGCTGCAAATGTTTCATTCTGACTCCTTTGTTGTCTTCTTTCACCCTCACCGATTGCTCGGCTGTGACAGCGATGACTGCCGATCACATCTGATATGTGTGAGAGTGCCTGAAATGTGTCTCAAATCATTGCTAGGGAAGCCTTTACATGTGTCTGAAAGCTTTTTTCATTTTTCTTGGAAAGCATATGTTTTTATCATATTTTGATATTACTGATGTTATGAAACTCTTTTTGTAATGCTACAGAATGGAAAAAAGTTTTGTAGGTAAATGTACTTCACTTACAAATTAATATTCGTACAGGAGTCCATACACATGTTCTTAATGGAAAATAACCAGGTGATGTTCCTAGGGTCACCTGGAGAGCTTAAAAACACACAGAGTAAAAAGGGTATGACCACACAGGCAGCTTTTGAGAGCTGCTTCGCCCGAGCATTTTTAGGTGTAACTCACCTGAGATGGACTTCTTGGAAAAGTAAATCTGGAATTACAGCAAAAGTAATGTTCATTAACTCAAATAATATGCAGAAAATCTCTGCGTGCCAGAGTATTCTGACATTACCAACATCCCCCCCACAGGCAGAAAGAGCATTTTTCATTGTTTTGGGGTTTTTTGTGGATTAAATGCAGTCTGCAGAGATCCTATGACTGTGTCCGCATCTCATATCTAGCCCTGATCCTCAAATCTGGGCTTACATGGACTTAAAAATGCAGCAGCCTTTTGCCAGTCTGTTTAGGAAGAATATACCTGCTGTTATGGAACAATACTTTATTTCCATAGGCATTTCTACTAACCTTTATTATCGATGTTATCGAAGTTACCAAATAAAAAAGCCAGTGCTACAGCTGTCTCTTTAGCACTGTTCTGCCCCGTGATTCATCAGGAGGGTCTTTACACTCTCAGGTACAAAACCTTTGTTTGTTGTCTTAGTGCTCATACTGCAAAGCACACAGGCTCCTCCGTGCCAGGCTAAACGGTCCTTGCTTGGTAGCCGGAGTGAGCATAAAACCACCAGAAGCACATAGCACTTGACAGATGCACGGAACAAACTGCTGGGTCTGACACAGTGCAGTTATCCAGCTTGCTGGCAGGAAGTGTTCCTCTGCAAAAATAAAAGAACTGATCACAGCTCTGGTAGCATGGGGGTGGTTTCTTATTGTGCCACTTTTGTCACTTCTGGCACTGCTATCTGTGGCAAGAAATACCACTGAGACACGAACAGTTATGCTAGAGCCAGTTGTTGCTGTTAGTTAATTAGATCCTCATTCTGCCTGTTAAATTCCAGTAATGCTTCTGTTTGTTTTCATTAAATTAGATATTTTCTTCTGTACAGTATCCACTAAATTATGTAGAAATGCAATGTTTATGCACCCACAGAGGAGGATTGGAGCACATTATCTGCTCTGAAGCAGTGGAGTAAGAAGGCAGAAAGACTGGTCTCTCCCTTTCACGCACGCCTATAGTCCTACAAAAACCACAGCAGTGTCCCACGTATAACAGATCAATACAGCTGTACCCTCAGTATTCCTTGCACTCCAGAACAGACTAAGATTCATCAGCCACTAATTTATTCCTCTCTCATCCTACAGCTTGGCCATAAAATGCAACTGGCATTAATACAACTTCTGCAGCCTTCTCTTGGCAAAATTATTTTATTCTGGCTTTGATACAAGTTTTAGGATTTGGTCTGTTTTATCATTATAACAGAGTTTTGAGAATTCCTACTGTATGGTAGATGTTGTCTAATAAATGGTCTGAAAAACCAAAGAACTGAATCCATATTTAAAACTTTCAGCAAATTAGATTCTGAGAATAACATGCAAATAATTTCATGTAGATTTCTAGTGGTATCGTAAAACAACTCTTATTTATTCAAACAATTACATTTTCTGGACACTGTGATAAATGTAGGTGATTTCAAGCTATGGGACTTTAATTTTCAACATATAAAAAACCAAGGAAAAACAATGAAACAATGCAACCAACAACTACCAATTAAGGACAGATTTTAAAACTGCATGAAAGAAAGAGAAAGTGAGAGAAAGTCTTTTGATTTCTTAGGATTAATCATCTTTAAAGTACCTTATGCTCAAAATCAACAGAACTATTTTTCCTCTGAAAGTGAAAAAGTTACTGGCCATTTTGGCTCCGTTTTACCTTGTCAGGAGGTATACTTTGATTATTGTCATGCCCTAGTTTGAGTCAATAAGTGTGCTGACAGTAAAGTCTTTAGAAACAGCAGAGTTAAGAGTGGGGGACACTCAGTATTATCTTTTGCTGACTAAGAACAACCCTGAAGAAGCTTTCAGAAAAAGAAAATTACTGGGGGCAACTTCAGTTAATTTTTTAATTCTGTAAAATTCACTGTGAATTTTGGATTAATTACACTAGGAATTTCTAATTTAAGTAAAAGAAATGCAACAAAATTCATAGCAGCTTTAAACCCAGGAGTGCACTTACATCTGTGTATATTTGTTTGCACAATTAAAAATTGTTTTCCCTGGAGGCAATGGCTGAAAAAAACCTAGCAACTGGTTTCTTATAATGCCATATATGGAGTCTTATAATGGAGTCTGACTATTCTCAAACAATTTTCAGTCTGTAGATCATGATACCTGCTAAGAGAGAGGTTTTCAAATACAACATATTCTTACTCATGTTTTTAAACCTAAAACATTTTTTAAGCAATTATCAGTTTGACTGCATGAAAAATTAACACAAAAGACAATTACTAGTATTTTCAAATTACAAAATTTGTCTGCGCAGTGCATTATATAATCAGTTTTAGTTATCTCATGTTTTCCTGTGTTTCTGCACTCTTTCCTCTATGGCTTCATCCCCTAAGTAGGTGACAGATGGATTTTCACCAAAACAAGACAAGAAGCAGCCATCAGAGACAGCTTGTCTTAAGTAACTGCAAGAAAATCTGCTGCTGTAGGACTGAGACATGCACAGCTGCTGTGACAGAAGAGCTATGCTGGATCACATGACAGAGCTCTGAGGGTGAATCCTGATTCTCTACTGCTTGGTGTCTTGCTCTGTTATTAAAAGATGTCCACAGTGAGGGCAAACATGGTGCAAAGTGCCACCTGCTCTGGAAATCTCCCCTCAAGGTTGGGGGTGACCATGGCCACCTTAGGAAGAGTGCTTAGCACCACAACAGTCTGCTTTACATAGATAGGCACTGCACACCTGTCAAGAAGTATCACAGGGGAAGGTACAGTAGCCTTTGAATATGCCAAAGTCTTTCTCATAGCATCTCAGATGTAGAGGAGCTTCTGTTTCCTGAGCAATACTTCTGGCTAGGTTACAAGAAGCAATGATAAAAGGGTTTGCATTTACTTTGTGATTTTATGCATTTTATTTGTATAATTTTGGACAGTATTTTTTCTCCAGATGTCACTAGTTTAATTTAAGAGAACAGTACCTATTCCACTGAAATCTGCTGAGATAAAGCAATTATGTAATGCAGAAGTTCTGCAAACCTGATCCATATATCGCAGACCCGTGATTTGTGCTCTACATGACTGAGTTGGTTTTCATGCTCCAAGGTCCAGCCTATTTTATTTGGCTCCTGGTTAACATATTTAACAGGGATAACTGAAAGCTAGAAGTGCATGCATTTCAACTTCTTTGAAGTTTCATGAACATAAAAATAGGAAGATGCCCAAAAGAGGTACATATATCACTTTCATGTCACAACAGTGTTGTTTTCAAAGAAAATTTGCTGTCTAGTAAAATGTGAATGTGATGACATAGAATTAGACTGCTGTAAATGCTTCACAAATGTACTGGGTCACCAGAAATAAACATGTCCACTTTTTTATACTTTGCTCGGCTGAATACAGGCTGCTCAGGTTTTTTACCTAGTGAAGTGGCTTATTTTCAGATATTTCACTCTGAGGGCAGACAGGAAGAGTGGAGGTCCAGAACAGCCAAGGTTGTGAGATCCATCCCTCTCCAAAGGAGATGAGCAAGTGCAGAAATACTTTGCCCTCGGAAGGGGAAAGGTTGCTGTAAGCTGGGCTTGGATGAACAAAAGTCTGATGGCCTAAAGCTGCTGAAGGAGGTCAGCAAGGTAACTGGGGGCAACTAGAAATAGAAACCAGCTAAAAGAATAACTGTCTGAGACAAAACAGCTGCATAAACAGATCTTCTGGGTAATTTCAAGGCAAAACACTAGTTTTCATCAGTATGGGATGACATATAGGAGTCATAGAGGAAGTACTGGGAGCTCTGTACCGTGAACACCAAAATTCTGCTGATGGCTTGACAATCTGTCACCCCCAAAAACAAACTACTCCAGTTGAAGGCACACTGTTACTGCCATCTCTTATGAAATTAAAAGTGCTTTTCACTTCCAGTTTAAGAAAGATCTTGAGAGATGTTATTACTAAAGTCCTGAAATTATAGCAGTGCAAAACCTAGGGAAAATTCACAATCACTCTAGGTGTTTCCAGTATACCGGTTTCTTAACTTCATCTGAATGATTCCTGAAATCCTAGCTGAAAATTTATAGATTTCCATAGTTATCCCAAACGTTGTCCTGTTGCACTGATCAGCAGCCAGATATTTGGACCAAACTTTTCATAAATATTGCATTAAATTATGCATCTTTACATTTCACAGATAGAGGAAAGCACCTTTTAAAGCAATATATTGTTCATGCACCAAAACTGCATTTAATAGTTTTCTGCTGTATTGCTTTTGGTTCATTAACATTCATACTGTTGTCTGCCACCTCATTTGTTTCAGTGTTTGCTTTAAATTTGCCTTGCTGAAATAGTTTCACACTGTGCTTGCTCTGCTCATCTGTTCTTTCTATCTAATGTTTTTACTGTATGTTTATATTTTATATATTTACGTACATTCTGTGCTGACTTATGCACATCTCTACACATAGTTATCATTTGGGGTGAAATCACACAGCCTAAATTCAGTCTTGTGAGTGGTCTTTCATAAGAATAACAGTCAGGTATTCTTTTGTTACAAGAACAGCTTACTGATAATATGTAAAAGTCTTCCTTCACCCCCACAAGTTTCTCTGCTTAGTTCTAAACTTCCTATGCAGGGCTTGACCCAAAGCTAAAATTAAATTCATCCTCCACTTCAGTGCCTGTCAGAGGAGTCCTGGAGATTCAGGCCCTTAATACACAAAGGTCTGTTTTGCAAGAAATTTTTTTTGAGACTTACACAAAGCAGAGGACTTGAGCTTGTTTAGCCCAAATGGAATAGTTACTGGGCCGCACAGTTTCAACCAGGAGGTGCTGTCCTGCAATCTCCAGCAATGCCGTAGACAAGAACTTATGCTGCATATACGTGGAACACCTGATAATTTCTCTAGCAAAAGATGTCTACTTTGCACAGTTCAGAGGCATCAGGATATTCTTAGCACCTGCAGCTATACACTTTCTTGCTCTTCATGGATCAAAGTGCTGTAAGAAAGAAAGATATAAGGCCCTCCTAACTGATACAAGCATCTAGATCCTGCCATTCGTTTACAGCTGTTTTGTGTTGCTTTTCAGGAAAAAAGTGGAAGAGAAAAAGGCTTAGGTGAAGAATATTCTCCAAGCTCATGGAAATCTCTCAGTAGCATTGACAGAGCATATTGGCTTCTTCATCACCCTTTGGCTACCTATTTGTGCAGTCAATGACAAGAAGGGTATTGATAACAAATGAGTCTAGATACAGATGTCAGATTCTATCCCTTTAGCTCAGACTCTTAAGTAACATGCAACCCAAAGAAGCAACTTAGATCTTAAATTTCCAGTCTTCACGATAAGAATTTTTTCATTGACTGTGTAAAGCAAGCATCAAATCTCTCAGATAGTCAGCTTTGATAGACCTAACATATTGAAAATTAAAAAAGTAGTCTGTCCATCTGTATCCCACTGTTCTGAACTGGTTCACAGGAAATGCATTGGATGAGAGTCTAAGTCTCCAGAAGGACATTTAAGATAGCTATCACAGTTAGTACCAGTACCAAGGAAATTAGTCAAATGTTAATTTAGCCTAAGGGAAGAAATAACATCCTGAATCTTTGTGCAAATCAGATGTTTCCAAATAAACTGAACTCTGTCCTAGAATACTTTGAGAATAATTTCAGGACACTTCATGCTTACATCTGAAAACCTGGAGGAAGGCGGAAAGGAAGTTACCAGAAGACAGTAAAAAGGTAAACATATCTTTACAGAAGAGAAAAGTGACTACTGGTAAAAAGGAAATTATGGAATAGTGAGATAAACTGCAAATCTTGAAAACAAGTCTAAGAACAAATAACCAACATATTTGTAGATGGCTGTGATGGCTTGACCTTCGCTATTAGCCAGACGCCCACCCAGATATTCTCTCACTCCCCCTCTTCAAGAGGGCAGAGGGAGAAAATCCGATAATAATTCTTATGAATCAAGATAAAGACAAGATCACTTACCAGTTACCATCATTTGCAAAACTACTCAATTCAGCAAAAAATATTTTAATTTATTAACAATTAAAAACTCTTGGACATTTAGAAAAAAAAAAAACAACCAAAATAAACACACCAGTTTCTACCCACTCCACCACTTTTCCCATTCTCAGCTTTACCCTTTCATTCCTCACCGAGGTCTCTCCTGGGGCCCCAGGGAGATCGTTGCCAGAGGCCCTCTGTCCCTGCTCCCGCTCTCCCCTCAGGCTCTCAGGGCTGTTTCCCGCACGGTTCCCCTCGCTCAGCCCTGGCTGCCGGGCAGCGTTTTGCCCTCCCTTGCCCAGGCTTTCCCCGGGGCTCTCGCCCGCCCGCCCGTGGCTGAGGGGCTCAGCCGTGCCCTGCGCTGGGGCCGCTGGAGCTGTCCTGAACCGGCACCTGCTCTCAACACAGAGGCATGAAATAAGTTCCAAAACTGTGAAAGATGACAAGGGAACAGGTGATAGCCAACATGCATTTGTCAAGAATGCATCACGTCAACCAAATCTCATTTTGTTATATAATGGGCAACTATGCTTGCAAATAAAGGAGAAGCAGTGTAATATGTTGTCATCATTTAGGCTTTTGACATAACCTTCTGCGACATCCCCAGAGCCAAGCTGGGGAAATATGGGAGACTTACTAGATAAAGACTAATTGAACAACTGTTGGAGAACCCTAGTTCTAGGAAATTTTCAAAATGCAAGGATACATCTGGCAGGGTGAAGAATTTATTCTGCTTCTATGGAACATTTTCATTTAACAGCCATGATGTTAGAGAATAGAGAGAATAGAAAGAATAGAGAGAATGCCTGTTCCACTTAAAGATGACACAAGTCTAGCGAGAGCAGTGAGTGTAGCAGAGACCAGAATTATAATTCTAATTGATTGTCCCAAACTTAAGTAATTATCTGAAAAAGAAAAAGATGGAATTAAGTGGGGAAATCACCACAGAAATACAAGGTGGGGAAGAGCTAGCTGGGAATTGTTCCTTCCAACAATTATTCAGGGATTGCAGGGGAGCATGCTAGTCAAAAAGTCCTTGTAAAACAAGAACCTTTCCTGCAACCAAAGTCCAGGTTGGTATAATTTTCTAATATATGGATATTTAGCTAACCCTGTAGTTCTTTTATTCAGTCCAGCCAGTAGACTGCGTCCTCTTTGGGGACTACACAGCTAGAAAGAGGCAGGTTCATCAAAAACAATCCAGAAGATTGAAACAACAATCTAGAAAACATTGCTGAGGACAGGCTGAAAGAATTGACACTGTGAGGCCAGAGAAAACAAACTGAAGGTCTTACAGGGATGAGAACATAAGCAGAAGAGAAGACGTCAGAACAGGCTTCAACTGTGCAAAAGCCAAAAGCAAAGAGGAAAGGTATCAATTATTTTTTATGTTTGTTGCTGGCATAAGAGCTACAGAGCCTGAACAGCAACAAGATGTTAGAGAGCCACTGAATGAACCAGTAGGACAAAGAGACGCCTGGAATAGCATACCTATGAGAGCTAAGGAACATCCATGACGGTAGCCTTTGAAAGCAACATACACAATCACCAACTGTGAAAGAAGCAACATAAACAATCACCAACTGTGAAAGACACAGCTATGGCTGAATTCACTCTAAAGTAAGGGAATGGACTACATACGACCTTCTGTGCACTACCATTTTTTGTTTTTCTTTCATTAACATCTAGTGGTAAAAGATCAAATATCTACTTTATTCCCTCTCTTCTTCCAATAAATAGACAGGAAAAGACATGAAAGGCTCTTTTCTACCACTGAGTATGCAGTACCTTTTATCCAGTGTTCACACTACCAACCTATGAAAGGAGGCAAGAATAAACAAGTGCTTTCTGAGTTGAGTCAAAAGCATGATGAATTAAAAAGTGAGGAATTGATAGAGTAGCAAACATAACACCAGTAGAAAGCATAACACAGGAGAATCTTGATACTACATTTCGGTCTATTTTCAAGAGCACATCTTCTCTTTCAGCTAGATTTTTCTAGGAGCTTGGTTCACCGACACATCACAGAATCAGAGGATATGCTGAGTTGGAAGAGACCCACAAGGATCATTGAGCCCAACTCTTAGCCCTGTACAGGACCATCCCCAAGAGTCACACCATGTGCCTGAGAGCACTGTCCAAATGTTTCTTGAACTCTGTCTGGCTTGGTGCTGTGACCACTTCCCTGGGGAGTCTGCATAAAATAAGACAACCCAATGAAATCCTCTCACAATATGAAATTAAAGAAACAGATAATAGTGATAGCAATTTACTTAATCTAGGCCAGTTTTTTACATAGTTGGAAACAAATCCTGACAGAATTCTCTTCTGAACTCTTGGGGTAAGGTGAACTTTCCTCTGCAGAGCACAAGAAATATGAAGGGACATAAAGAATTAATTGGAATCTCTAATTGAACAGTAGAAACAAAGAGATAACTTTGTGTCATCCAGAAACATTCTCAGGAAGTGACATTGTCTCAAATGGAAGTCCAGATGTCGATTAATTGCAATACAGACAACCTTGAAACTAAACAGAAAGTGATGTGAAGGTGTGAAGTTTCTGCAAAATGTCCCTGTAGGATTAAAACAGTAAAACGTCTTGAATTAAGATAAGTAGGACAAGAACTTTGCCACATCACATGTTTTCCCATTTAGGAACTGACAGGACAAGCCACATGCAGTTGCCTTCAGCATTACTTTACATTCAGGGTGTGATATAAAGCAAGGAAAAGAAAGTGCAAAGAGAAACATAGTTTAATGTTGGAAATTATCTGGGCTATCTGAGGTGAGTCAATATATCAGATAGAAAACTTGGAACACTGGAGTAGAGGGCTGGGTATCAAACTGTATTTTCTCTTTTTTAGAAAAGAGGAACAATAAGGTAAAAGCTTTAAAGTTTCTTTTATGTTCAACATGATCAAGATTAGAAGTATTGGATACTTTCTGTGAAGGCTTATGCTTGGAAACAGTATGCTTGAACAAAAGAGTTTTTGTTTAATTATATCATTGTTCCACGTAATTTGGTACCTTTTCTTCAAGACTCAGTAGTACCTCAAAATGTGTCACAGCGAAGTATAAGGAGTACCATATAAGATTACTCTGCCCTTAGAGAGCGTGTTTTACCAGCCCCTGTTATTTAATAGGTGGTTTATGTCCTGAATCATGAGAGTTTATACCCCACATAAATTACCTATACAGCCTAATATAACTGTTCTCCTTATTCACAGAAATGTTTATTTCTGATACTGTATCTTGTGGTAATGACTTAAGTATGCCAGTTAGTCATTGTACTAAAGGGAAAATCATTTTATTGGTTTAAAATTTGTTTCCTTCAAAATTCATTGCATGTCCTTTTGTTCCTCTCCGTTCCAATGACACAGCATGTGTTAAAATCAGTTATTATTTTATGAATCTCATCAGCAGTCTTTTCAATGTCATTTCACAGGATTCTTTTCTATGCCTCATGTGTGAAAACAAAGAATCCTGGATTCCAGCTTTAAAAGGCATACTTTTAAATCGTACACATTTTTTAACACATATGAGCCTTTGCTTCCAAAAAATAGAGCCTGTGTTCCTCAAGCAAATTGGGATGCCTGGTTACTTGTAATTTAAAAAAAATATTAAAAAGTTTTATATTCTATTTCTCATGTACCTAAAATTGGGATACGAGTATAAAGATCATATTGTAAATCTGGATGTTTCATGCAATTGCCATTCCCTTGAAAAGGGAATTCATTTTCATGACATGCATTTTCATTTGATCTGTTCACAATTTGTGGAGTAACTGTACTGCATTATATAGACTTAGAGGGTGAAGGGGGGGAAATACGTGTGCTAGATTTACCTGTGTTTGCACCACTGGTAGCATTCGTGACAAACGAACAATGCAATAGAAGTTGCAGAAATAGACAAGTGTTTAAAAATAAATACAGGGAAAGGGTAACTAAGTCAGATGGGACGGGTTCAGGTTGAGTATTGGGAAATTAAGGATGACCTGGATATAGCTAGCCATCCTGAAAAAAAAAAAAAAAGAAATGCTAGGAAAGTATAGGAACTGACAGTAGAGCTAACCAAATCCTGGGCAAACAACTGCAATGGAGGTATATTGTCACAGAGCCTAAACGCTTGCAGCAGGACCAAAAACCACAGGGTAAACACATCAAAAAAAATTTGCAAGTTCTTATGAACCTCAAGGCTCCCTGGAGGTAGTCATTAACCCTGGGACTTCTTGCATATGTAATGCAAATTTTGATATCTCAATGGGAAAACACAAGAGAGATCGTATTATTATGGGATTTTCCCAATCACCATGCCTCAAGCCACACTAATAGGGGCAGAGCTGAGCTGACACTCAGGAGTTCTGACTAGCAGCCTCTGCCTTCTGCCTTTAGGAGCAGCAGTAATGCTAATGGTCAAGTCTTGCACTTTGTCGGGAGCTTAATGAAGAAATTCATTGGATGTGCCTCATTTTGGTAGGTTCAGAGTAAAAAACATGTAAAATATGCAGTGATACATGACTCCTAGATGAACTTGTTCTCAAACATTTCTCATTCTTAAAATGCTATAATTAAGTACTAGCAAAATAACCCACGTAGTGATCTGAGCAATTACTGATTAAATACACAGCAAATAGTCACTTTGTCCTCACCCTTCACTATAAAATCCGTCTGATTTAGAAAACTTTCATGATTGTCCAGCTGTTTGGAGTCATCCCCCTCGCATGCTGATGCTACAGTAGGTCAAACTACTCCCTTTGGACGATATTCAGCTGTTTATAGCACAGTTGCTTCAGACAAAAATGCATCATGAGGACCTGATTTTAGTTTGTACTATGCCCTTCTACAATCCTCTGGAAGAGCAAAGGACCCTGAGACTGGACCTTAACTTTATTCACATCAACTGCATAGTCTGGTTAAAAAATTCAATTAACATCAATAGGCCATAATGTCAACGGAAACCAGGTCCAGCAATGTAAGCCCCATATTTTGCTCAGTTCTTGGTTTCAAATTCAAAAAAGAATCCAATGTTCTCTGTAAAAACTGAATCAAAATGAAATTATTATTTAAAGGAGTGAAGCAGCTTTGCAGGCAAAGGCAATTGAACACGTGGAAATCAAGTTTACTTGATCAAACGGCAAGCAGGAAAAAATCAAGTTACACACTCTACTAAAACATTCTTTTAATAACAACAGAACAAATCCAAGCCTTCTAAGTTTCTCACAGATTTTATTAAAGTAACATATTCAGCAGCTACTTTCCCAGACCCAGGAAGGAGCTAGACACATATTTTCTTCTGCCTTGCTTTTCAGTTGTAATGGATTGCTAATTGAAACAAGAGAAGTGTCTAAAAAGGGGCTGAAACTATCAAGAGTTTTGTGATTTGATTATGGCTGACCAGATTATTCCATCTGAAGGTCAAGGATGCCACTAAGGCTTCCAATTCACCAATTTACCACGTTTGGCATAAGACTAAGCCCATGATTATGTCCTACGGCTTCATTAATATGCAGTTGCTAAAATTCTTCCCGAAGCTGAAAGCAGAAGGTCTTCATTCTTTCACAGCTGGTATAAAATATATCTTGTGTCTCACTCTATTTCCTATTGCACACAGCCCTGCAACCAAAAATGACCATGAAAATGGATAAGCCATGGGATTGTTATCATATTGGGCAATGATTAGATTACCCAGAACAGTTTGCTAGACCTCTAACACCTAGTTACAGTTCAGCACTGACAGAAGAAGAGATGATATCAGACATTCAAAAATACATAAACAAAAAGAAGTGTGGATTGAAAATGACACCTCGCTCAGACTCCAGAAAAAAAATAGTCTTTACCACTTCAGTTAAATTTAGAGGGAAGTTATGAACTGAGAACTGATTAGATAATCTAGTTCCTGTCAATTTGTGTCAGTTAGGGTTTACATTTATAGGATACCTTCAAGATACATAATCTTACTATCTGTTTCACATAAACACTTAAGAAATCAGTGAGGTCTGGTCTTCAAATCGTACGCAGCACTTTAAATGTGAAAAAAAAGACTATCAATTATCTTAAAAGGGCTTGATAAAACAAAATATATATTTCATCTCACTCTAAGAAAATGAGAGCTAAGAGGGACTTGAATATCCCATTGGTGGCATGTAAATCTCTTCTGCTAAAAACATATGGGTTTAGAACAATTTAAATTTTAATGCATTAGGAACTAAGTTTCAAATTGAGAATGAACCAGTTATTTTGTGTAACTTAAGAAATGCCATTTATCTTGCTAAGTTTTCAGACTTTTCACAGCTCTCATTTACTGTGTTTGAGATACATTGTACGTTATTGCTTCATCTATCATATATTATTACAGATAAACTTACACATGACTTCTAAAGCATAACGCTTCTGTACTGCCAACAGTCTTCGAAAGCTGCTCCAGAAGCAGAAAAAAAGTGCAAGGAAATCGCTGAAAAGGATGAGGATAATACAGAAAGAGAGGAAAGAAAAAGAAATGAGAACAAAGTGGGCTTCAAGCAGTTTGCTTCTCCTAAATGAGATTAATCCATATGTTTGTTTCTGATTTGCCATGTTTTCTTTTGTTAATAGATTGCGTGGCCGGCTGGGAGGGTTCTTGGGTCTTTTGGGGGGTTTTTTTTGGTGAGTTTTTTGATTTTTTGTTTGAGGGGTTTTTTTCTTGTTTGTTTTTTTACCTCTACATAATCCTTCTATTATTTCTTTTTCTGTTGCAGTGCAGAAAACATTACTGTGTTATTTCACTGGCAACTGGATCAAGTAGAAAAAGTTGTAACCTATTCCAGTGCCTTTTTTATGATCCAATCCATTGATGTTAGGCTATCCTGATGGGATATAACCACTGATAGTCAAAGCTTTCTTAACCTCAGGCTGCACTTATATTGTCTTTGGAGGGGAAGGGGAGAGGGACTTTGGGGGCAATAGGTCTACTCCAAGAACTTTCAGTTTCTTCAAATAAAGTTCAAGACTGAAATCAACTTGACGAGGAGAACAAGTGCTACTTTATCCACTTATCTGATTACTGCAAGCTGAAAACACACACAAGACTGTTTTCACACTATTCTGGGTAGATATATGGGCTCTAGCAATTTCCAAAAGCAATGACCCCATATTTTATAAGAAAAACAGACACCGGGCTTCTTTTTTAGGCTATAGGAATTTTTTTTTTTTTTTTTTAATGTATTTAAGCCAAATGATCATTCGGGGGTCATATATATTCATAACTAACTGGGAACCACTTCAATGCAAACATTAGCTTCTTTAGCAGGAGTAAAGTTTCTGCACAAAGCAGTCTTCTGTGCAAGTGATATTTCTCCAACACACTGTTCCCTGAGGAACACAGTTCAAGAAAGTAGCTTGGAGGAAATAAAAAGGTAAAAAACCATTTATTTCTCTGGCACTGATAAGTTGGCATAATGAATGCAATAAATAAAAGAAAGTAGCTTTAGCAAGAAGTGTTCTAGACTTTCAAGATATCATTTCAGTTACTGATGTGATCAGAACAATAGCTGCTAATGGATGAAGATGTTTCAGAGTTCTTGTGCACCTGCTTATTCTTCTGTTAATTAAATTCTGTGATTGCCAGAGTAATTTTTGCATTGCATATATAAGCAGCTTCAGAAGCAAGTGACAAACACAAGCAAAGAAATATGCAAACTAAAAACTTTCAAAACCTTCATTCATAGAAACATAACTTATTTTAGATTTTCTGGTGAACAGAGAACTTATAAGGATGCCATTTGAATTAGAATCAGTTCTTGAGCTTTATGCAGTTGAAAAATATGCAATGGCAAACAGTCTAGACTCAGGATTGTGTACTGATTCTGAACTGGTGAGACTTTTGTATTGAATACAGGTTGGAAAAATAAACTAACATTCATATTAGTTCAGGACTTGGCCTCTCCTCTGGGGCTTCCACCAAAAGGAACCATTAATACAGGAACAGACAAGGAGCAGAATTCTATGTGAAGAGAAAACCATTTGAGAGCTTGGTCTAAACACACCATGAAGATTTTGAGAGACTTTCGGCTGAATTCAGAGGATTCTGCAGAAAATTTCTCAGTGTTCCTTTCAGGGGAATAAAAGATACAGGATTTATTTTGAAGAAGATGTATGTGGATTGTAAGATATCTGTACCAGCTGGAGGGAAGCTGAAAGTGAAGAAATGTAGTAAATTATATCTGTTCAAGGATCTGAGCAGTGTATACAAAAATAGGGCTGTGGGATAAAGGAAACCTCTCCTCAGACACCTGAGCAAAGTCCAAAGCCTTTATGACTAAATTACATCTATTTGATAGTCACAAACAAAACTCATGTCACGAAGAGCATTACAGTCAGTGGTATCTAATAGCTCTAAGGCTTTTCTTTTTCGAAAAATAGGAAATCACCATGTGCCATGTGCTGGCAAGAGCTGACACTTACTACGGTGTGTTGCAGACAGCAATTTTTTATTTAACTCTGCTGGAAGGGACCTCTTAGATTTCTTAGACCCCATAGAATCAGGACCCTGTTCCTGAATGCAACTTTGTCAACTAATCCATTTCACAAACTGAAGATTAAAGTGCTTTGCATACATTCATTAATTAAGCCCCACAGTTACAGCTGTCAGATAATATCACTGAATAATTTATTTGACAAAATTCACTTTTTATGATAAATTATTCAATGTTCTTAATTCTTATTATTTTCTCCACAATTTATACAGCTGGGCAAGCAATTTGTGAAGTACAGTCATTCAAGAGCCTACTAGGTATGTTCTGAAAAGATTAAGAAAAAAAACAGCTAAATAAAATAGAAGGGTAACTAACATCTTCCTCACCCCTGATTTTCCCCAGCTTTAGTTACTACCTTGTATTTTAATGGTGGGATTACACTACTATGAGTCCCTGAAGTAATATCCAGGACGCAACTGAATCTTTGTATTGAAACAAATTATTTCCTTCCCTTCTGTCTAACAAAATTAAGAAGCCATGAAAAAAACCTTGCGTAATAAACATACATTATGCCTTGAAAATTGCTACATTTGGGTCACCAGTCTACACTGAGAGAGAAAGTGCAAACTCCATTGAAATGTATTGTGCTGTCTGCCTACAAGCAAGAGCAGGTGTTTGATCCTGTTGCTCAAGGAACAGCCAGAGGACTGCAATAATTTCACACAATGCCATCCAAGTAGCTCTTTGATAAAAGCAATAAAAATAGTAAAAAAGCAAAGATAAGAGAATGCATATGTGGCATGACACATCCACCACAAGCAAATTCCAAAAACTGGTTCTGGGTGTTCTGGGACCTGCAGGAATCACATAGTTCAAAAATCTGAAACTAATTAGCCAACATTTTTAAAAAATGAAATTAATTAATGAATTAATGAAAACCACAGACTATGTTCAGTTTTGTTTTGAAACTACATGAGGGGAGAAAACCTGGTGCACTCCAACGTCCTAATGTCTTGAGAGTCTTAATCAACTTCAGCCTGATTTCCCAACGCTTTTTGAAGTGAGAGTCTCTTTGCAGTCTAATATAATTGAGAAAGGATAAATAAAGTCCTTTTAACAAGCTGTGGTTGTAAAAATGGCATAGAATAAGACAAATCTTGGCTTTACCTCAGGTCCTCTGTATGTCCAGGTAAAAAATCCAAACCACAACACATGTCTTTCCTTGTGAATCAACAGCCTGTCTCCTTGACCCTTACTGCTCTGGGATATATTTGTTGGATGCCGATTAGTGCATGTGTGCTGCCAGCCTGACAGGCTGCACTGGAAGACATAAAGTGACAGGAAGTTCCCCCAGGCCAGGTCGACCTAGACTTTGTCCCATCTCACCCAGGGGCCAGAGGAGCAAGAGATATCCAGGAACTGCTCTTCTGACCAGTTAATGGCCAGGGCAAGGTAGTCTCAGCAAGGGAACAGGGGAAGCCTTAGCTAACTGAATTTATCACAGCGGGATGAGAAAACAAAATGCACAGATATAAGTGTTTCTTGTAAAGAGCACTGCATGCTGTATGTCAGTCTAAGAAAGCGAGGTATGGATTAATTGCCAGAGAATTGACTAAACATTTCAGAGATGAAGTCCAAGACTTACAGTACATGCTTTTATTTTTCAGGAAAGCCTAAATAAATTGGCCTAATCAGTCAAATTAAGGAGCTCTTCCCCCTGCACGCTGAATCTTCTTCAATGCTAGTGAATTTTTCTAAGGAAAAATTAATAAAAATGTCTTATCATAGATCAATAGTTGAAAGTGATGGACTTGTAGTAGTGAATTTAAATGAGCCTGTGAGTCTAGGATCAAACATTTCCTTCTAGTCTGGGGAGATGCTTGATTTTTTTTTCTGCTACCTCTAGTGATTATTTAAAAGTATTATGTTTAAGTTCATTAACCTCCAAAATTATCTTTAAAGCAAAGGAGGAGGAAATGGCATGTGCTGGGATCTATCAGAATTTAACAGGCTGTTTTAGTGCTGTGTTTCAGAGAGTGTTCTATGTCTTTCTTACGAAAAAGAAAAAATAGAGGGGAGTGAGATGGATTTTGAGACAAGAATAAATGTGGATTTATGCGGTCTCCTGGAGTTACATTCTGTTAATACAGAAAAGGGTGTGAAATGTCCTAAATTTCCACAAAAACAAATATAAGAGGCAATAAAAGCATTTCACAGAAGATTCTTCATTCTGCCTGCTGCAGGCACCTCAATGGAAAGTGGTGCTGTCAGCCTCTGTCAGAGATGCTTATGCGAGACCTGACACATCACCAAGGTTTGGCCCTTTCACACATCCCATTTGTGAAAGCAGCCAGTTAAGCAGTTGCTCTGTCCCTTCCTTCTCTTCTAATACATGTTTTTTAATGAAAAAGTGTTAAGATAAGAAATCTTCAGCACTTAAAATTCCTTCTGGAGACCTCTTTGGCCTGTTCTGTATGCCCCCACAATATTCCACTCCACACATCAGCCACTGATGCTTCCTTTGTGAGAACGTTAATCAATTAGGTCTTGAATCCTCTTGTCTGAAAAAAAAAGCATGTTTGGATATCATGAAAGCCTATAACTACCATAATCTCTGAAAATTATTCAGACCTGTCGCTGCAAGAACCTGCAAGTGGGTGATTTCATTTAAGTGATTTAGTTTAGTTGTATATCTTCTGCTGGTCTGAATCAGTACTGCTTTATTGACTTCACCAGCTCTTCGTCATTTTGCATCCAGCTGAGCTCATAGCTCTTCATTTCTTGCCATGGGCAGCAGCCTTTTATTCCCCAAGTTTAACATTAACAAATAAAGGGAAAGGTACCAAATATCTACTGTAGACGTGAGAAAGGCTACCCTCCAACTGACTCGTGCTAATTACTCCTGGCGACAATCTTTTCACTGCCAGTCAGCCCGTTTCTAAGGTTTCCATCTGCACAATTTTTTCAGAGTTCCTGGCTGATGTGATTTTTTTTTTTGGTCAAAACAGAAATTAAATTGGCTGACAGTTAACCCTTGCAGAAGTATGTTTACAGTTTTTTTAACAATATTTACATTATGAATATTTATTTAGCATACTCTGGCAGACATCCAGATGTAGGTCTTGTCTTGCAGGACCATTTGAAATATTAACATATTCAGTGCATCTGCACTAAAATGTAAAATGACGTGTTGCCTTACGTAAACCCTTGCCCGCTAGCTCTGCACTAGACAGCATATTTCCTAATGCTCTAAAATTCTGCGGAGCTCTGAATAACCATCAGTCTCTGTACAGCTTTCCAAAGAAATATGTATTCTGTCTTGGACATACAATTGCTAGTAAATTAGCCGAGGGTTTGGGAAAGAAAACATATCAGGTTTCACAAGCTGGCTTCCCATTTTGTAGCCAGGAAAAAAGGGAGTTTTATAGCACTAGGAAAGGGAGACTCGAATTTCTCCGAGGGATTGCATTATTTCCTTCAAAACATGACAATTTCAGAGTCATACACTGCAGGATGGTGGTTTCTGAAAAAGGAGAAGATCACTCACTTGAAGAGAAAAGGATCTGTTGCTGCTCCTATACCTAGAGAGTCGAAAAAAGATAAGAAAAGAAAGAAAAAAGAAAGAGAAAAGAAAAAAAAATGGAAAATAAGCAAAGGATTGGTTAAAGTGTCGTACGGATGAAAGAAGGAAAGAAAACCGTAAAGCTGTAGTTTTAACAGATTCACCAGTGCAATGCTACCACTGCTGAATACAAATCATAGAGGGTTAAATGACAATAATTCCATTTAGAAATAAAATAAAATTTATTGCACTCTGTGGCACTGTTGCAGCGCTGGGGGTTGCTTAGCTGCTGCANTTTATTCATAGACTGTGTTTTCTGTTTCCAGGCTAACAATGGAAGGTAATATTCTATGCGGCAGTAACCCTTCTCCACTGGATAAAACTCCTACAAAAAGTGTTGAGGTTGACTGAAAAAAACTGAACACATTCCCTGACTTATATTTTCACCACTACTCCCTTTTGATTCGAGAGCAAATACGGGCAGAGCAGAAACTATTTAAAACATTTTACCAATAGCAGTGGAAAAAAAGCAACTATGAGAAACAGCAAGAAAGCAATGACTCCTCAGGTACGCTATCAATGATTAAAACCCTTCGCAACCAGACATCAGGAACACTGTTTGCAATGACACGAGTTGTCCTTAAAGGGCACATGGCTAATGTATTCAGGAGCTGTGGGAATCAAAAGCAGCATGGGCATCAGATTTTTTGAACCAGGCATTTGAAGCATCAGCACTTCTGTCCCCATCTTGGATTTTTCAGATGAGTTTTGTTCTGTCCTGACCGGAATAAAAAAAAGATTCTAACTGAAGAAATACGCTGAAACACTTTCATTGTAAGTGTTCAAATGCCTTGCTGATGCAGTCAGTGGAAAAATGGTGAAATGACGTCTCAGCATCAGCATTACTGAGCAATAACTAAATACCATTTTTAAAAAACATTGTCAGGATTTTTAAATAATGGTTAGATCTGCTCTATACCTATGTTTACACTATTTGCTTCCTACAAGGCATTTTCCAACACTTTCACTCATATCACAAGTTTTTTTAAAATGCTACTAATTTCAAACTTCCTATCAGCTCCAGCCTGTTCCAAGTTTCTGTACTCAAAGCCAGTACAGTTCCAACTAGCAGAGGAATTTACAGTTCACAAGCTCCTATCCCCCAGGCTTCCTTGTGGATATTCTTACCATGAAATGAAAAGGGATTTTTGCAGCCCAGCCCACTCCAAGCTCTGTGATTGCATTTTATTTCAGTCTTTCATTGTTGTGTGAGCATTATATGCAAGGCCTCACGTACTGCCAATATTTTAATGAATTCACTTAAATCAGAATTAACCATAAAGACACTATAAATAAGTTCTATGTATTGCACACAGGAAAATAGCATGGACATTTTGTGATATATCCTGTACACTGCACCATGTTTTCTACATTAACATGTTACATTCATCATTCATTTGTGTCTATTCAAGAACAAGAGCATGTGAAACTTTTTGATAGAGGCTTGAAGAGCTAACAGGCTCCCCAATGAGAAAAGAAAGAGACAGGGAACTCCTTTGGTTTGTAACTGCAGAAGAAATTTTTTTTTTTTTTCATAACGCATATAATAGAGGAAAGGATGTTTTCATACCAGAGTCCTCATTTACAGATGAAAGTTCCAAAAGTGCCTCTAACTATAGTGTTGGTAGGAAAGCTTTTTGACTATATTGATAAATGAGCAATAGCAAATTACAAGGACAGAGCTATATTCACTCAGGATTTCTAAAGAACACTGTTCAGATCTGAAATTGATGAACTACTGACAGCAGCGTGTGATCAGCTTTGGTATCACAGGAATGAAATATGCCAAACATCTGATTATGTAATCTCAGAGGATCCAGTTTGGGCTTTCATTCAGGATTAACTGACAGAGGAGGGGGAAAAAAAACGCAAACAAAAAACAACCAAACAACCAAACAACAAATAACAGCATTAATAAACTGAAGGTTATGTATTGGAGAACCATAAAATGAGAAAAGATATAGAGAAGATGAGTTGAAAATAACCCTCTGATTCTCTTAATATCACAATTGCTTTAGTTGGAAAGGACCTTAAGATCACCCAGTTCCAACCCCCTGCCATGGGCAGACACCTTCCACTAGACCAGGTTGCTCAGAGCCCCATCCAGCCTGGCCTTGAACACTTCCAGGGATGCGGCATCCACAGCTTCTCTTGGCAACCTGTTCCAGCGTCTTACCACCCTCACAGTAAAGAACTTCTCCCTAATATTCAGTTTAAATCGACCCTCTTTCAGTTTACAGCCATTCACCCTTTTCCATTACTACGTGTCCTTGTAAAACATCCTTCTGCAGCTTTCTCGTAGACCCCCTTTAGGTACTAAAAGGCAGTAATAAAGTCACCCCAGAGCCTGGTCTTCTCCAGGCTGAACAACACCAATTCCTTCAGCCTTTCCTCATAAAAGAGATGTTCCAGCCCTCTAATAATATCTAATATCTGTTACCAAGTTAGTTCTTATTGCAAAAAAAGTATTTGCAAATAAACTGTCTAAATGTTTATCCTTAAAATTTTATGAATTTTTTTTTTCACAAATTTATTAAACTATGGAGGAAAAAAGACCCAACAAAACCAAATCAACCAATCACGAAAAAAAAAAAGGAAGTCCTACTTACAACTCCCAGGAAAAATAAATGTGGTTTACCTGTTAAAGTGTCTCTCCTGCCACTGTCCCCATCTCCAACTTCCTTCCATGACCACAGCATGTCCCACAGCTCTGTGCCTACCAAGTACTGATGTCTGCCTTTGGATTCTCCACAGAACCAAAGCTTTGCAAGACTTCAAGGCAGTGAAGGCATGAGGTGCAACATGCATCACTGCTGTGCTTTGATACAACAGGAGAGAGATGATTTAAGTTACACCTCACTCACCTCACTCTGGAACCGCTGCAGTGATTGGCCATTTAGCTGCACAGAGAGTTAAGTCCACTGGCTTATTGTCTTCTTGGCATTCACCAGACTTTATATTTCCTCTGAGAGATCCTGCTTATTACAGAGAGTGGCTTGTATCGCGGGTATTGTCAACCCTGTCAGTCTGATTTACTTATGAAACCAGAGAAGAATAACTAAAGCACTTGTGAAAATTTTGAATGCCATATCATTTGCAATGGTTTCTAGTCTATTTCCTGGAAGCCACATTACTGAAAGATTTGTGTTTGAGAGCTGCTTGATGTTAACCCTAAAACAGTATATAGGAAAAGACCAAAACAGAACAAGGTCATTGTAAATGTAACATCTATCTCAAAATAAGATCTCATTCTTCAAACTACTGGTAGAATAGTATTACTTGCTCCAGAGTCATTACCTTTTCCTTGGCTTAATCAGTTCAGAATTAGCTCTTCACCCATGCTAGCTCATTCCTCCAGTCAGGTCAGCAGTGTCGTGAGACAGAGCTTCTCCACGTCCGTGCTCTGACCACAGCATTACCTGCTCACCCAAAGGGGCACCTCCTTACGGAGGTCTTTTCCTTAGGCTAGGGGTTTGGGAATATTTTCTGGAACTCCTTGTGAAAGAGACACCTCAGTTCAAACAGATGTTACAAGGCTCTACTGCAGAATTTTCTAAGGAAATTGTATCAATTATGCTGTCACGTGGCTGTCGAGATTGTCCTTTGCAGAATTAATGTAAATTCAAACACCAATTTGCATGCTGTATATATTATATAAAATACCTTAGATAGGTAACAAGCATGATTTGATAATTAATACATTCAGGCATACTCACGTGTGTACTTACTCATATGCTCATGTTTCCCAGACTCAAATGTACATCACCATTAATAATAGTGATGACAGGGTCACCTTTTTTTCAGAAAAGTAAGAATTTTGAAGTTCTGGATTTCATAAACTGTTGCTAATACTTGCAAGGAATTACAGGGATTACTAGAAAACAAGTGCCAAGGTCTTTAGTTAGAGAATCATTTGTCTTTAGCATCATCAAAGTAAGATCTTCACCTGCTACTCATTTTCTTTTTGGCTACAAAAGCCAGCATTTGTTTGAATCAGTATGGAAAAGAAGCTGTCAGAAGTTCTTTATGCAGAAAAGAACAAGGTACCAATGTGAGGAAGCCTATTTAATACATTATAAAATAGTTATTTTTTGAGCACAGGCTTACTGCCTAATTCAGAAGCACACTGATCAAGGCATCTGCTGGCTTCTTGTTTGGAATAGCACTGGTATTCCAAAACATTTTAAGACCATGAGTTTTCTTATTCCTGAGGCCTCAAGTGAAGACACTTTCAAGCTTATGTCTGCAGCTTTTAGGACTAGGAACTCACTTTTTTTTTTTTTTTTAAGTTAAAACTGAAGGTCAAGATAAACTTATGGCTTTGAACACCAAGACTTTAAGGCCAAAAGATGCAGAGACGAGCAGGAAGACAGAACGAGGCAGAAATGCCAGGAGACTACAACAGTAGTCTAATAGAATGCTCTGTAAGTGAACCCCACAACTCTCATCTTTCTTTTGCAAAAGTCACTTGATGTTCTCCTAATTATAGGTTTACCACACTTCATTTTGAGCAGAGGTCAGCAGTAAAATGATGAATTTCAAAGAAAAAGAGAGAGGTGCCAATTTTCTACCAGTGTAAAATGATACTGCTTTGTTGGACCAAACTGTTCCTCTGCAATTCTCCAGCTTTTGCTGAGGAAACATGCTGCTGACTCCTGTGCTCTCCAAGAGCACACATCCCTCCTGCACACAGCCGCAGTTCCCGGCCCTGCAGAGCAGAGACAGCCCTCAAGATGGAAGGAGCACTCAAACTTCATTAGTCACTCTTTCCTTTGCAAAAAGAGAGGTTTTTCAAGGCGTCCGCAGCCCATGCACACAAACTGCATGAGACGACATGCTGCAGCTGGGGTGTCTCATGATCTCTGTCCTGTGCCACAGGACCTTGAGTTTCTCACTGAGCTTGCTGGCTAAAGACTTGAGCAAACAACAATTTTTGAGTGTGTGTGTGTGTGTGTGAGATGGCTGCTTAATTTGTCCATTGTACTCTTTTAAGTCCATGGGGTTTTCCCTGTTGCCATGAGAGTTCAGTGATATATTTGAGGGAGGAAGGAAAAAAAAAAATGCCCCAATCTCTGCTCTTCTTAACTGACACGAACCTGGATGTTTGTATACACATCATTGCCTTATGGGAATGTAAGTTTCTGCCTGAGGAAGCCTAAGTCTTTAAATTCTGTTTGGGTCTGCAGTGTGGTTTGGTCAATTTTAATCTAATGTATTTCCTTTTTCCAGCACGAATTTCACAAAGTACAAAGCAAGAAAAAATATGGTCCAATAATCTGAATCCATTTTTTATTGTGGTAATTATCAAAATTACTTAATGTGCTAAGTGAATTTAGTGATTTCACAAAGACGTCAAATTCACATCACACAATTTTGGCAATATTTGATTCTTTTACCTGACATTTTTTAACCATGAAATAAGCTTCCAGACTTTTCTACCTAATATAAATTATAATTCTTCCAATAGTCTCCAATTAAACTCCCTGAATTATGTAGTGGTAAGAATCCCCTTTGTTAACCTTACTATTGTCAATGAAAAAATGAGACATATTAAATAGTTCAACGTATAATAATAACTCAGAAGAAGTTCTTCTTTCACAAATGACAGCAGCCTCCCAACCTTTTTATTTTACTGGTTAGAATTGAACTTAACCTTTCCCTTCCCTGGAGTGGCCTCTTCACAGTCATGGTTCCCGACCTACTTCTTCACTGTTTCCCTAAAGAAAATAATATCCCCTCCTGAATTTTGAAAGTAGTGAAAAAACCAATGTCGATAATGTTTAATAAATAACCTTTGTTAAAACAGTCTAAATCTATGTAGAGTAAGCCCCAACAGCCCTCTTACATCCCACAGCTGATTTGCATATTGGGTCATGGAATGTGTTGCAGGATATTTGACTGTAGACCTCGCTGAAATATTCATCAGACTGTGTTCCAAGTAACATCCAGTATAACGTGTCATTAGACAATGACTGCTTATTGTGAATATACAAAACACTGCTGAATTTGTACTTTTAAAAAGCCAAATCTGAAACACATTCGCTACTTGAAATCAGCTTTTAGTAGCCCTAATTATATTAAAAACAAATTTCCCATATGGGTTGTGCAGCCCTGAACACATCCGTGCACACACTGGTTAATGGAGAGAGGCCATCTGACACTGACCTGGAACAGCAAACTCTGCTGTCTGCAAGGGAAAAGAGAACCAGAAAGCAGGAAGCGTGTATTCTGACACGGTATGAAAAGGGTATGTGTTAAAAAAGCATGGTTTGCAAACGTCTGGACTGCTGACAAATCCTGTTTTACGTGTGTATGTTATGGAGAGGATCTTAACCAAACCAATAACACTTTCAGAAATTATCAATGCAATGAAATGGATTTATAATCCAGTTCTGTAATGTGATAATTCATTTATGACACCTGAATTTTATCTGTTGTTTGTGTTGTTTCCAAGATGTCAATCTCTCATCTTTCTGTCTTTAAAGATGAGGCCTTACACAAATCTTTTCAATTTCTTTGCCAGAGGAAAATTAAAAATGCCATATTTTACAGGAGTGGTGAGTGCTATAATATATTATTTTACAGGAGATGGTGGAATTTAATGGACTTTGAGCTGAGCAAACACTTTTTTCTTTATTTGTTTCTAAAAAGTACTCTTTCTTATAACATGTGGTCTCAACATAATGGGACCAACAGAAAGCATATGAAGTTTCTACTTACAAAACAAGCATCTCCAACTCCAATGTTTTCACAGATTACTGGACACTACATCTGGTTCGGTGCTAGACAGTAGACTATCATGCAGTTTTGTGAGGGAGCATTCCACTTAAAAGAATAAGTGCAAAATATTTGTAGATGATGATTCATTTGTATTAAAGGCATTTGCTATCAATGCTCAAAGGTCAACAATGCCAGAAGTAGACCTGGTAGAAATGCAGAAGTCAGAAAGAGAGAAGATAAATATTTCCATCCCCATAATACTTGCTTCAAAGCTGTTTTGGTTTTAACTGTTCAGAAAGTTTGTTTCCCAGCTCCATCCTATTCAATAAGGGTCACATGGAAAGCTTCTCCAGGAGAAATCCTCACTGAAAATGACTGCGCCAGGAAGAACCTCTGCAGAGGTTCCTGCTGTTCTGCTTCCCTGCTTCAGAGATGGAGAATGAGTAACAACTTGACTTTAAGATCTCTCATGAGTAGAAAAAACACGATCGCATTAGGCAAATCATTTTATGCAGTTTAGGTAAAAGCTTTATGTCTTGCCAGAGCACATTTCTGTGCAATGAAAGACCACACATGTCACAGGCACATTCTTGCAGCGAGAAATTGTGAAAGCTGAGAAATTTTTTTTGTGCTGCATGTCATATACAGCTCACAGAGAAACAGGTTTCCCTTAATACTCTAAGTCCCATTTTAAAAACCTCAGAAGGAGAGATAAAACCTTGTGCATTTTGGAAAGGTCTACAGACTATCAGAAATAACTTTTCCATACTGAATAATACTCGAGGATTAATATTTGATGTCATAGGACTTATCATGTCTAGAAACAGAAGCCTCTGGCTATTGGGCAAAGGAAAAAGTAGTCTTTTCAGCTTTCTAGCAGTATGAAGTGCCTGCCTCTGACACTGATGAGTATTCTGAGACCTTAATTCTTTTACTAATCCAGAAAAATGGCCGGAATACCATCACTTTTAACACAAAACCAAGTGAAACTTGGCAACTCCAATGGATATCACTTCGGAGACTTTAAATAAGCTGAAATCCAGAATGCAAAACAAAACTTAACAAATGTGAAGCCATGCAAATCAAACCACTCAACCAAAACCATTCCCATGAGTCACTAGGAAAGGAGGCTCTGTTAATGCAAAGACCTTGCTCAACATCAGCAACTAGCTGCCTATTTGGAAAATCCCAGGTGGCAGTGAGAGAAACCACAGTTTGCATTTTGTGCATCAGGTCCATTTTATCTTTCCTTTACGCTCTAAGTATAATGCTAAAAGCCCTCCAGGGGTCTGAACTCACTGGAAAGACAACAAATATTGCATCTTTACACAGTACACTCAATAACAGGGTGAGAGAAGTCTCTTACCATTAATTGATCTGGGGTCCTTTGTCCAGGTCAGCCCCAGACAGCATTTAGCCGTCCAGTGGATTAAGTACAAGCACCAGCAACTTCAGGGTCTACACCTTTGCTGGGAGATGATATAACCTTACTATTATACGAAATATGTGTATATGTGGCTCCAGCCACAGCAATGATGGAGTCGGAGAGAGGGAAAGCATTGAATAATCCCTTGAAATGGCATCTAACTCTTCATAAATTTATCTAGCTCCTGAAAATGAAAGCATGACTCTCCTGTTCACCATACCAACACAGTGACTGGTAGGATCCACAAGGCAAGCCACTGTATCTTTTACACAAATTTAAAAATAAGCATTGTATTTAAAACAAATTGCTGCATAAGAAAATGTATTTTCATATTTTGAAGGATGAATTTTTAATAACCTAATTAAAACTTCAGAAAAGAAAGAATCATTACTTGTTGCACACTCCAAAAACATCTATATCAAACATGTATCCAAAACTGCCCTCTATATGTATATGAATGATGCCATCAGGTGCTTAAGACATGCCCTGAATAATAGATACAATTTAAATTAACTCTCATCCTTAATGTTCTCAAAGAAAAGTGAAACCGTTTAAGTGCTAAGTCAGGTTCACTCTCAATTATTATAATTTCATCATTATATATTATTAATACAAAATTCAGTGATCAGTATGTATTTACAAGTGATCTCAGTGAATCTACTCAGAACCTAGAAACTGCAAGTCACATCAAAACTGTAGAACAATTCAAGGCTTAATGAGCAGAAAGAAATCGCTAGAGGCCTGACAAGAAACTCGCTTAGACAACTCACAAAACCAATGACCTCTCATGGTCTAGAGAATTATCATTCTCTCTTGCTGATGGTAAAGAGGTCTTTCCAAAAGACAAAAGAAGTTTTTCACAACCTTCAGGACAGACCATGATCCTGCTACTTGTAGTGACAGTGTACAAGCTGATCAATGGGTCCTTGGACCTCATACATTTGAAACATCCCTCTTTGGTGTCACACAGCTACACCTGGTCGTTTTCAGACAGAAACAAAACTTCAGTGATGCTTGAGACAAAATGTCTTGAGTGGGAGCAGCAAGTCTGTTATCTAAAGAATTGCCCATAGCTAGATAGCTGAGGATGAAGAGGTAGTTGTTTTTATATCAATGTACATAAGTACTTAAGTGTAGTAGGCAGAGAAGGGACTAGAGGAAAATTGCAGAAGGGACATGAAAATAGATACAATCAAAACAGAGAATCCCTTTAGGGAGCAAGATTCGAGGAACTAAGAGAACTCAGGGGCAGAGGATTTTGTAGCAAATCTAAAGAAAATTATCATTGCTTTCTTATTCTCACCCACACAGTTCAAACCGGCAAAATTTTCCAGGGGAAGGTCACATGATTTGATGGGGGAAGTAGATGTTCTAACTATTAACATAATTCATCTAGAGGCAAGAGGCTTTGCTTCTGAATTATGGAATCAATACCTGGGAGAAACCATACTTAGAGCAAGGGTGGGTTTGTCGAGCTACTCAAAGAGGTTGAAAGACTGGTTTTATTTGGAAAAGAGATTATTTTGTGTGCCTTCAGGGATGTCTCGCTCTCCTACACTCAATGTGAGGGCATACATGAGCCTTGTTAGAGCAAGGAATTGGAAAAAACTCTTTACAGCAATGAACTCTACTCCCTGCTGTCATAGACAAAAAAGATTGGGTGAAACACTACAAAAAAGCCTCTCTCAGAAGCTCTCCTGCTCACTGCAGGAGCTAAAACCAAGAGCTTCAAGTTTTCCCTTGTGACAGGTAAATGACAATTATCAACCCCATGAAGCCACAGATGCTAGTGTTTTCTACGGGGATCTTACTTCTGTGCCAGGAAAGTGCTGTGTGAAAAATAACAACCATGAATATTAGATAGCCAGGATAGTCCCTGGTACAAAAGTTGGCAATAACTTCACCGGGAGTCCACCAGATTCATTTCAGTTTCATGTGTGCCACATATAGTGTCATTTCTGTATAACTGGTGGTCTGATTTTTAAACTTCAAGATCAGTCCTGTCCAAACTCGTGGCCATGGAAGCTTTAGGACTGAATTCAGTGAAAGACAGACTGAGTACCCAATCATCAATATACTGGAATTGACTTCTATTAAATTTGACTCCTACTAAATTTCCAGTAGGAAAGTCACTTTGACTCTGTAGATGCATTGGCAATTTTGGCAATCTTTTGCATAAGACTTCTCCCTTTCCACATTAGATTTTTGACAAAGTGCTTACAGAGACAAATACAGTTCACACTTCTATCAAACCCTCCTTCTTACGTATAATCCCAGCTTTCTCTGTGGCCACCATGACTTTTTAATTTTTTTTTCTGTTTATTTATTTTAACAGTGACCTGGAAGTGGTGACCCAGGACAGAAGAGTTAAATAGATGTCCAGCCAGCCTTTTCCCACCACTTAAAACAAAAGCACATTTATTCACATAGTTCTTTCTTCTGCTGGGAAGAAAGCACATCTAGATCATGGGCCAAACTGTAGCTTTCTCTGTAGAATTAAAATAAGTAGAAAAGACAGGGACTGACATTTAAACCCTGGCCTCAGCCTAAAGCCTAGCACACATTTCCCACTTCAGGAGCAGTAGGCAGAGGCATTTTGCCTGACATTTTCCTCAGGAGAATCACCAGCATTCTCATCTCTCCTTGAAGGATGCTTTCCTGCTCCTCTCCAGCAAGAACCATCCTCACTGATGGCTTTTTCCATCAGAGCCCTTGGAGGAAAAACACTGAAGTAGCTGCTGGCTGAAAAGTTTTGGCTCTGCAGCAGTGAGCAACCAGGAGAAGAAGATGGAGTGATCTGCATACTGCACAGAATTTAGCGTCCAAAAGGAGAGCATGTTGCAAGCGTGAAACGAATTTCAATAAAAAAACCTCTTGGAATCCAAACTAAAAAAAGAAAGGTTAATGGCATTTACCTCCTAAAAAGGCCAGCATGCATACACTACAGGGGATGTCTGTAAGGAATGACTGATGGGCAACTACTTTCTGTATTGCTTCTCTTGAATCACCAGCTTGATAATGCAGAGCCCCACATTGTAAATGACTGCAAAGAGGAGAAAAATACAACCTGGAAATCCCACCTTTCTAGAGAAATAACCGACCAAGCATCCATCTCGCAGATCTTGACAGGTCTAGCCCTAACCACACAAGTTAAATCTCAGAGATATGAGACTTTAATATCTTGAGAGTACTGTTTCACTTGGTACTGGCTCTGTTCAGTACTGATTATTTTTAGGACACAGAGGTTGCCAGCTCCAAAGGAATGTCCCTGAAGGACTGCCCTAACAAGCACAGTCAGCCAAATAAATTATGACAACAGCTAGCATTACCATTTACCTGGCTGTGTAACTTAACCATCCTGACTATGTATAGCTTGGCAAAAGCAGAGTTCCTTGGCCTTCCAGGTGTGCTGTAAAGTCAGTCTATTTTCACAGCCTCCCCAGTGAAGATCATGACAACTGTTAATAGGGGCACTGATCCAAACTGAGAGCAACTATCATTTGGCAATGTATTCAACTGAGTGCTTTCCACTCTGTGTTTTTGAAGTGTCTGAAAAATACAGGCACTAAAAACCTGCAACTGGTAAATATCATACATCAGATTAAGATCCCAGAGCTTCACTCAGCAAAAGAACAGCTTGCCCAGGATGGCAGCTATAAACTGGCAGCCCTTAAAGTAAGGTAGGAAGAAGAGATCATTTTGACCTTGGGCATAGAGCACCTCTCACCAAACTAAAGCAAGATTTCACCTTTGAAGCCCCTCATCATCAGACACTAAAAAAACAGGGTAGGATACATGTTACTTTACAATGCCCCTCCTTTGAGAGCCAAAAGTCTGCTTGCAGCTTGTTGGATAAACTCAGGAGAGCATTACATTGGAATTGGGCAACAGCACAGTGGTAGAGACATCAGGCTTGGTTGTCAAAATAATTGCTCATGGTTTACAAAGACTGAAGTAAAATTTCTGGGTTTATGACTGTATGTCCCTGCTGAAATCTATGTTAGCCACTTGAAATCTGGCTCGGATACACCTACCTGTGCTGCAGATCCAGCTGCACTGCAGTACAGACAGCTCAGCTACTGGCCAAATTACCACTGGGGATAGTCAATAATTAGACTATGCATGAGATTACACAAAGGTAACATGAAGGAGGATCCTTTGAAAGCCAATGCCATGCTATCATATGAAGGACAAAAGAAAAAAAGGCAGCAATCTTCCTGCTTATACCTCTGGGAATGTAATGCCTTCCTTTCAGCACAGCAAAGCTCAAAAATATAGGACACAGTGTGGGACAGAGGGTCAGTGGGTTACACTTATTTATACACTATCTGTATTTGGTTCAAGGACTCTCAGGTAGAAAATAGAAAGAAAAAAAGCCTTTGCCTGATGGAGCTTTCAGACAGTAGAAACTGAAGATAATATTGTACTTTTATAACATGCAGTAGATCATCTAATTCATTTTTACTGGGGTCATAAGAAAAGATTTTAGCTCTAGACTTCAGAGTTAAGGAGCTGGTGCACTAACCATAAGGATTTGTCATAGGAGGTGCCTGATTGCTGTTGTGGTTTGGGGGTTGGTGATGAGAGCAGGGTATTGCTTGTTTTTACACTGAGCTGGTATTGGTCTTGAGTTTGAGAACAATTATATCACTGTTGTGTCTGAAAATTATACGTATTAAAGGAAAACGGACTTTCACATAGGCCAAAGGAAATCATTTGGAAAAGTTAAATAAAGCAAGTCTATTCCACTCTATATTCCTTATTTTACTATCATTGTTAGTGCTTTTCATTGTTAGTGATAATCATTGTAAGTGATTTTTAAATTTTTTTTTCTGTTTAAGCATTTCTGTACTTCTGCTCCCTCCTCATGTGTATGAATGGTTTCCAGATGTAGGTTATAGAAAAGCTTTTACAGATCTATCACATCCTACTGTTTCCAGGGCAGCTTTCAGCTCGTGGGCGTTGCCAAGGGTCTGTGCATGTTTGCCCTGAACTTTTGGGCTCATCCTTCCATTCCACCAGGATCAGTTACAAGGTTTGCTGTTACAATGCTGGGTCCAGTGACCTGGACACTTTGTTGCATCCCCCGTGACTTACAGAAATTGGAAAAAAAACAAAATCACTGATGACAAATAATAATAAAAACAACCCACCACCAGCTGGATTTTTATTCCATTTAGGAGAAGCAAATAATCCACATGCACAGAAAGCAACAACAAAAAATCTTGCCACAATCAAGAGTGCTGGAATAAGTATAGCTGGCATACAGACAAAAACCAAGAGAAATCTTGTATCCCCACCTTAAAATCCTCCTCTATTCAAAAGTTTTTCAATCCACCTTGTTAAAAGTTAAAACATTGTCACATAGTCTTCAATTATATGAATATGGGTTTCTTCCTCCTTTGCATAGAATTTTAAAGGACAGAACTCTAGCATTCTCTTTTCTTTTTTCTTTTTTTTTTTTCCCTCTCATCACCCTTTGCCTCTTCCTGGCAGAATTCAAGGCATATATATACATAAAATACCTGGTAGAAAGGTAGTAAAACAAATCTAAGAATTTTATCTGAAGGGGCCAGCAGGTTTACTGGGACAGAAAGGTTAGAGCCATTTGAGGAAAGAGCAATGATTTCTTAAAAAATAAATTAAAAAAAAATACAAATGAAGACGTGGATAATATTTATCTCCTTTCACAAGAAATAAACCTCAAAGTGCTCTACACTTAAACTTCATAATAGCCTTTCATGTAAGCAAGTAGCATTGCCTCTATTTATTGAAAAAAGAAAAAAACCAGAACTAGTACAAGTTATACAGTATATTTGATCTATACTTTTAAAGTATATTGGCTTACACTGTGAAAAAGAGGGTTCGAATTATGCACCTGATCTTTAAGGACTTTTAGACAAATGTAAAGTTTCTTTCACACAAACACGAGAGACTTCCCCTCAGTTTTCCTATTCTTGCTCGAAAGCAAACATTGGACTTCAGCTATGTAAAACATGTAACAGATTTTTCACACTGGGAGAGCGGCTCCCTGGAGGCAGCTCTGTAAAAGGACAAAGGTCAGCCAGCGAATGTAGGAGCTGTATGCTCAGTGTGTGTCTCACTAGTAAATCAAGCCTTTTAATTATTTGCTGTCTGGGGCAGAATTTCATGGATACGCCTATTTTTAGTGTTGACTCCCGAGCTCAAGCTCCTCTACTTGAAGGGCTGGAAATCCAGACTCTGAATAGCAAATCTTTGGGCTTAATCAAGTGGCTTTTAAAAGTCCATATCACCAGCCTAAGTACAAAATTTTGTCTTCTTAAATATGCACTAGAATGTGACAGTCTCCTCTGCTAGTTATCGTTTGCATCTCTTATTCACTTCCAGAAAGTTGACAAGTGCCTTCAATCAAACCACGATGTGAATTTTCATCATTTCATTATTTTACTTTAAAAACAAGTATCAGTAAATACCTGCAAAACTATCTCAATATTTTATTTCATAGGTTTCTTAAAAATGCTTCTAAAGTATAGCACTGGCTCATAAGCTTTTCTTTTTTTTTTTTTTCTGCAAACCTATGCTCACTCATTCTTTCCTTTTTTCCACCTCCGTCAACCACCTCCTGTCCTAGCTGTTTCAAGGTAGAGACCACCTTTCTATTCAATATTTGAACAAACTTCTTGAAAATCTGCTTGGCCATGATTAGAGCTCTTAAAAATGCAGCAATACCTGCTCTGTCAGCAATAAATAAATGCAGCATTGATTCCTCTCACCAAACTGAACAATGTGTTCTCAAAAATCACAGGTCATCTGATTTTGATAATTCACTATAGGCAATCCAGCCAGCAGATTCAAATGAACATTTTCTAACTCTTGCACTGCTGTTCCAAACATCACCTTCAGTATCCTTTTGTATACAAGCCCTTTAGTAGAGGTAGGTTTAATTTAGCTCTTATGCATATTTATAATGGTCCTCTAATCATCATTGTAAACATTACACCGAAGCTGACAAACTCTGTTACAATAGCAATTCCAGTAAAATCTGTGAGATGTGCACCTGATTTAGGACTTTTTTCAAACATGGAGTACCTGCTGACTTCATTCATGCCATGTATTGTAAATGTTTATTGCCTCATTACTTACAGCCGTAATAAAAAAGCTCAGTTACACCATACCCAAAAAGTAAAATAAAATAAACTGTATCTTAAAAAAACATGAGATTGGCTGTAAATCATGTACTGTCTTTAAAATAAAAGAAAAAGTTTATAGGGTTTTTTTTTCCTTTTTTTGTGTTATCTTGGTATTTCTTATATGCTTTTATGGCTAGAAACTCTCTAATTACATTTCATTCAAAGGCAAGGGTCTTGTGTAAATACAAGAGTTGGAGACTGAAGAAAAACCTGAGTGTCACAGGACTGAATAGTGTTGGTTTTATATGTTTTACAAAGAAGTAAAAACAAAACCTTTTTTTTTTCCCATAAAATATATACTATCATTTTCTGAGCTAGACTATTTGATATGATTGTTGTTTTAATTTAATTTGAAGAAGAAAGACATTCCAGAAGAGGAAAAGCTTTACTCACACACAGAAAATTGACAGATGCCTTTTTTATGGGTTGATTGCATTTCAGTGTTTTTCAAGTGATGACTCAGGTTTTCCTTTTGTTTATCCAGCCACAATTCCCTTCTAGCTAGCTTATTTTATTTTTTTAATAGAACATGTTAATTAAGCAGTATATTTTGCTAGACAAACCTCAATTTCTCTCCTCTCTCTTCCACAGCTAAAAAGCAAGCACTTCCCCAGAACATCGCTGTTTATTGAAATTGAAAGTCTTCAGGGTGTTTTGGAAGCAGGAGACTTCGAAGTTTGAATGAGGAACTCCACTGGCAAGCTTTCAAACTTATTTGCAGATCAGGACCTCTTTTGTAGAAGTCTCCTCAGGAGGAAGGCAGTTAGACACCTGCCAGTAGCCTGCAGTGGCACCGTCCCACTGTGATGTTAATGAGATGAATGAGAGCACTATGGAGAGCTGCAATAATTACAGGGTGAAGAGCTTGTCTTTTCCTGACCCTCCTCTCTGGGCGGCCTGTTCTATAAAGCAGGGTCTTTTGTAATACTAATTACAAATGTTAATTAAACATTTCTTTGGAATTTTGCCCTCCATTAATAGGTCAGATAAACAGGGAATAGCAATGACAGGCACAAGTCATTATCAGCCACATGAGAAAAATACCATTTATTTGTTCCCTTCCTTTGGTCCCTCCAAAGACATAACTTCTGCTTTTGCTTTATTAAAGAGACACTAAAACCACTGAAGTATAGCTTTTCTGCACAGAATTAAAGTAAAAATAATTCTTACTTACTATTCTTACTAGTTAAACCTAGTTCTAAGGCCCCTTCCGCTACAACTCACTCTAGTCTGTGTTGACTTAACAAATTGTAACCATAATCATGATTCTAAGGCTACATAAATGCCATTCCAAACACAGATTTAAGGAAACAGTCATGACAGCTGTTGATGACAGCACGAAATCTAGTTTGACGGCTTCCTCTGGCACCAGCAGCACACGGCATTTCAAGCCGTTGCACTAATCCCATTTCTGACCCAGTCCCTAGAATTACAGGAGTGACCCCTGCCCAGATCAGAACTGAGCACAAGCACTCGGCAGATACTGCTAGAAAAATAAAAGCTCTACCCCTTGCCTGACAGTCTGCCACAGCCAGATGCTCCCATCCAGGCTCACATGGAGCAGTAATTTAATACAACAGCAATACTATCTATCTCAGTGAAATAACTTCTTCTGGGCCAGCTCATCTTACCTTTCCTTATAGCTCACATTGCTAGGGCACTGGAGGGAACCAGACTAATTCCAAATTCCATCCTTTAGTATTTTTCTCAAATACGTATGTGTGGTTTTAAAAAGTATTTGATGGCACCCAATGGAAACAATTCCTTTTGGAAGAAATTAAGTCAGAAGATGCACTTCAAAAGCACAACTAATGCATTCCAACAAGATACAGAGGAACCTCTCTGCAAACTGAGAACGATGGAAAGGGTTCCACTCTAATGATTCATTTCTACTGGGCCATGTCACTTGTGAATGCAGACATAGCCTTTCTCTAATTTAATCCTATCTTTATTATCCTAAAGAAATAAGAATTTTCCATTTTTTCAGATAACCTGAAGCCAGGTTCTTCTGTTTTGATAAGAAATGGGGACTGCTGCAAGGCTGAAGAATCCACTATTTTCCCATACAGCCCCATTACTTTGGCAGCAGCCTACCATATGGGAAATATCAGGAAGACAAAGCCTCAGGTAAGTCAGTATCAGAAACTTCTGAAGGCTTATGACTTACTTCAAAGCGTCTTTATGTTTCCTACTTGTAACCATGGCATCATTGTCTGTGGCCATCAGACTGTGTTCTTACTCACACACTCCTTCATGCAATGAACTTTAAAAATGGTCTGGTCTATGAATCACCTGAACACGTCAAGGCTTGCACCATTACAGGGCAGGGTGGGCATATACACAAAAACTGACCCTGGGTCATTTACTGATTCATGGAATTTACCAGAGTTTTGATTCTTTCATCAGAGATGTTTGAGTGAGTTATTACCACCTCTACTCAGATTTCACTTCACAAAGCTGAAAATGTGACTTTGTGGAGCCCTGAGTACTCACACCATTTCCAAAGTGCCGCAAGACACATCAGGAGCCTCTCTCCTCAGCAGCCTTCTATCGCCCACTTCCAAGACACAAAAGGCAGAACTAAGAACGCCCACATCTCCCCAAGCCCATACTACTTAAAACAGCTCTTTTGCACTGTCACAGCCTGTGTGACAATGCAGTCTTATGGGCTTGGTTGAGTCAAACAACTGTTTTCTCTTCCAGCTGCTAATCCAGGTGTACGTTGCCAGTTCCAGTGGTAGAATTTCAAGGAAACTACCTGATCTAACACTGAAAACATGGCTGTGATCATTGAAACAGCTCAGAGCTCTTCTACTCTGCTAAATTTCACAGCAAATAGCAAAGTATCTTTTGTATCTCAGGTGATCCATTTATCCTTGCTTACCATACCCACAATTTCAGCTGTGTTTGCAATTGCGCTATAATGACTAAGGGATCCTAAAATCAGCTTGAAGTTCAGGAACAATATGGAATTTAAACAGAAAAGCCACTAATAAGAGTATACACAACACTGATGCACATAAGAGACATTTTTGATTATCCACACTGATTTCCTAGCACAGACCATTGATTTTTAGTGCAGAAATCTGTACATCAGTCCATAACTTCTGAATTAGAACACATAGCTTGCAAAAGACATTAATTTTTTATTTAAATACTTCATTTGATATACTATTCAAAGTATCCTTTAATAAGTTGCTATAATGATTAAATACATAAATTATTAAAATTTGCCTTTCGAAAATCTGAATTTATCTCATTTTGGCTTCTGGACACTCGATCCTGTTACACCTTTTTCTGCCAAGATTAAAGAACCGTGGTTTTCTCCACATAGATATTTTGAGATCATGACGAGGTCACCTGCTAACCTTATCTTGACAAGATAAGCAGATTGATTTTCTTAAAATCCAGCACTAGAAATGCATAGTTTTCTTCAGAAAAGAGAAGATAGTATTTCACAGAAATTCTCTGAAACACTGTGATACAGATAGGTAGTTCTAAAGAAAAAGTATCGCGCTTCCATCTTTGTTTTTGAACAATACTATAAAAATTACTAGTAATAAAATAGGAGGTTGGACATCCAGAGCATCCTCCCAGTCTGAATTATTCTATAACCCTATAATTCCTCAATGCTTCAAGAGAGCAAGCAAAGTAAAAAGTGAGTTTAAAAGCAAGATAATTAGTATGTTTCAGTAGAAAGTATTTCAATAGGTTGCCATCATGTTACACAGCTGAGCCTCTAGTTCCAAGAGCAATAGAAAAAAAATAAATCAGCACAGTTCAAGCATACGTATGACTTAATAGGAAGGTACAACAGCTAAAAAAAAAGGAAAGTAAAATATTTTTTACTATTATAGTAGCTACTCTTTCAAAGTACATGTTAAAAACACTGTAGCAGACATACAAATTGCCCTACACGATATGGAAGTTCCCATCACTCTGTAGAAAACATTTCAGTCCCCGTAAAAAGCTGAGTGTTTCAGAAGTAGTTTTATAGACCAGTTATTTAGGTTCATTTCCATTGCATTTTGCAAGACATCATAATAACTTCATACTGAATGTATGGCAATTTCTTCCATTTCATTTTCCAAGACACCATAATAACACTGTGCTAAATGTATGGCAATTTCCTGGGAAATCACTTATCACTGGGCAAGACTCTAACCACGCCAGGAAATGTACAAGCACACTGCACCAAAACCATGTCAAGCATTTACCAGATACAAATCGCATCAGCTGCTTTAACCTAACTCATCTGTCTTTCAAATCCATCCCAGAAGGCCATGTTATATTCATGTCAACCTTAACTTTCGTCAACATCATTCTAAGGAGTCTTAATTTTTAAGATAAGTTATGACCCTAGATTACTGCTTTGAATGCTGGTCTTTGGATCTTTTAGACCCAAAAACCTACAGTCCAGGTAAGTCTGCACAACTGATTGTGTGTGGCCCAGGGCGTAGTTTTGAAGCCAAGCTCTCAATCCTTCTCTCTTTGCCTCACTTTAGATGACAGTCTCAGAACTGATGATCTGTATCCCCTTCAGGATGAAATTAAACCAGAAGATATATTTCAGAGCTGGTATGAAGGAACTTCCCCACAAAGAGAGGGTGGCCACAAGGTTTTGCTCTGCAGATTCACTTGCTTATCTAGACATAGCCTTTCTCTACTTTAATCCTACTTTGATCACTCTCATCTGTCAAAATAATCTGAGAGAGAAACATGTTGGAACCAGCTGTTTGTAACTGCTTTATATGGTTCTCTCTTTCCAGCATGGTTATAAGGTAGTTTGAATGTATTCGGCCTCGTGTGTATAAGTGCCTTTGGGTATAGAAGGCTGAGGAAGCAGGAATTGTTGTTTGAAGAAAGAAGCACTTCATGCATATGCTCAATTTTTCATAGAATGTTTATTGTGATACGTGCTGAGAATTCATGGTTTATTCTGTCAGTGGCCTGTGGTTAACACTCCCTATATACCTATTGGCACGATAAACTGTAATGACTTCATAATAAAGTTAAAAGCCCAACATAAATGCAGAAAAGCAAGGAATTTCAGAGGTAAGGTTTGGATTTCATCCCTTACCCTTCCTTGTACTTGAATGTTATGAAACAGCCATATACTTTCTTTAGGCACAGATATAAAAAAAGTCATTACAGGAATATAAACAGTGAAAATTGTGTGTGTTCTGACAGGTTCCCATATTTCCTCAGAACTTATATATTTTCTATCATTTTGTAATTTCCCAAACATTTTTCATTAAAGCTTGTTCGTCCTTTATGATTAACTTCACTATTTCATACTGAGCCAAAGCAGAAATAATTTGCTACATTTTGAAAAAAAAAAAGAAAATTAAAAATCTAGTTGATGGCTTACACTATTGAAGAACATGCTAATAAAAGAAGGATGTCTGACAACATAGCATCACTTAATACTGAGTTGTGATGCCTGTGACATAAATGCCATGAAACAGCTCTGGAGTTTTGGTTGGGTTATTTATTTATCTATTCGGGGGATTGGTTTGCTTGTTTGCTTCTAGTTTGGTTTAGGTTTCTTTTAGCTGGAGAAACAGTGGCATACTCTAAGGAAAATCTCACTCAGCATTTTTCCATTTTGCTTTACCTTTTCACCTATAGAGCTAATGCTCCATCATTGTGTCACATTATGCAAAACATAGGCTTTGTTGATTATTGACATAAAAAGAGGATCTGGATACCCACATCTACCAATGTGTACTCCTGAAATCATGACCTTACAAATTGATCTTAGGTGCCTTGCTTTCTGGTTGCATGACCTAGCAGGCTTTCTGCAGTTTTCAAAAGTAAGGAGCAAAATGCCAGCTGAAATTCAACAGCTCTGCAGATGCTCAGCATTTTCTGAAATCAGCCTCAAATTACATTACTTATATTGAGTTAGGATCTTGGTGCGTGATCTTTTACGTAACTTTCCAGCTCAACTCTGCAGTCTGATTCCCCATCATGTAACTTTCTTGCTGAAAGCAAAAGACAAGGCTCTTTCTACCTTTTTTCAGTAGATCTGATGCTGCCGAAGAAGACTCTTCTTACCTGTCATGAAAAGCTTCCAAATTGCTGGAAGGGAATTTGGCTGAAAGACTCCAGGTAAGTGCTCATGCAATGATTGAAATTTTGTCTGTGAATGATTAGAATTGGTTATATGAATAAAAGAAAATTCAAATATCACTATGTGGGGGATTTTAATTCCCTGGAAGATACTATTTATTAACTATTCCGTATTATATTCAAGTCATTCATATTCTTTTGGTGCAAAGCTATTTTTTTTCTGCTGATATAATAGAGAATATTCTATTCTTACTGGAATAACGTGGAATTCTAGAAGCAGTTATTTGGAAATGCCATTTCTAGAACAGTCTATAAATCTTTGAACAAGTTTTTCATGGGAAAATGATTCAATGAAGATATAAGGTCTCGTAATTTTGTTTGAGGTGGGGATTTCCAACTCAAAAGTCTGAAAATTTTCAAGATTTAGGCCAAATTCCAGTTCTACATTTTCAGATTAAAGAAAATTGAATTCTTTTAGGACAAATGCATTTTGCATGCTGCAGAATAACTGAGGGTAAGAGACTGATGTTATTGTTAGTCCATGTAGGACATCACAAGTTTGAAGATATATCAAGCTGAATGATCTTTTTTCAGTACTTCATATATTGTCAGAGCCATTCAGAAATGTGATGGTGTGCTCCACCCCGCTGCCCAGCCTGCCCTTTACTTCCCATAACTCTGCTCAACCCATTCCCACCAGTAGTGATGGCAACGGATGTGTCTGGCTGTGATGGCTGCATCTGACTCATAGTGGATTCAGGGGAGGCAGGTTACACAATAGCCAAGGTCCATTCTGAGCAACAGCCACCCCACACACACACACTCCCTCCCCAAACCATAATGCTGATCAAAGTCTGACTCAAGCCAAGTATGGAAGAACCTAATCTCTGTAGTCAGTCTGTAAATGTGTCTATAACTCTGTTACTCCCTAACAGTGGACAGCCCAGGACCTGCTGAACTCTCCTGCATAGGAGGATCCACCCTTGAGTACAGATGCCTCTCAAGGTTACTCTTTGAGGCCGAGAGATTCCTTGCTGCAGCAGATTCTCAGTGATTAGCAGCATGTTAATGTGGAAATCTTAGCTAACTAGTACAAGGGATTGATTGTGCACATTTAGACACAAAGCACTGACCAAGTCTGGGACTAAGTCTGCATCCAGATACATATAAACTCCCCTCTGAGAAGAAGTTTATAGCGCAAGGAGTCCTTTCTGAACCTTATGACTCAGTCCGAGGGTCTCCCTGATACTTTTGCCTGACCTTGTCCTCTATGCAGTAAATAATCAAATGCACCTTGTCAATGAATATTGCTAACCACTGTTGCATTTGTTAAATCTCTGTGTTTATTGAAACACATTTTGCTGCTTCCCTCTCACAAAGAAAGTGCATCACTTTATCCAGAACAAGAATTACCTATGCTTGATATTAACTCAGCCCATGAAATTCTGGTCTCAGCTGGAATAATGGACAATTGCCTCAATCCACTCAGAAATTCAAAGGCAAAATCATGCAGAATAGGAAGAGACCTGTATCTTCAGGAGAGCTGTTCAAGGCTCTTTTCACAGCTAAACAATTCCCTTAGTTGGTGCAGGGAGAACATTTGCTTCAAATTTATCTTTCCACAGAATATTTGGGGAAGAAGCTAAAAGCCTTTGTTCTCAGGGAAACGCAAGAGCTGCAATTACACCAAGCCCCTTGTGGAGCATTCTGGTGGGAAGAGGCCCCTTGTGCAATGTCCTTTTCCGCACATCCAAACAGAAGTCAGGCATAATACATTTCAGAGTCAGGATGCTGAAATCCCCTGCTACTTCAGCTGAACAAATCAGGATGCATACTTTCATCCTGCATATCAGGATGAAAGAGATCAGAGCTGGAGACAAAGGAGGAATAAAACAAACCCTCTGCAGTGAGAAAAATGAGATGAGGAAACTTCGCTGTCTGCTGAAGAAAATTCAGTGCTCTTCTTGCCACAAGTTAAATTTTATCAGTGCCAAACATACTTGATAAAGAGAATCTTATGGCTAGGAACTTTACTTCTTTCTGCTATGTGCCGGGCACCTGCCCATTTGAAGACAAAGCAGGGCACAGTGAAGTACTTCAGACAGCTTTACTGCTAGAGTGAATGACAGAGCCATACAGAGGAAATGGGAATCAGTCATTGGCATTTAATGGCTAAACCAAACCACACAGCTTGAATACCTATGGGTCCTCAGCCTGGATAAATGGAACAAGGAGATAGATAAGTAAAACCATGTTTTGAAGATCTGAGTAGAAACTGACAAACTCTGGTTCCAGAGGGGAAATGCCTTTGACATCATTGCAAGGCAGGAGAGGGTGGCTTTGTACCGGGCTGGAATGGTGTCATTTCAGTGGCCTAATGGTGGCCTGTGGGTGGAGCCCTGACTCTGAGCCTGTCTGAAAGCCTTTCCATGGCAAGGAATGAGCTGCAACCACTAAAAAGGAAAGAGAGGCTAAGCCACAGACTTTTGCCTTATGCTGACTATGTAGCAAGTTGAATCGTGGCACAACAGATACGGTGTGGCCCCGAAAGTTCATCTCTCATGCTTCCTCAGACCCTGAGACAAAGAGCAGTTCTGGACATTAAATCATTATCACATGAACACAAAAGCCATTGCTTCAACTGGCTCTAATTCTCCCTCACTACAGGTCCTGGTCCCCACATAGAGACCAAAATTAAAGATGACTAAGCTCTGCCTTCACCTTTCAGGAAGCAAATCTCAGAGTGACCACCAAGGCAAACTGACACATCATGGGGAAATCTAGCCTGCCAGGCCCAGCTTTAAATATATCCCCGGGATAAACAGAAATCTGTCTCTGCTTTCCAGAGTTATTGATCCACTGCTACACAACAGCACTGGATTCTCCCTTACTGGAGCAGCCTAGGTAATCACAAGCAGAGTTAGGAAAGTCCTTTCACACAAACCCCAGAAGGCAGGATCAGGGTAAGACACCTCTGTGCTAGTGTTCCTCTAGAAGATGTCCTCAAACATCATGCCACAATTACACCCTAATGAGCATTTCAATTTTCATTCAAGGTGGAAAAAATATCCAAAATATTTTTTTGCTGTTTTCTAGTATGTCAGTTGGCTTCTCTGTAATACATACTAGAAGCAGTTGTAGTTTTTAGTGATATGGGAAGTTTGGGTCACCATCCTGCTGGTCCCTTGCCAGACAGAAAAATTCAGAATCTATTCTCTCTCCTCTCCTTTTTTTCCTTTTTTTTTTTCTCTGAACAGCTTGAATGGCAGACTAAAGAATAATCCTGTTCACAGCTAATGTGCAAAAACAGGATTGAGTAAAAAACTGACTTAAGAAGCTTTCATCTGGGTCAGGACATACTGATACCATATTCAAAGATATATGCTCAGCACACTTGTGCAGGGAGAAATGTTTCAACTGTAGGCTTAAGAAAAAAAAACCAACACAAAAAACCCCACCACCACACTCCAGTGACACAGCTACTGAAATATTAGACTAAGTGAAACAATTTCCACCCACATTTGCTTTCCCACAGATTATGTAGTACTGCAAACTACTCAAAATAAAATGTTTCCTTCCTATACAAAATCAGCTATGCAATAAGGTTTATTTTCACTGTTTCTCAGTGCCCAAAGTACAAGATAAAGTCCCTACAATAAATTGTGCCTGTCATAATGGCAGTAAAAGGAACCACACATTTAGCCATCTCTGACAGTCACTGATCCACCCATCTCTTTGAGACAAGACAACTTTCATGTCCCTCAAGGTCTTTTCTATACTGGATCTCTAAACCTGTTTCATTAGTAAGTATCAACACCATGGATTTTATCTCTCACCAGTGTCTTCTCTTTCAATAATGGCAACATGGGTCTTTCAGACAATGACATGAAGGGAATCCAACAAGATCAAATCCCACAGTCTTCAATTTCCTGTAGAATGCTGGATATGAGTGATCTTTTATTACTTCTTATTACAGTTCCAAGTATCATTAATGATAAAAAAATAGTAAGAAAATAGCAGCTGTTAAGCTGGCTGTTATGAAGCAGATAACTTTACCAGCCCAGCTCATAAATGGCCTGAGCCAGCTTTTCAGAAGCCTTAATATCAGTCTTGCAGAGCTTGCACAATAATACACCCGCATTATGCATTTACTTTGACTGTAATCCCAAAGTCTTAAGAGTAAATTCAGCTTTTGCCTGTGTATATGTGTGTGCAAAACTCATCTGGTTTGAGTGATGCTGAAACTTCTGATATGGGGTTTAAATTCATCTGATCCAACCCTCTGTTGAAATCAGGGCCTTGTATCAGGTTATTCAGGCACCTGTGAATCAGGGTCTAATATTTCTAGTGAAGAGGATCCTGCCATTTCTCTGTCAACACATGGGTTCTCATGGTTCTCTGTCTCATCGTGATCAGATGGAGGTGCCCTGACACTGTCCATGCCTGTTACCTTTATCTTATCACTGCATAGTCATGAGAGAGTTCTTCCATTTTATCTATAACTACCTTTTGGAGATTGGAAAACTGATTCATGCCAGACAAAGCCTTCACTCCCTTAGGCTGAATAAACCAAATTTCTTCATACTTCCATATCAAGCTCTCTAATGGTCTAATCATCTTAGTGACACATTCACCAAGCCCTCTTTCATTTTTCAATCTCTCCTGATCTGAAGAATCAAAACTGGACAGTATTCCAGCTGTGGCATATCAAGCACCAAGTAGCTTGAAAGAATCACATCCCTCTGATCTCCCAATTGTACTGCAGCCCAATAGACTGTTTGCTTTCACTGCTGCAAAGCTGCGCTGCTGGGTCATGTCCAGCTTGCTCTGTACTGAGACTCACAGGTCTTTCTCAGCTTCACTACACTCCAATCAGACAGACCCTCATCTGTATTGCTGTTTATGATTATTCCAGAGAATGAGCAGGACTTCACATTCATCTCTTTTAAAACTTTGTTGAGATTTCAGCCTGTCCATGCCTCAGTATGGCAGCTTTTCCTTCTCACGTTCTACTTCTCTTCCCAGACTTGCATCATCAGCAAGCCTAGCACAAGTGTATTCAAGCCTTTCACGCCAATTGTTTATAAAGATATTGAGCAGTATCAAACCCAGTGTCCATCCCTGAGGAACTCCATACATGGCCAGTTCCAAATTTGGCTTTGAGCCATTAGCCAACAATCACTTTGAGCTCAGCACCCTAGCCAGCTCTCCACACAACTTGCGGCACTTATCTGAAGTGTGTAATATCTTACCAGGCTGTCAACAAAGGGGTTGCGGGAGACCATGACAAATGACTTGCTAAAATTATGGTGCATGCTGTTCAAACTACTCCCATCCTTTATTGACTAAGTTGTTCCATAATACAAGACAATGAAGCTCAGTTTAACCTTGGCAAATCTGTTCTGGCTTTTTCCAATCCCTTTTTCTGCCACATCTTACCAGCTTGTATGTGTCCAGTTTTTACAACAGGTTTTTAACTTGACCCTACTCTACTGTTAGTGGCTTGCCATTTATTTTGCCGCTGCTTCCTGTCAAAGGAACTTGAGGCTAACTTTAGCTCTTAAGACCAAAGCAGACATCAGGCATGTGAGCCTTTCTTGACCTAACTCGCCAAAGCCATTAAGCAGAGGGCTTGAATCCTCCTTGCATTTCTGCTTGCTACTACCATGCCTATAGAATACTTCCTTGTTTTCTTAACATATCTTCAAGGCTGCCTCAAAATCTTCCAGCACTTCCAAAATCCTTTGGCCTCCGAAGCAGATACTTGTGGGATCCTTCCTAACATCTGATGAGTCAAGACGAAATCTGTTCTTATAAAGTTCTGGGGTTTTTTTCTGATACTTACCATCTTCTGCCGCTTAAGATATTAAGCTCTATATTACTGTATGGTCCCTGCAGCCCAGGCTGCTGTTCGAGGTCATAATAACGGGTATTATACCTCTCTATAGTCCATGCAGGATCATAAGAGGATACAGACCTACAAAATAACAGTTCCTATCTACAGACCATAAAACCGGATGTAAATTGTCCATCTACCTTTGTAAGGCAAGTTTAACAGCATCATTAGGTAGTGAAAAATACGGGCCTCATCCTTCTCCCTATGAGCTCATTAGGAGTCACCAGCTAAATTTCATTCTGCAGGGTTACTTGCAACTAGTCACATAATCCACATGACTGTGCCAAAACCCACCTTTCACACATTCAACATTTTGAGCTACAAATAATTTATCTGCAAAAAGCAGAAAAAAGGCAAATGACAAAATGCTATACCAATGTGCACAGTATGGGTAACAAACAGGAGGAGCTGGAAGCCATGGTGCAGTAGGAAAGGTATGATATCGTCCCCATCATGGAAACGTGGTGGGATGACTCCCATGGCTGGAGTGGTGCAATGGATGGATACAAGCTCTTCAGAAGGGACAGGAGAGGAAGGAGATAGATTAAGAGGGAAATCTTAAAGGTGCAGGGAACAGGGTGTCCCTGTGTGCCAAAAGAGGAGCCAGCAGGGAAGAAGACTGGTCTGGCTGGACAGGGAACTTTCAGTGGAACTCAGACTTAAAAAGAGAGTTTATGACCCTTGGAAAAGGACAGGCAGATGTGGAAGACTACAGGGATGTCATTAGGTCGTGTAAAGATGGAATTAGAAAGGCGAAAGCTCAGCTAGAACTCAATCTGGCCACTCCTGTTACAGATAATAAAAAATTGTTTTTACAAATACATTAAAAACAGAAGGAGACCCAAAGAAAACCTCCATCCTTTATTAGACATGGAGGGGGGGAACACTGTCACCAAGGATGAGGAAAAGGGCAGGCCCAGGTTGAACATTAGGAAGAATTTCTGAAAGGCTGGTTAAGCATTGGAAAAGGATGCTCAGGGAAGTGGTGGAGTCATCATCCCTAGAAATATTGAAGAAACAGCAGGAAATTGTGCTTAGTTCTATGGTTTCCTTGCCAAGATGGTATTTGGTCAAATGTTGGACTATACGACCTTGGAAGTTTTCTCCAAACTTAATGATTCTATGATACATTTTCAACAATCATGACCTAATTGAGGGTGGGAGGATGTAGAACTAATATTGAGATTTTTCAGAAATTCTTCAGAAAAATCTTGATTTTTCTGCAGCCAAAAGTAAAACTCTCATGAACCTTTCCAGAGAGAGGATTTTGGCCTCTCCCCTGCTGGCCTGACAATATCACAATTTTCAAAAAGTTGTATAAGTCTAAAGATTACATCCTGTCAAACATCTAAAATTTATTATAGCTGAAGAATCCCCAATAGTTCCTTTACATTTTTTATAAACAGAGATAATGTGTATGATAAACAACAATAACACACAAGTTTCCCAGTGAAAGTTTGTATTTCACCTGGGAATACCAGTCTTTAGGCTGCAAGGATTTTTATCTAGGAAATGTTTTTCTTGCCATTGCATCTCAGAAAACTGGGCTTATTTTTAAAAACAATTATTTACTACAAGGAAATTTTGATGGCACCAAATTAGTTAAAACAAAGAAACATACGCGCAAACCAGTGTCTTTAGCCAATGTTTTTCCAAATAACCTGCCTCGGCTTTAACAGAAACTCCTGGAAGATTGAAAATTTAAAAATAGGCAGCAGGATACTTTCATATACTAAGAAGTTAGTTGGTTTTGTTTTGTTGTTTTTTTTTTTGTCATTTTTGCTGTCACAACTGTTTCCAAAGCCTGGAGTTTAAAGCAATCTCAACATTGTTCAAGAAGACTTAGAAATTAAACAGTTACTGTGCTTTGCAGAGTCCTTTGATTGAGTTCTGCAGGTGGAAATTGAGGACCGGTGCCAAGTAGAGTCTGTGATTTCTAAATGTCAAAAATCAAAACTGTGTTATCTCAGACTTTCTTCCCAGACTAATGCACTTTTTTCTTCCAGAGGCTCGAAAAAGGATTTCTACTCCTAATCCTTTCTCTTTCTACATTTTGCCTTGTAATACTACAGAGTTTTGGGACTTTTTAGGAACTTTTCAGAATTAAAAGCATTCTGCAATAGTACCTTGCCTTGTTTTTGCTTTTAACCTAACAGTATAGTTAAAACCAAGTAAAGGAAAACCAACTTAACTTATTTAACTACAGTCACTGCTGTTTGATTACAGACAACTCTACCAGTTCCCACAAGAATATTTGGCTTTTTATCTTGGTATCTCTCCTAAAGTCTCAGATCCCCCAGTCAAGTGAAAACTCTATGCAGAAGTGTTAAGAAGAGAATATGTGTGAAATTTTTTTAAATCTGAAAATATTTCAACTAGTGTCAGGATTTTATGATGCTTGGATTTTGCTTTTTGAAGCTCAGGGTTGGCAATACACGCATTCACACTGCCATAACTTGTAGCAATATTGCTTTCCTCGTCCTGTTCTCAGCAAAACACTCAGGGACAGAAAAATTCCTTTTCTGATGCCAATTTTATTACAAAATGGGTTTTCTAGAAAGAACCACATGAACTGCAAACCTAATTCCTTCTCTACAAGCTTGATTATCTTAACCCATCTTCTTTCAGGGGTTGCTGCTCTTGGACTCCAGATGCATTTACCTGTGGTCAGCTCCAGCTTTTCATTTATTGGTAATAACACAGCTACACCTTTAAACAGCAGCATGACACCTTTAGTGCAGCAAGGTACTAGAGACAAACACTGCCTAGCTTCTAAAACTACCTTTATACAGTGGACACATTTTTCACTGGAACTGTTTTCTTAAAACCAAAATAAAACACATTTTTCTATCTACAGTTTCTTTGTATTTAATGCAATCTGTTGGACTAAAATGTGGGTACAACATCCTGTGAAAATTGGTCCAAAACTTGCTAAATAGTGAGGTGAGAAAGGCGTCCTTCTCTAGAATCCAAGGAGGAGGAGCCCTAAAAAATAAGGCACCTTAGTAACGTCTTTATTAAGATAACATCATCAATATTTGCAAGCTCAATATCTTCTGGACACACACAGGCTTGCAAGAAGACAGTGATCTGCCTTTAGAGTCTTTGGGGTTTGCAGTAAAGGCCTTTAATATCATTGATGTAATTAAATTACACCAGTTAAACCAGAAGATTAACTTTGTAATGCTTTTTACTAAATTTACACAATGATCCTGAAGTAATCGAGCCCCACCTCATCCCTTTGTTATACTGTTTGCTGATGAGTAACAACACAGACAGCAAATCAGGGGGTTTTTTTATCCTGAATGTTTGGACAGCAGGTGAAACAATTCAGCTTTTCGAATGCTGTAGAGATTCAAATTCATCTTCATGAATTTCAGATCTACACATTCCAGGACAGAGAAAAAAATGCTGTTAATTGAAACTCATAATAATTCAACTTCATATGACAAAAACGCTTTGTCTCATTTTGCTTTTGCACACAGCATCATTCATCAGACAGCTATGCAGCAGGACTCTGTCTCTTGAGATAGCATGGGACTCAAAAGTGAAACAAATTCTTACACTGGTATGAAAGTGTTATTTCTGAATCACACATATTAGAAAGATAATGCTTCGCTCTGATTCCTTATTGAGCAGACCATAGCACTAAAGCATTATTCATAAAGCCATGCATAATGGTAAAAGCAATCTACCTGATGATGTGATAGGTAAGTAAATGTGGAGATAGAGTGGGAGAAAGTATTTCAAGGCTACTCCAGCATTCATTTTGCCTAGATAACTGTGATTGCCACAACATGCTGGATAGGCACAACCAAAAAGAATAGGATGTTAGAAAGAGAAATTGGCAAAAGACAATGCTGGCATTTCTAGGATAAAATTTGCTTTTTTTGCTTTCAGTTTTCAGTAGTGCTTTCATATACCACAGCCGATGTTACTAAGGAGTTCCAAGAGAGAATACCTGGGACAGCCTTAAGATGAAAAGAGGCTGAGGGAATTGATTTTCCATGCCTAATTCCTATCAAGTCTAATGAACAGAAATGATCTACTAGCCTTTTAGAAATGAGAAAGAGGGAAATAACAAAACATTGCCAATGTCTGCTGAGCAGGGCTCATTTTCAGCTAGTCTGAATATCTGTCATTTAAACATACAAGGAGCTGCCAAACTGACAATGCTTTTCAATTATAAGAAAAGCCATGTCTGAAGTTTCTCTTTTCCTGAAGGGTGACATCTGTCTGAGTGGCAGACTCTGCTCTGTAACTTAAAGCATCTGCATGGTCTCTTTTGCAATGTAAGATATCCATTGTGTCAGTTAGAACAAGGCAAGCAGATGCTCCTTACACCTCCTGTTAACTTGTGCAACAGTCATGTTGCCAGAGCTAATTAAGACTCACCGTTTACACACTTGACTTGTGCAGAAATAGACACCATCTTCTTTTACGTTTTAACATTGTTTCTTGGTGGCTTCCTTTCTAATGTTACGGGTCATTATTATTAAACACGGTTTATCACTGCTCTCCGTTGAAGTGTGCGGTTCGTAACAGGCACTGCAGCAGATAAAATCTTTCTTGCTTTCAGAGTAAGTCATCCCTTCTCTTTCAAAATGACAAGATTGCTGTGATTGTCCCTCCATGGAGATGTGCTCTCAGGAATGTAGTGGAAGACCCTGTCTAGGCTCTGAGACAGAGCTACTGACTATAGCTTCTACCATCACACTGCCCAAACTTCAAAAATTTCATGGACAAAAATCTGTCCTTTCTGCTTAGCCTAGGTTCCCAAGAGAGTCACAAACCCCATTTTTATTACAGCTGGGCTCCAGTCATATTTTGCCCCTTGTACACAGGGCTTCACAGAAAATACAATACTGGACCACTTCACCCCTTCATAATTTCCTTCTCTCGGAAAGTGGTACAGCATTCATCCTCCTCCACCTATCTAGTTGTCTCCTCCTCTACATACCCAGAGTCCCATGACCAGCAGTAGGTGAAGAACAGAGCCACAGAAATAACTGAGTTGCTCTTCCACATGATGGAGGGGAACGTGCGGAAGGTTTGCTTTTTCTCCATAAGCTATGAGAGTCCTCCCATTTACTCACCTCTTGCATGCTGCCATCATTAGCACATAACTGACATGAAACTCTTAGCACTTTCCAGAATGGTACATGAGAAGTGTCAAAAAGGCTAGTGAGGGTTTTAGCTTTATTTTATTGATTTGGCAATAGCAATCCTAAAGGAGTAAGTTCATATGGACAACAAATTGCAGCCAGTTTACCTGCTTAATTTGTAATTTTAGTTCATTTCTCATTAGTAATTTCATGGAACCATAATGAACATGAAAATACAGAGTGAGCTATTTTTCACTCCTTCTCCAGGTGAAAGAGGCAGGTCTCTGAATTATTTCCTCTCATTAGGTAAAAAATCTTCCATTTGGTTGGCTTGACAGTGACACAGGATCTCTCAACAGCTGTTTCGAAGGGTGCTGCAAACTACAGAGCTTTCTGTATGGGAAACAAGAGTCTATACCTCCACATTACGGAGAGTTATGTGGGTAAATCCCCACTCATTGAGATGAGAACATGTCTCATTCAACATCAAGTTAATAGCCAGCATTTTCCTAATTCACCATAGCAACGATGGTATAATGGCAAAGGGGTGAGAACAGCCTGCTAAAGCAGGCTGTGTTGTTGGACTGCAGATGAAGTAGATAACACCTCATATTTTACCTTTGTTGATACAAAGCTTTGCTAACAGGCAGTGCAAAATTAGCAAAAGATAAAAGGCAAGAAGATGTGGTGTTCAATAGCATCCCCAACATCCTGTGAGAAGTATACAGCACATTCCTGCAACTCTGATAAACCCTACAGCTGTCCTCCAGGTGAAACATTGAGCATTTCAACATCCCGACTGGAAATAATACTGCAGTCTGTTATGGGGTCAACGAATTGTGGAGTCACATATTTTCTTAAGATGTAAAATAGGGAATCAAGCAAAATACAATATTTTATTACCTCCAAAATTCAAAAACCAGCCAGAGACCTATGTAACACAGCTCTTAGTAAACTGCCATTACAGAATCTGTGAAGATAAAAAAAATTTAAAAATTATATTACCTTACAAATGAAAACAAAGCTTTGGAAAAGTTGATTTCATAATAATACGCAGGATGGCAGCACTCAGTATAAGCTGGCTAAAATCTAGCCCTCTATGCAATGTCTCAGAAGATGGTATGCTTCGTTACATTCAGCTACATGCTCCATTTTGCACAGTGTACATCTGTCTCTGAGGTTTTGTGCTCTCACATGGACATAATCATGGAACCCTGTTTACATCATTTGGACAAAATGAATATGAAATCTGGAAGAAATTCCAGGTTGCAAATCCATACACTTAAATGGTATGAGGCTGCCACTTTAAATATTTATTACTCAGAATATTCTACCCTCTCGGGCTTACCAAAAACAAAAAAAAAATCTATAACCAAGTGCTAATTTTTTATAAAATTGTATTCCTCAAAACAGCCTTATTAAAACAACTAGAACCAGTGAAAGAAGATAACATTAAGTAAAAATAGGAGTGATAAGACTGTAACATAAACTAATACACAATCTCAAGTCACTAATCAGACCAGAACATTTCCATCACAGTGATATGAGATCCCTCATTATGTTCAACAAACTGGGAAAACAGGCAGCAATACCATGACCAAAAAAAAAAAAATCTCTAAAATTTTAATGCAGACGGTAGGGGACCAGGAGGAAGAAATGCAATGTTGTAGATCAAACTGAGTACAATTATAAGCAGGTAAAAGGAATACCTTAGTAACATGTAAGACACTTAGAATTGAAAAACTTGAGATTTTTGCTTCTTGGCAATTGATTTATACCTAAGTACTTACATCATTCCACATTCAGTTTACACTGAATTCCGCTGACCTCGCATACAATCAAGACAGCACAATAACTACTTTGTGGTCTGTGATAGCACAGTCTGTATTAGCTGCTTACACTTGCTCACCTGTAACTATTCTGTATCAATAGAACATCATGTCTTGAATGGTATGTGGCTTTAAATACTTTTTAAAATTTGTATGAGTATGCACACTAAGCTAGCAGCCAACATGCACTTATTCTATTGACACAGAAATAAAAGATGTCCTTGGGTATTCTTAACAAAAGAAGTATGAAGGATTCATAATAAAAATAATTCCTAGTTACCCTCTCAGTCACAGAAAATAGATAAAATATTCAGAACTCAAAGTGAAGGAGATGGGTTTTTTTTAAAGGCACCTATACTTTTTACACCTCATGTGTAATTGTAAATGCAATTACAGTTTTCCTCCTTTGTGTTTTAAACTCAAGTATGAGCAATATGTGATGATGGGTTAAATTCAGTGCTTGGGCTTTTTTTTTTACTTCATCTCTAATTTCATATGGTTCCTCTTTGTATTACTCAGAGACAGCACAACGGTGGATAGAAGATTAGAAATTCTGCACTTCATAAATATCTATGACACATTCTGTGTGGCTTTGTTTAAACTATCTTAATCTCATAGAAGCAGGTGGTACATGTGTCCTATTGTCAATCTAACCATATTCACAGCAGGTAAATTTGGCTTTTTTAGAGAGAACTAAAAATCTCTGCAATAATAATACGTACAAATCTTATCCTTCTTGCAACACTTGTGAAATTTCATCATCCTCTTCTCAAGACGTATCCTAAGACTTTCAGGAAAGGGGAAAAAAAAACCCACCACACACTCAGAGGAGCAGAGCTGATTTAATAGCTTCCTCTTTCCAGCCTGAGCCTCTCTAAGCAGTCCTTTGAACAAATGCCCTTTCAGATTCAAATGGTACGACTAATAATTGCCACATATGTCTCAGAATCTGCTGTGCCCATTAAGCTACAGTTAGTTTTTCCTCCACCTCTTACTACATCAAACACAACAGCCACCTTTTCTTAATGATCTCTCACTCTCCAGGCAAACCTATTTGCCTTATCTTCCATTCCTTATGTAGCCTTTAACTGACTTACAGTAAGCAACCCAGTAGTGTGGCGGTCAGCAGAACGGGCATGTTTGTTCCTCTTTTCGTTTAAGCCTATTGAGTCTTGTATTAGAGAGATAATTGAGAATCTCAACCTTTTTGTTTACTCAAGCCCTTGAAAATCCCATCTTCCTTTGACTTTAATCTGGTAAACCTTTGATGTTAGTTGTTAACCTGCTTGTATTTATCAACAACTCAAAATTCTCATTACTACAGAGAGGCAGCAAGTCTCTGCTTAGTCTATGCCTGTGCTGGTGGGGAGGGGGACAAGGGTGGAAAGGGAAGCTTTATAGAACCAATTTCCATTAACAAATCCTTCACACTTGAAGGGTTTTTTCTTACTACAGGATATTTGGACAAGTTACTGCCTAAAAAGTGTGTTATAAACACGAAGGCTCATAGGCCAGGAAATACTTAATTTCTGGGGGAAGAATGGATAAAAATATAGAGTTTCAAGGAAAATTAAGATGCTGCTTACTTTACAATTCTGTTTCTTAAGGTATTTGTATTTATAGAGATTCCCTTAGTGAGGCCATTTTTAAGAACCTCTCTTTCCCACAGATATTTTCAGAAGTTACAGGGGCACTGCAACAACATGGCACACCCTTGCCCCATTCAGACTGGCTGATTTCATCATCCCTACTTACAGCCAAAGCAGCAGCTCATTACCTCTGCTGTACCAGTGCTTCAGGGTCTAAGTCACCTACAGGACACACATATAACCTCAGCAGTGGTTTTCCCACAAAAAAAACCAACAACAACAACAACAACAACAAAACAAAACAAAAAACCCAAACAAACAAAAACAACAACAACAACAACAACAAAAACCAAAAAAAAAAAAAACCAAAATTAAAAAACCACTTATTGCAGTCCCCAGGGTTCTCCTCCTGTTGAGATTCTGCAAGGGGTTCTCTGCGGGCTGACCCCAACCACCAAGTATTTAAAATAAACAAAACTAACACAGAGTCTTTGATTTTACCTGCAACATGTTCCACATCTCACATGGAGGTGACATGGGTGAACATCTTGAACAAAAAGAGTGAAAAGAGTGGTCTTAGAAGTGCTCAGTGGTGTTCCACAAATCAGCTAGAAATGCTGATGCCAGACAGCTGGAGCTTGTACTGATGACCTGGCTATCTAGAGTCAGAGGAAAAGCAGCAGCACACTTCCTCTGCTTTCCACTCCATCTCTTACCCCTGTTAAGGCCTTATCTATCCAGATTATAGCCATTGATCTCTCGCTGTCAGATCACCTGGGGCAAAGTGCAAGTACAGAGCAGGAGGCAACTGCGGAGCTCAACTTTGCTTGAATTCACACGGTGTCTTGCTGGCATTCAGAGTTCGCACTGCTGCAGCCAAGGTGGGCCACCAAGAATAAAAGCCACCAAGGGACTGGCTGTCTAGCGAGCAAGATCAATATGACTTGTGGCTCCATCCTTTGACATTCACCAAATCTTTTTACTCTGTACAGAATAAAGTCACCCCTGAGAGGAAACCAAAGTCGATTCACACTTGCCCCACAGAGAGCCAGCAGCCTGTGAAAAGTTTCATAGCTACCACAACCTCTGGCCAAAGGTCCAGCTAACAGGATCCAAAAAACAGAGGGAATCTCTGCTGGACCCAAGGGAATCACACATGTGTAAATATATGTTTATTACTATTTGATTTACTTTTACACAAGTCAAGAAAGATGCATTGGGTGAAAAGAAAATGCTAATTACAGCTCTCTCAAAAAGTCCTTCTCAAGGTTCCAAAAAAAGGAGCTAGATTCTCTCCTCAGGTTCAAAGCACACTTGCTGTGCTGGACCAACAGAGCAGCACAGTTTGAAGTTGAAAAGAGGGATAGCGTGGCTGCTGCTCTTTGAAGAGTGAAATAAGAAAGAGTAGCATTTAAGAAGCTTGGAAAGGACTTTTAGAAAAATACAGCTTTTTCTGGGGAAAAAAGTATGTATATTTAAAAATGGCTGAAGTTTAATGAAAAGTGAGGAAAAAAATATTTCATGAAACTTTGTTTCGGTAATCCATTTTCTATGAATAGCACCTTTTTCCTCCCTCATTATTCCTCCCACCCAGGAAAAAGGTTCTGTGGCAGGACTTATAAAAGAGTCAAATACGTATATTGACAAATGTATTTTTAAGCATTGTACATACTTGGCAATGATAAGCTATCACTTTACACATACATGCATATATGTGATTGTGGAAATGTATATAACCATATTTCCAGTATAGATATACACTCATTCTACACATCTATTTAAGAGACTGTAATGTGCATAAATATATACATGTAAGTGAAGCAAATTTAGACCCTGGCAGTAGTGCATGTACTTAACCTCCCATATACGAATAAAACACTGATTTAATCCTGAACAGCAGTAAACATGCAGAATTTCCTTCCAGAGGTCAAAACTTTACCTAAGATTTATGTGCAAATTTTTCTTCCCAGCCCAAAGCAGCACAAGAGAAATCAGACCCTACATATTCCCCACAATGCCCTCAAAGTGGGAGCACTTCCTACAGTTACAAAGTGAAATTGCCTCTGAGATTTTAGGTATCTGTTAACAAAAAAAGAGAATTGTCTAGTGTTGATTGCCATTACTGCTGAACCAAACACTATTTTTCTTTGTAATCTGGTATTTTTTGAACATTAAGAACATTACTGAGGATGGTCAATATTGTGTCAGACCAAAAATCCAGCCAGACTAGTAACTTGTCTTTCATGGTGGTAAAAAACCAAAACCAAACAAAAAAAAAATCCCAAAAAAACCAACAACACACAGCAAATCCCAAACCCACAAACAACAAAAAAATAACGGTAGACAAAGTAGATATTTGTTTTATTCTTTGCCATGATACTGTTTGTTTTAGGGGCTCTTCCATGCGTAAGTCCCAAGAATACAGCCTGAAATGTCCTCATCTGATATTAATTCATACTGTTTTATACAGATGCAAATCCACAGAGACCAGGCACGACTGTAGGGAGTTTAATAGGCAATGCATGAAAGGGTGGAAGCTAAAATGATCTCTGCACAAGAGTCTCTGCTTTAGAGCAGGATCATGCCTTCTGCCAAGCAGGGAAACAGGGGTGGGGGCTGAGGACTTCGGATGCTTTCCACTATGACAAGGGCAGCCCCCAAAAGGGAGCAGCTGCAAAGCAACACAGGCCATGAGAAACAAGAGCACAGGATAAGGGAGTACACTTGTTATCCTGCCTCTGCACTTTTGATGGCCAGCCACTAGAACTGAGCCAGCATAGAAGGAAAAGTACTCTGCTGCTGATTTTGACCTGAATCTGATTACTCTTCCCCACAGGCTATGATGAGATTAGGAAGCAGAACCAACTTTTCCAATTTTGTCTCTTTTCTACTCCCAGGAGCATGTGATTAGACAAACACCCCTTAATCAGGGACAGATCTACTGCTAGACCCCATACTAGTACTGAAGCAGGGGAGGAAAACCTGAGGCAGAGGAACTAAGTGTCTTGGACCTCCCACTCCCCTGCCATGAGATTTTAGCTTGTGCCTTGCAGCTCCATACCCAGAAACTGCTGCTTGTTAGGGCTGTTCCCAGCCCTGGCTATTTTTACACCTCTCAGTCCAATCTTGTATAAATCACTCAAGGTACTTCTCAGCCCCCACAGCCAAAACATATATAAGCTGACATTCTCTGCAAACACAGTGTCGTTTCACCAGGTATGACTCCCACACAGAAACTGGCAGAGCAGATGAGATCAGTGGTCAGCGCAGGCTTCTGTCCCAACTCAGAGAGTAAACAGGACTAAGTGCTTCCAAAGCAAGGATAAAAGCCCTTCGGTGGACAGTTTGGCAGAATTATCCCTCCACTGCGGGCAATCTCTTGCCAGTTTCAGATAGTCAGTGACTGGCTTACGCCCTTGGATCATACAGACTCAGCTCCCTTAGAAATTTTTACCCCAACTAGCAAAACTACAGACCATTTTATTTGTAATATGCAAGGCCGAATCCTCAATACTGGATTCACTGTCTTAGCTGTAAAGCCCTTCAGACCCTTTCTTTCAGTGCAGAGAACATGGCTTCTTTTAGGTATAAATGGGACAGTGCAGAGTGTAAGCACATATTGCTTGGAAAGACAATGCCATATCTAGTAACACTACATTTTATACTGACATCTGAAACATCGAATTTGCTCAAGACAATTTCCCTTCTTATTTCATGCACCACTGTACAACTTTCTAGTGAACTACCCTCTTGATTTGAAAAAAACCTGAAAAACAGGATGCAGGAAAATACCACATTGCTTCATATGGGGTCCACTCAGGAGACAGAGGGAGTCACACAGATAACCCAAGAGTCTGGAGCAGTCATCTTCCATATTTAACAAGGTATGACAAAAGTAATGTACCATAATGGGACCAGCAGATTTGGATTACACGGAACTGAATAAGAGTATCACTAGCCTATCTTGTCTTTTTCAAATTACGTTATTTTCAGCATATGTTATTTCAGTAATAATAGTTATGATACTCTACTACTGAATTTATTAGTGGATAATATTCCATGCAAACTCATTAGCATTAATTATGTTCAGATATTCATAAAGTACTAGCAACAACAGACAATAGATTTGGTCTCCAGTGAAATTGTTGTTTCCTCAACCAAAGTAACATGATGTGAACAATCAAAAAGCTACGTTTGCAGCTAAAGCACTTTTCTATCCTTCCCCGCAAAAAGCACTGAAAATAATGAAAATTCATAGACTTACATAGAAATAGTTTGGACTTCAAGAAGTCATCTAGTTCATATTCCTTTCAAGGTAAGACAAATATACATAATTTAGGTCACTCAATCTACCTCTCAATTCCTGCAGTCCTGTCCCTTATTATAGCTGTGCTTTATGTATGTGTCATGTCTCATATGGACAAGTCACTAGATAGCTACAGTTTATCATACCTCACAATTAAAACTAATCATCTTGGTAGTGAGAGCATCTGTTCACCCAATTTTCCTTCTAGCAGAAACTCCTTTTTAACCCTAATATAATTGTTCACATTCCTGGTGTTTATCTCAGCAACGTACAGTTTACAGAACTTAAATGTCTCAGCACAGTCGATGCAAATTCGCACGGCAGTTTTCTGTGCATTTCCAAAACTCTCATATGTTGCCCTTCCCTTCCGTCCTGGCATTTGGAAATCACAGGTCAGACTAATAGCTCTCACCAAGCAACAGCACCAGGATGCTGATAAATGGAAATAAAGTGTTCAAGAACAAAGCTCAAAGAAAACTATACGTAAGTTTTATATGCATGTGTGTGTGTATTTTTAAAAAACAAAACATACAATACTTGTAAAGTCTATGTTCTGCATCCACTGCATTCCTTTCAAGTTCTGCAGTTCCAGCCAAAGAAGAGATGAGGTTCGGTCATGTCTCACAGGAGCATGATTCATTCCTCTTAGGAGCCATAAGGTCAAAAACCATAAAATGTAAATCCTGTTTCAGGTTTCTGTTGAGACTGCTTTTGTTCCGTTCAGGTATGGGTTCTGCCTCATCACAACTGAAATCAGTTGTATTAAACTAAACAAAGACATTCCTGAGGAATCCAAGTGAAGTGTGACTAAATTCTTGTCTCCAGTACCTCTCAAGCACTGTTAAAAATGGGACTTCCTTTAGTTATTCTAGTGACAGAAAAATCTTGTACCAACATGGGGTGCTAGGCCCCATATTGGTTTTAAGAGATTCCTTAATAATGATTCTCTTTTGTACTTCCCAGCATGCAGTTTTGTTTAGCAGTTTGCTGTAGTGGCTATTTGCCCTAAGAACAAATATCTATTCTCTCCTTTCTTAACCAAAAGTCCTGTTGACGTGACCAAGCCTCTCTGAAAGAATGGGTTTGAACTGTGGGGCATTTTGAATTAAAAAGGGGAAAAAAGCCAGCAAAAACTTTGAATCGAAAATTTAGTTTATCTACAGCCAATGCCAGAATTGTACCAATGCCCCTCAGGATGAACCTAAATAAATATATATCAGGATCCTCAGCGCTGCTACTGACATTTTATTACTCTGAATAATAGTACCCTTCCTCAACCCAAAAAGTCCCAGCACAGTGTACATGAAATATAACACTGATTAGGGAGCAGGAACACCGTCACAAATTCCAGAGATTAGCGTCTGCAGATCAGACACTCAGATGGCTGGGGGAGGATACTTTATCAGCCACTAGAAAACATATGCAGCTTTGATTCCACTGTTTCATGTTGGACTTCTGTTTCTTTTGGCACGTTTTTGCAGTATCAAATGCCACAACACTGGTGAGCACTCAAAGGCCATATGATATGACTAACACAGCGCAAACCCAACACATCCCAAGATGTCTAGCAATGGAGTTCAGACTCAATGTCCTTATAAACCCATATCCCCGGGTTTCTTGGTTCAATAAAATGTCAACTGAGGAAAATACATGTTACTGGACTTTGAAAGCCTGCTCTGGAGCCCTTCCCATCCCTCCATCACTTTATAAAGATTGGTGCTGAAATGTAGAAAACAAGCATTAATAGAGATCATATTCATCTTTAGAAATGAGCAACCTCTGGCTTTGTAAAGCCATGTTGACATTTTGCTGCGCTTCTCTGTTGCCACTAAAATTTGGTAATTTCATGAAGCAGAGATCTGACAAATGTGCAAACCTCAGTGGATTATTCAGCATTGAGGTTTTCATTACAGAGTGTGAAAAAAGGATTAAAGAAATATTTTGGTAGTAGAAAACCCTGAGCACTAGAATAAAGTGCAATGGAGCTGGCAAGAATGATAGAGTATCTATAGAATTTAATGGTAACCCAGCTCTATCAGGCCCTACAGCTTTAATTTCAATACAGCATTTTCTTCTTAATCCTTTGTTTGCCAGCAGTAATGCTGCTGGATTACAGTGGCCACCAGGCAGTGGCTATTTACACAAAAATTAGGCAAATGTCTTTAATAAGGACAAAATTACATTGCTGCTGGATATTAGAGAGGTTTCATAACTTTGAACCTTACTGCTTCTGTGGTCCTCTGCTAAGTTTAAAAGAGCAGGAGAGCTCCTCCCTTTCGCTTACAGCAGCCAGCAAAAGCTTGCAGCCATTATCTGCCACAGCAAGAACTTCACATTGAAAGCTGAGGGGCTTAGCAAGTGTCTGCACCAAGCAAACATTTTGTTGGTCATAAAACAGAAAGCAGATTCTCAACTGATCTATATTGCCAGCCCTACCCTAACTTCAAAGTGCTAATTCTGGTTTATGTTCACTGTGCAACAGAAATAACTAATGGGCAGGGATGGGCAGATTTAGCAAAAAGATGATCCATATCCACTAAATATTTTTCTCTTCTTGATTTTAGCATTCCTGCCCTGAACATCTATCCACTCACTCAAAGTGATTTCCCCTGTTCCTTCCCAATTTTCTGAAGTAAGAGATCGAAAAAGCTTCACCTACACTGTGGGGCTGAGAGATTAAATATAGTCCTCAGCAGCAGCAGCCCAGATTCCCAGATTTGGGAAATGAGGAGATTTTACTGGATCTGTGAGTGAAGGTGGCCCCACATTACAGATGGTATCCCCTGCTTTTTGCCAGGAGATGGAAGCTAGGGAAGCACATAACAGACTGGTAAGTGTGGGGAATGGAGGCGAGGAAAGACAGAGGGGCAGCTCCAGCCACTCATGAAATCAGAAGGTATACGGAGTGGAGGAAGAAGGATCTATTAGGATCACTAGGAAAAAACATCTCCCCTTTAAGGTTTTGTTTTATATCAGTCGGGCAACAAAAAGAAAGTGCACTCAGTTTGGCCAGCCTGGCCACACCACGGTGTGAGCTTGTCAGGTTGCTGTGGAAGCAACAGCCAAATGAAGAGCTCAGGACAGCAGAGAGCAGATCACTACTGCCAGCCAAGGAAAGCAGAGACAGATACCAAGGTATTGTATCCTCTCCTGCTTCCCTGCAAATTTCTTTAACCTTTGTTTACGGGAGGCAGGTGGTGACCCAGCCCGAGGTGCTCAGTTTTGGGAGGAAGGAGTGGAGGGATATATAGCAATACACTTCACTGCTCTTCTGTGCGGAGAGTGCATGGGATTTGCTTAATGCAGAAAATTGTGTCATGGAGTGCGAGTGAGAGGTGTTTTGCCCACATGTCTGTGCACAGGAGTAAAGCAGGAGGGCTTTGAGGGGTTATGCAAAGCGCCCGGGTACCCTCAGAGGAGGTAACACTCTCAGGGTTCAAGCAGCAATCCACTGAGGGGACAAGGCACATTACAGAAATTGAAATAGCTTTAGTAGGAGAGTAAGAGCAGCCATATGGGAACACAACAAGGAGAGCACTTTATGGAAACGCAGAAATACAAATTCAAATCCATTCAGCAGATGACAGAACTAAAATGTCATCTTCCACAGCATTTGAGAGGGAAGCCTTCCCCCGATCCCTACCTCACCCCACATACACAATTTGGTAGATTATTTTTACATTGACCAAGTTATTTGACAAATACAATCAAAGCATGTCTCTTTAATTCCCTTAAAGAGATTTGATTTATATAAAGGTTCTGTCATAAATATGGGGGCTACATAAAGAGCCCCACTTTCTTTTCCTCAAAAATCAACTTTAGCTAAATAAATAGTATTTTAAAAATATAATGCATGGCTCCTGTCTGGCATCTTCCCATTCACCACATTTCACTGATCAGAACATTTAATACATGTATAAAAAAAAACTTAGAACAAAGACATCAATAACTCTAACTTTTTTTTCTTACTGAAGATGGGTTTGTGTGTTGGTTACATTGAATAAATGTAGTTTATTTTAAAAAGTCCAGGCCATTTCATGTTTTACTACATATTATCTGATTATTTCAGCAACTTAAGAAAAAGATACTCTAAATAAAGCTTATTTCCATTCTTTCATTATGGAACATAGATAATAAAAACATTGCTGAGGAGCTCTGTCCTAGCTCTTTTTCTAATCCACTTCACTTTTCTTGGAACTGCTTTCTCTGGCCCTTACTGCACTATGAATATAAAGTGGAATAAAAGTGATATTTTTTCTCTCCACCCAAATAAATGCCTCTAATAAGATGATTGTTCCCTCTTGCCTGAGAATGTAACTTCTTTCCTCCAGGAGCCATTGTGAGTAGAAATTCTTTGTATTCTCCTTAAGCAGTAGGACAGTTTATCTGCTGGAAGGACATGGTTTGCTTCCTTGCTTCAAGCCTGCCTAGTTATTATCGCTAGTGGGTGGTAAAGCCAAGACTATTTCTCTATAATTCACCTAACTCTTCAAACACCTTTACTCTGGGCCATTGGAAAAGTCAGAAAAGAGAGCAAAGCGTTTTTCATGAAAAAAAATATATCCATTGACTACACAGCAAAACCTATAATACTCCATTACACATCCTCAACATATTCTGTTGCAGTGATCTTCACCTGTCCTGTTTAACAGACAAAACATTCCTAGCTCTAAAAGTGTGATTTAGAAAAGGGACTGGCTAAAGGAGAAACAGCATGAAAAAATTATAAATCAGAAAGAAATTTATTTTATAGTCTTTTTTTCATTTCTGTGTGTCACCTTACCTTGCTCCATAATGCACTGATTACACTGCAGCTTAAGAAAGTACCTGCTTAATACATTATGCTAATTTCACACTGTCTTTACCCCCATCAGCCTTTAACCTGTGTAGACTTAACCAGGACACATTTTAATTACATCCTCTCCAAGGAAATCACATTTATTTTTCAGTTGTACAGATGGAGATTTTCATAAGCAGAAGAAATTCCTCAGGCACATTTCCTCAAAATTACCCTCTACTAACCTAAAAAAAAAAACCCCAAACCCAAATCAAAGCAGCAACCCTCTGTGCTTCTTCCCTAAGCACTCCTCATCCTTCCCAGCCTGATACCATGGTGTTCCATAGGTCCTCTCTACCTCACTTGCCAAAGTTGGCTCTGTTCCCCAGGGCTGAATCCAAAACTGTGTGACTGTGCAAGCTCACAAGCAGCTTAAGGAAGCAATCCTGCACTATGAACCCTTTCTTTATTTGTGCATAATTATTATCATAATCAATATCTTGGTAATTAAAATCCTGCATGATCAATTTTCTGGCCTATCTACAGGCCTCCCTAATTTAAAAAAAACATTTCCCAGTCCCCTAACTCTACATTGAGGTTGGCTGTTCCAAGAATCACCAAGCTCCCTCCTCTGCTTTCATATTCTGCAGAGACTGCCCTTGGCCACGTCAGCTAATTTATTTTCTAAGACTTCTCATTACAAATTTAATAATATCATCCACCAATATTGTCGAGGCCCTGCTTGATTCTGCTTACTCCTTGCTAAATACAGTAATAAGTCCCTACTCATTTTCTTTACCCAGTTTTGCCTCTGTTATTACAGTAATAATACAACCATTATCTCTGGAGTGATTCTACCTACAGTTAACAGTCTTAAGCTCAAACCCTACTTCTCACAAAGTGTATGGTGCAACATCTGTTTCAAGAATGCAGGATAGGAAAATAGTCCTTACTCTTGAGGACATATTCACACCTTAATATAGTGCCACAATCACAGTGATGAATACAGAGTTACTGATATTTTAATTCCAAAGTCTCTACATCTAATAATCAAAACCCATGAAATGTGTCTAAAAATTAATGTAGAGAAGTACACAGAAAATTAGCTCAAGTTTTCCAGCTGGAGAACATGGAAAACCCATATTTTGCCTTCAGTTAAATGAGTAAACACTTCTGTCCCTTGAAACAAATAGGATTTTGACCCTTTTCTTCTCTATTCTTCCCTTCCTTCCTCCCTAAAGAGAACAGGATGAGGTGACCACCAGCCCTCACCACACCACCCAGCTCTTAAAAGGATTCCAGTTCTTTAATAATCCAAGCATTTGCAATAAGTCGTGACATAAGGGTCACAAATTAACTTTATCCTGTTACAGCAACTATAAAAGCAGAAAGATTCCACGTATATTTAGATTTCTGTTTTCCTAAGCTAGATAGGTTTGCTGTTTTCTTGTTTCTGTTTGTTTGGGGGGGGGGGGCAGTTATTTGTTTGGTTTGGGGTTTTTAATCTGGGAGCTACATGGGGCAAAGAAATATTCCATGATACATGTTTGTACAGTGCTCCATGCAATGGCTTTCTCTGGTTGCCAAAGAAATACAATATTAATAAGCAAAGCATAAGTCCTGGCTTCTGAATTTATTACAACTACTAGCAACTGATCCTATTCAACACCAGCAAACAACAATTTGTATTTGCCTTTTACTCATTTTCCTAGTAAAGGGTCTGAACTTTCAAATAGCTCTGATTTTTTTTTTTAAGTATATTATTGATATAAGTATGCAATGCTGCAGAAGAACTCCTTCTACTTCTCCAGACTGTCATGTCAATAGCCTCAGTCACAGAGTGAAAGTTACATTTTCAGGATGCCCTTGTTCAGAGCTTCACATTCTGGTGAAAGGCTTCTGATCCTGTTCTGATTAAAATCAAATGACAAAACCTCTCTGAATCCAATGATCCAGGACCAAGTCATAACCATTCTCCCAAAACATCAGGCAATATTTCTCCCTTCCCCCCAGTGTTCTTGCACTTGGGAAGTTAGATTTTAGCATTTTAGCTGGTAAAAATTAACCATCACAGCACTACGGACAGTCGTGGACCAATTCACACTATCTGAAGATTGGGCCTGAAGACAGCGTCATCCCTCTTTAAAAAGAAAAAAAAAAAAAAAAGAAAGAAAAAAAAAGAGAGAGAGAAAGGGAGAAAGAAAAGTCAGCAATAAAAAAACCAGATCATTCACTCCTTAATTGACCACATTCCTGATCAGATTTTCCCATGAAAATGGTTCAATGCCCCCCTAAACACTATAGGGAAAAAGCTAGCAGCTGCAGTACCTGCTGTTGGGATTTTTCAAAGGTGTCTCAGAGAATTAGGTGCTGACATGGAGCTGCAGGAGGATTTCTGCCAATTCATTCCATAGACCAACAATTTTCAGCACTGTTTTTATGTTAGCTAGGTCTGCATTAAGAAACATGAAATGACCACAGGGCCTATATCTGTTTCCCTGAATAACTAGAAAAGCACAATTATAATGAATTTGAGATTAAAACCACAGACCATTGCATTATTTACACCAATGGATGTTAAGGGTTCCTTATGAAACAGCACAGCTGAGAAGTCTATTCCCCAGCAACACACAGCTTTAAAGACACCTGTACTGAGCACTGCACGAGCAGACTAACACACAAAACATCACATTTCCCAACCAGTATATGAAAGACACATTTCACTCATTAATCTGCTTCATATGATTTCCATTTCCCCTCTTTGTATTCAAGAACAAGATCCTGCAGCAAAGCTTCTTCACCCTATGAAAATTTCCTGCTGGGTCTTGTACCCCCTCCTGTCTTCTACTCATATCAGCTCTTGTGGCACTCTTCAACTTCTATGCTCACACAGCACCTCAGGCTGAGGTTCTTGAGCCTGAACACATCTCACAAACAAAACTCTTAGCTGATCTTCCTGTCCACCATACCTACTCAGCTTTCAGGTCTCACTGAATCCAAGAAAATCATAGAATGGTTGGAACGAGATAATCTTTAAGGTCCCTTCCAGCTCAAACCCTTCTATGGTTCTATGACATCATGGGCAGGGACACCTTTTGCTAAACCAGGTTACTCAAAGCCCCATTCCACCTGGTTTTGAACACTTCCAGGGATGGAGCATCCACAACTTCTCTGAACAAACTCTTCCAGTGTCTCACAGCACCCACAGTAAAGAATTTCTTCCTAATACTGAATCTAAATCCACTCTCAGTTTAAAGCCATTTATCCTCCTCATATCACTACAAACCCTTGTAAAAAGTCACTCTCCAGCCTTCTTCATGGCCCTTTTCTGGAGTCATTCTGACAGGTCTGTTTCCTTCTTATGTTGGGAACACAGAATTAGATGTAGTACCCCAGCCATGGTCTCATGAGAGTGGAGTAGAGGGGGAGAATTATCTCCCTTGACCTGCTGGCCACACTGCTTTTAATGCAGCCCAGGATATGGTTGGCTTTCTGGGATGCAAGCACCCATTGTTGGGTCATGTCAAGCTTTTCCTCCAGTAAGCCCAAGCACTTCTCCTCAGGGCTCTAATCTATATGTTTGCAAGACTTAGCCTTGTTGAACCTCATGAGGTGTGCACAGGCCCACTTCTCAAGCCTGTCCAGGTCCCTCTGGATGATATCCCTTCCCTCCAGAGTGTCAAGTGCACCACACAGCTTGGTGCCATTTGCAAACCTGCTGAGGATGCACTTGATCCCAATGTCCATGTTGTTGACCAAGTTGTTAAACAGCACCAGTCCCAATACTGACCTCTGAGGAACATCACTCTACACTGGTCTTCAGTTGAACATTGAGCCATTGACTGCAACTCACTGAGTGGTGAACATCCAGCTAAATCAGTATTCACTGAGTGGTTTATGCACGAAATCCCTATCTCCCCAGTTTAGGATGTCATGTGGAACAGTGTCAAATGGTTTGCATCCTGTGATGCCAGTAAGAGCATCATAACCCCGCATGCGTGTGCGTATCTCTAATTCATCTTGTTTATTCCCCATGATATGTGCATTTGCATAGAGGTGGGCCTCCAGTGAAGCTGGAGTGGCCGGAATTCCTTTGTGCTGCTCTTCAGGTGCTCTCCCGCTGACCTGCAATTCCTCTCCAGACTCAGGGCATCTCTTCCTGGCCCTGGCAACAAACTGGTGGGAGTGGGATAGACTGAGGATCCCCTCCCATGGCAACTGAAGTTTAAAAGCTGAACAAGACTTCTCCTGCTGCTTCAGTCTCCAAAAGCAGAACACTGTACACCTGTTACACTGATAAGCAGCGTTGTTTAGAAGTACCAGTATATAGAAATATACAACCTGATGTAATGAACCTGTTGGGTCATTCATTACTAGTTCTGCAAGGGGCAGTGTTGGAGTCAATGGAGCTCCAACAGGCTGCTTCAACATTCACTTGTGAAAGTCATGGAATAACAGCCAGAAAACTCTTATATGCAGATGAGAACAAAACCACTCAGCTTCGAGCTTCAGAAGTAGGCTTAAATAACCAGTGCCCTACAGATCATTATGTTTAAGTGAGACCTTTGCTTTAAAAAGACCTCTAAATACCCTGCATGTCTGTGGTGTCCATCCCCTATCCACCTCTCCTCAGTTCCCAGAATAATAGCTATCCAACCAATGCTGGATCAGCTGCAGAGCTGGCCTCCTCTCTTGTTGCACAGGCACGCTGTTCCCACACACCTGGTAGGACACATGGCAGCACTGAGCTCAGCCAGTGGGGCATAGATTTGGCCCAGCAACTTTGTGCAGCCACAGAGGGCCTTCTGCCTATCTGCCCTCTCTCAGCATTTTGTGAAGCACAAGTGCTAAGCAGCACCTGCAGCACCCTCATTCCTGACTTTAGCTGTGAAAGGTTAGCAGCAGACTAAGGGAAGTAACTGACCCTTTGCAAACTTAATTCTTTAGGATTCAGCATTGCTGGTTCATCTCCATAGTTCACTGTGGGGTTAAGGCAGCACTTAAAAGCAAGTCACACATTTTCAATGTGAAGCGTAAAAAAGGAACAACTAGTTTTGACATGGTGAAAAGTGGCCTGGAACACTCACACTAATACAAGGGGACAGAAACAAAAGGTGGAAAGGCATCTCAGAGCATCCTTCTGTCTAGACCCACACACAAGGATGAGATCAAGATAGGATGTTTCCTTATCACATATTTATTGCTACATGAACTTCTAATCCCACAATGTCGAAAACCCTTCTAAGAAATAGCTTCTGTCAAAGTAGCATTTCCTACATCTACATAGCCCTATTCAAGGTATGCTATCTTACTTTACAAATTAAATTCTTTTATTTCACCCACAGAAGGCAAAAAAAACCCTAAAAAAAAAAAAAAGAAAAAGAAAAAACAAAAAAAACCCAACCAACCACGCAGCATCTGTGCATCATGGTAAGGTATCACCATATTTCTTCTCTTCAGCTACTTCTAGTGTGGAGGGCTGAGAGACACATTTGCTTGGACAAGCCCCTCAAGAACAATATTGCTTGGGCTAGCTCATTTCTCTCATGACTAGAGGCGGCTACTGCCATCAGCACTACATTATTAACAGGAGTATTGCTTTGGCATTAAAGGGAAAAGGGTTTTATGAGAATGTCATATTTCACAACAGAAAGAACGACCAAGCTTTTAATGCCCATCAAAAACCACTTGTTTGTCTGATCTCTTTCTTTTTTAGCTGGCAGTAAGTACTTGCAGTCAAGTTCAGAGAGATTATTTTTATACCTCGGTTTTAAAAATATATTAAAAAAACGACAAAATATCAGAGGAATTCGAGGCAGAGAAGCACCTTGCAATTATTTATTTTGGAGGCACTGGACCTGCTGACACAGCATTTCAAAATAAAAAGTCTTTTGCTTCTGAAAAATCATTCTTGGATACCAAATGTTTCCATTTAAAGGCAAAAGATACTTCTACAGAAAAATAAGTAAGCACTTATCAGTACAAAACAATCTTCTCCCTACAAGGTTTTAGTTTTCGTTCCAATGTTCTGTTAGGACACTTGCCCCCAAAACGATCATTGGGGACTTAAAACTCCATACACCAGTTTGCAAATTGTGTCTAAAGTAGACCATATATGTAATTTGCACATCTTCAGTAAAGAAGGATTTTTATTTTGCTAAGCTAGAAATAGAATTTGACGACAGGGGAAAATCAGACTTCTACTGCATCAATCACAGACTTTTAACTTTTTGGCAGGATCACGATTCTGCCACATTTCAGGACTTTCTGAAAGGTGCCAAGTGCCCATGTTCTCACTTGCTCAGAGAAAGGCTTGGAAGCTGAGGTGCACTCAGTTCCATGCAAGAAGTGAATCATGTCTTTAGGTCTTTGAATGGAACAGCTTCTCTGCTCTCTGAAAGCATTTTCAGGATCAAGCTATCTTTGACCGCTGAGCAAAGGTGAGTTTCTCCATCCCTGCTCCAGCAGAAATCCAGAAAACAAATTCCTGCTCTCCATCCTCAAAAACTTGTCCCGTTTTTGGAGGAATGCCTATTAACAGTAGTCCTGCAAACAAGATGATGAAATCGCTGCCTATCACACCAATGTTGTCTCACTATTTGCTTGGATTCAGACAGCTTTGTCATCAACTCTGGTATGGAAATGATGACTCCTCTCATGGTAGAAGATGGGTTTTGATCTCATGTTTGTACAGCACCTCACAAAAGAGTCACAGTCTGCAGCTGGAACTTCTAACCGCATCATACAATAAATGCATAGGCTTGATTGAAACTTTTTCCACATGTATCACACAGATCTGTTGTTGGTTTCTTGCACCAAAGGAAAAAGTTCATCTCTACAGGAATTTAGTTTTACCACAAACATTTTGACAGTACGAAAAACAAAAGAAAGGTGGTGAGAAGAGGAGATGGTATTTTGAAAAGAGATATGAGCAAGAGATTAGAATAAAGAGCAGTTGTTCTACAAGACATTACTAGTCAGCACTGTGTCTGGCTGGGATGGACTTAACTTTGCCCATAGCAGCCTGCATGGGGGGTTCTATCTGTGGCCAACCAGCACTGACAATATACCAGTGCTTTAGTTATTACTCGAATGTACTTGCCCAGCAGTAAGATCTTCCCAGCTTCCCACTCTGCCCTCCTCAGCTATTAGGTTAGGGTGGGCAAAATGTTTTGATGGGAGGTGGCCAGGACATCTGATCCAGTTTATCCAACGGGATCCATGCCATACAGGGTAGTGCTCATCTGTGTTCCCAAGCTGCTATTGCTTGGAGACCATGTAGGTATTAATCTGCTGGTGGAGAGTGACTGCTAGTTCTCACCACCGGTGGACCACTTGTTTATTTGTATTTACAAACACACTTCTTAAATTGGTTTTATCTTTACCCGTGAGGGGTTTTTTTTCTGCCTATCCAGTACTTTACTTCCTGCCACTGCAGGGGAGCTGTGGGAACAACACACTGCTTGGGGACATAAACTATCAGCTGGTGCCGCAGCAGTCCTTTTTAGGCACACCACGCAGGGCTCAAGTTAACTATACATTTTATCAGAATGTACTAGACTGAACTCACAGGTATTAAAAACTGTTCAGCTGCTGCTTGGCAAGTTACTATTTGCTGTTGCTGGTCACAGTGTTGACATCCTTGTTCCCACCACTGGTTTTCTCATTCCCTTACCTGTTCTTTTTATTGCTGTACACCAAGCTTGAGGACTCAGTTTCAGGACTCGAGGTCTGCTTTTGGCTTTTCCAGTATAATCAATGCTACATGGGGTAAGTGGTTAGTACTGATCATATGATGGGTTTGACTGCAGAAACTCAACCAGCCAGAAATCCAAGAAGAGGTCATGGACTGAGCAGAAGGCAGATATTTTGGATACTGCCCAAGGAGGTGACGCATATCAAAAAGGTGCCACTAAATAATAAATCACCGGAAAATGGGAGTCAACATGCTCTATTTACTGATGTGTCTCACCATATTTTGGAAAACCATCAGAAGTGGAAAACTGCTCTTTGGATTCCCATGTAACATGTCTCAAAACCGGTCAAAGAAAAAGGCAGATCAAGTCAGTTTGCAGAAATAAAAAGCCATCCAGTTGGCTCCAGATACTGCTGCATGAGAAAAGTGGCAAACAATGTCTCTCTATACTGACTCTTGGCTGGTGGCAAATGATTAGGGGGCTACAGCAGAGGAGGTAAATCTGTTTGGGCTGCTGCACTGTGACAAGACATCGATGTCAAGGTAGAGGACCTTCCTGTAAAGGTACATCGTGGAGAGTCCCACATACCCAAAAGCCATGCCAATGAAGAGTGTCAAAACCACAAGCAGGTAAACTAGGCTGCTAGAAAAGGAGATGATATTTCCATAGTCTGAAAAACAAATGGTAAGCAGTCAAACACATGTGAAGTGTTTGAACTCACACGTTTTGCTGTGCAGGTTTTTGACATGTATGAATGTCTAGGATAAAGGACAACTATTCTCCAGACATGGCTAGATACACACCAGTTGTCCAGAGAAAGCATAACAAAGAGCATCAAAATTTTTGCAGTATGGAAGCAGCAAGTTAGAAAAACACTTCTTACAGTGACTGCCTGAACCATTCCTCTCAGACAGAATAGAAAAAAAAGAAGAATCACATCTCAGCCTTGTGCAGGAATGCACTGAGGACTATATCTGTAGGGAGTCCAAGGCTATATCCACACTGAAATATTGAGAGAGAAGAACCCATCCAGGGACAATTGCTGCCCAGGACTGGACTGATTTTCTCTCAGCCTTGTCTCTAACAGACCTTCCCAGTTTACCTAGAAGAGACCTTGAAGTAAGCACACTTGAGCTCTTCTCCTCAAGAACACTTCAGAAAACTCTATGCTGAGCAAACACTTGCACATGATCAATATGAATGTTAGATGAGTTGGGACTTGAGAATTCAGACTTTCCCAGTATGGTCAATGTCAGGAGCACATAACTGACAGGCTGAGTTCTGTGTGTAATACTGAAGCTCCCAGTTTCAGGTCAAGACTGAAAACCCAAGAAAATCACTTTGTACAATTAGATAGTGAAATTCAAATCAGGGATCATTTAATACCAATGTTTTATGTTCATACATAAACAGTGTTAATCAGTTATTTATTTAGCATGCTACTCACAGTGGAGTTTTTGGTTGCTTTTTTGTAATTTGTTGTTCTCCTTTTCTTATGCAAGACTGGGTTTGTTTTTTAAACAATGTGTGATTAACAGAATTTAAAAGAATAAATTGGCACATTCTCTTGTGTTTCTTCACATGCCAGAACAAAGGTCTTGTCAGGCAAGCATAATTCCTTAAAGAAAGAGTTAATGTAGTAACAAAGTGTTCTATCAACTGTTCTTCAGAATAAAATGATGAATAAAGTTTTAGAGATCACCATACCTCAAAATAAAAAACATGCATTAGAAGTAATTCCTGACAATATTGAAGAGATGCTGCTGTGGACAAGAAGCAGCTTCCTTCAGAAAGTTTTACAGGAACTGGATGGAGGTAATACTCTGAATTCCTGGATTAGAAGGACCATATTGGCAGCTGGCCTTTAGGTGCCTGGACTTCATACGTAAATTAATCTGAAAATGGTCTAATCGCAAATGGCTCCAAAAGAAAAATTAAAATTTGAAGTTACTCACAAAACCCTACAACTTCTTTTCCCAAATTTATCTACTAACTGCCTTTTAATGAGATAATTTCTGTCTTCCGATTTGCATGTTGCAATGCTCTACTATTTAATTTTTAAAAAATAAAAATACCCATTTGTGCTACAGAGGCAATCAAGCGGGGACAGTGTAAATAGTCACACATATTACAGAGTTCAATTTCAGTTAGTCACTTACAGATGTAGATAGTTCTGGATTTGGTATATTTGAATCAACTGCTAATCTACAGAACCATTACTGCTGGTGGTAATGGAGGAAAAATAATCTACCAGTCTGTACCTCAGATGCCAGGATACAGTTACAAGGTTGATCAATATTTTAAATTGTATGTACACATCGATTTTGCTTGAGTAGTACATAGAGTCAATATGGAAACTATTGTGATAACACACAACTCCTCAAAATAAGGCTTTTTGCAGCTACTTCTTATACTGAAATGGCACATATAAATTATTCAGCATAACACCAGAAGTTTAACTAAAAAATAAACAAAGCAACTCTTTCCCTCTCTTACTCCCCCTTCTTCTTCCTTGCTCTTTCGCTACAGTTCTCAAAATATAACAGTTTCTGCCACCTCTGCAAATTCAGGTAAGTAGCACCAATACACAGGGAAACAGGCAAGGCACACTGCAGATACAGCTATTGTTAAACAAGTAACAAACATTGTTCATTTCAGCTTCATTCAAAAAAAAACAGGGAAAAAAAGCAAAAAACCATTTCTCCTGACCTTGCAAATGGAAATGAACAGAAAATAAAGGGATTTTTTTCCTTTGTAACAGTGTTTTGAGTCTCTTCCAGCATGCAGACTCCAAATGCAAATGTATGTCATAAAAATGTTACTTCTTTTTTTTTTTTTAACCTCAGTTTATCTAAAGTTATTCTTTCCGTAGAAATACAACTCTTGAGTTTCAAACGCTTTAACATCCGAGATAGCATGATTACTGTTGCTGATACATAAAAAATGACACTTTCCCTTACTGAAGCTGTGCAAGGCAACTTGCCCCCGGTAGGAGATATCTGTGCGGAAACTGAAGTACACACCCTACATACCCTTCTATTGCAATGATTTGTCTTTAGCAAAGATATCTGACTGTAAAGATATCAAAAGTTGACCATGTCTAGTTTAGTCATTCTCCAGAGTTGAAATGTTCTCATTTTTGTATTTTCAGTTTGATTTAGTTTGAGAAATCTTTGTCTGAGATTTTGTTATTTTAAAGAAACATAGTGCAGTCCATCTACTGCTTGGAGAAGCCCTATCTTTGTAACTTAGATCAAGACTTGAGAAGAAGGCAAAGTGAACACAAGAAAACACGAAGCCCAGCAAAAGTAGTTACATTGTCGAAGTAGACCTTGGAGAACAGGGTTTACTGCTTCACCACAAACTTCTGTGTGGTAAACAAACCACTTAGCCTTATGGAATAGCGAGTCAGAACATATATTTAAAACCTTAAGCTGGTCCTGAATGGTCCTTCTTTTCCTCTTCTCTAGTCCCCTCACACAGAGGCTCAACCAGGAGCAGGGAAATGAGGAATTCAGTTCTTACTCATAAAAATGCTTCAGTATATTACATTAGCCATAACAGAGAGAAATTGCAACCCACACATAATCAATTAGCTGGTGTCATACTCTTTTTTTCCCCCTTTCCACAAGTACAAAACATTTTCCAAAGGAGAAATAGATAGCTCCCCAAAGTCAAACAATTTTGATTTTTGTAGCTAAGCCAGTCTCTTGGGAAATGAGGCTTTGAATCCATTTCAGCAAACATTAAATTTAAGAAATAGGAAGAGAATTCTTCCCAAGCACCGATTCCTCCCTCTTTTTTCGTCCTCTTTCAACAACAATGCGAGAAGCAAAACTCACACTCAGCTGAGAAAGGACAGAGGACAAAAAGCAGAGGAGAAGCTCCAGACAGCAAGCACCCCAGCCAGGAGAGCCTGTCAAAGATTTCTTGGCACCATACTTGCCCAAGTGCTTCTTATTGCTACCTGTGAGCACATCACTTCTGCAAATACTAGGGGGGTTTTGATCCGATCAGAAGGGCTTTGCTCACCATGTGCCTTGTACAGGTTATACACACCTAAAAGACTTGTGGTGCTGAAGGCACTCAACGTCTAAAAGCAAGGCAGTGTGTTGTGTTACTTCAAAGCACCTAAGTATTCTGCTGGTTCTAACGTGTCTGATTAGAGTTCTGATCTCTACTGACCTTCTCCTGTATCTATAGCCAGTGCCACAACTCATTATGTGTTGCTGTAGTCGTGTCACAGCAATGCCATGCACGGAAACATTAAAGACTGCAAAGTATTTAGCCACTGCAAAAACATAGGGCACAAATTCTCCATAAGCAGTGAGAACAGAAAACAGGGGAAACGCTACACCTTGAAGATTTTATCTAGCGCAAAGTTTATTTGTGTAGACAGTCTGACTGGTGTGCTTTGAGCAACACTTCAGAGAGGCTTACTCAGGAAACAATACATAGTCAAAACAAAATCAGTACCAGAAACTCACTTGGTTTGTATCATAATCTGTTTTTATGCACGGCTGAATTATTTGGAGTTTCACTCCTCTCCTTTCTCTCATCACAAAAACACAGACAACAACAATAACAATCTTTGACCCACACTCCTGGGCTGCATCTGAACTGTGCTTGAGGTTACTCAAAGGGTAGCTTCAAAAGCATCTGCATGGATCGTGAGGGAACAGGTCACCTGGGCCACAGCTCTCCCCTTGTCATATACATTATGAGAGCCTTATGAAGCCAGAGGAGTCAGTTACACAAAAGCATACTCCACTGGAAATTTAAGCTGGATTTAAGACGCTCTGCACTGCTGAAGCAGTGCAAAGCTGCCTTTAGAGATTTGTGAATGTAGCTTCTTATTGTTACACCTCGGCTTTCAATAAATTCTCCTCGAGGGAACATATGCTTTCCTTCTACAGTTTCTATTGTTTGGATTATCTTTCGCTATCTATGACACATTATTTATTAGCATCTTGCACTGCCTTTCTCTTATTGAATTAGCAAATGCATCCCACAGACTAAGGTGAGGAAAACAAGGTACTCACGGCAAGTAGCACACAAGGAACACAAACCCAAGCCTCCACTTCTCTAGAGAAGCCTTTGTGCTCTCTGGCTCATTAAAGATTGAATCCCCACAAGCACTTGGGCATGAAAGCCAGCTGGTACCACTTAGTCTCTACTTAAATCCAATGCCCAAGGGATGCAAAAACCTCATAAATGAGGAATTTCTAGCAGTACTTGGTTTTGGTACTTTTAATTCAGTTTAATGGTAACCTAGCAGGCATAGTCAGAAGATTGTTACTAGTACAAATTGTACAAAGCTTCCTTTTTCTTTATACTCTTCCCCATGCCTCCTCTCCAAAAATGAAAAATGTTCATAATCATTTATCTGCAGTATCACAGCATTAACAATTAATTAGAAATGACCATTCCTTCACATGATCCTGCAGCTGGTCTATTTTAAACCAGCAACTGTGTTAAGAAGGCAAGGTTGTCACAGGCTCTACAGGAGCTCTCTAACACTGCTAAAATTTTTATTCTTTTCTTCTATTCTTTATTTTGTCTCCTACATCTGTTTTCCTTTTTGACTTATTAAAATTTTCCTCACTTTTATTTTAAACCAAATGCTAGCTTTAATTTTATGACATTGAGGTGTTTTGATCAGATCCACAACTTGTTTAAACTGACAGAATTCCATAGCTCTGTGGGCTTGTCTAGGTTTACCGCCACTCTCTGTGCCTTTCTGGCTTACAACTGAGACAAAAAGAAACTGGTGTACTAGGTCCACCTTATCAGACAAATAAATTGTCGATGTCATGATTTATCCTGAATAGCAGATGTTTTCTAAAAGAGATTTTCTTTAAAATAAGGGGGTTAAAAATGACCTAATATATTGCAGCAAAATACTGAAGGCAATCAGTAAGACTGTTATTATTTCTTGAGATGGATAGAAATCTGCTATTTTCTACCTTCCTTTCCAATATCCCAAAGAATAATGATGTGATTTAAGAACATAAAGCTTGCAGCTCAATTGTGGCAATTTATGTTCCTGTAAAGTTGGTGTAAGCCTGAGTAGCCCAATATTTTTACCGCGTATTGTAAAGGACAGCATCTCAAAGGTCATAGCAATTTCCACCATTTTACTTCCAAATTTATTTCTCTTTAGTTTTTCACATGAAAGTGTTGAGATTTACCCCTGACCCAACCTACTTTCCTCAAAACTGGCACTGTACATAAAGAATGAAGAGATTGTTCAATGACTGGGTTCTTTTCTTGGTGACACGACTGAAAGACAAACCTCACATCATAAGGAGGTATAATGTATCCCTAAACGCATTTCAATTCCAAAGTGAGAATGGTAAGCAACCTCTCGCTCTGACCTTTTCTCTCTTCACTGTATGTAATGTTTTCAGATTCTGTTGAGGAGTGTGTCTAATTCATTTTTCCGGCTTAGTGAGACTCACCCCGAGTCATTTCCTATTTGCTCTCTTGCTGTGAGTGGAGTCACATTCCCAGTGAGAAGTCAGCTCAGTTCCAGTGATTATCTCCGCTGCGAGCATGCCCAGACCCTGGTGATGGCCTGAGAGGACGCCTGCTCATGCTGAGAATATAGTTTAACACTATGTTAATAAACACACAGGGAATGTGTTATGCAAACAAAGGCCCTGAGGCAAATCCCTCTGCCCTCAGAGATGCAAAAAGAGTAATAGGTTTGGGGACAACAAGGGAATAGTACGACATCTGAAAAGCAGCCTCATGGTAAATGTGTCCAGATTTGCAGTGGGAAGAGTTAACGTGAAGACACACTGTCTATCATTCTCTTTTGCCCTTCCTTTGAAGATCATTAGAGTTGGCATTAAGAGGAGTTATACGGATTAAAGGCAGCTAGGTCTGTACTAAAGGCAGCTAGCTGTGCTCTCACTGCTCAATGAAACAGCTATCATCACAAAGCAGCATACCTTCAGCAAGCTATTAATTACATCCCACTAAAGTCCTTAAAAGGTAGTTGATTTTAACCTTAAAATCCCACCATTTACTTCCAAGAGACCTTAAATTTAAATAATATTAATAATATTTAAAAATGAAATAATGCATTTAATAATATCATAAATGAGTAAATAATAAATTACTGAAGTAAAAAGTATTAAGATTAAAAATACTAAATAATAAAGTGTCTTAATAAGGGTAATATTTAAAGTATAATAAGGGTAATAATAAAATAAAGCCTTCCCATCACTGTGCTTAAAAACCTTTCGTACAATGACTTTTTCTTCTAAACTGAGCTGTAACAAAGGATCATCACCTTCTTAAACTCTCAATACCCCCACACCAGAACACAACACTAAATTTAGAAACAGCTCAGGTTCTTTAATCAAGGTAAAATCTCACCACTCTCCCCTTTTCTTCATCTCATCCCGATGTCAATTTTACACTCCAGCCACACAGACATATACACTAGAAATTCTCACACTATAACACATCACTACAATACAGAAAAATGTCAACCTTAAAGGCACTAGGAAAAAAAAAAAGAAAGTATGCAGGACTGATAAGAAATATTCATTCACTCACTGAAGACTGTTTCGAAATCATAAAGAAAAAGGGTAGGAAGCCTTAGTACTTACACATACTCTCCTCATTCTTCTGTTTTCATTAACATTTGTATAATTAATTAGAGTCCTCAGGGAAAAAATAACCAACACTTCTTTACACTTCTTTAGTTCTGAAAAGCAATCAAGATCTATAATAGCCTCTCAGTTCTGAAGTTTAATGTAAGCTCATATGAGTGAGGGAACCATAGTTGTTTGCTTTCTGCTTTTTAGAAAATTTTTTTTAAAGAGTGAGGAAACATAATAATATATGATGTTTGGGACTAAAGACATTTAAAAAATAATAATTCTATGTCCCAGTAGCAAATAATACATTTAGGAGCCTCAGATGAATTAAACAACTTGTATTTTTCAGTATAGTACTGTATCATTTACAACCTAGTCAAATTGTATCAAATACAACAACAATCCCATAGCATTTTAACATAATTTATAGCTCCATGAGGTAAACAGAAGGAAGATTTTTCGTTGCCTTCTGTTTGCTACTTTAATCACTTTCTGGGGACACAATTCTGCGTGGAAGTGGCTGTAAATATGCTCATGCACCTCCAGCTCATGGAGGCGGTTACAACGCGCATATTAAGGACAAGTTTTACAACCAAATGTGTGATGCCGAATGCTTTGATACTGACGAAATGGCACATTTCGAAGGGTGAGATTAATCCCATCTAACTTTGGCTGCTCAGAAAACTAACCTAAGGTGGTTAACTCTACAGCCAGCAGAGAGTTAAGTGACTCCAGTGGGGGATTCTTCCTATCTACTTTGGATATCAATGTGTTTCTACCAACTGAGCTGTCGAACACACTCCTCTGACTTGCAGAGCATGCCTCAATGGGATGTTTAGATTAGGCACCTAATTTCCAGACAAGTGAAGCTAGCAAACCTAACCCCATGCTGCAGCCTATCTGCACCACAGCTAAAGTCAACTTCAAGGTTGTTTTTTTATGGAAGCCTGAGCCTGGTTACTGAACTGAGCTGGGATACAGTGAGGATTTGGAGCCACTGCAGTAGAGGTTTCATTGTGCGTTTCTTGCCTGGGCACCTCTGTGGGCATCCTAGCCAGCCTGCATGGGGATTGCAACCACAGTCCCTGTGCTGATCTAACAGCTGAGAAGATTCAGGCTCCCTCCTCATCCTCTCCTCCCAGCTGATTCAGCATTATCCTTCTCACTGCTCCCTATGCTGAGAGAGCATGCTAAACTAACACAGGCAAATAAAAAAAAAAATTAAAAATAAGGAAGGATGGGAAGAGAAAGGGGAACGAATACTTTTCAACTAGGGAAGTTACTTGGGAATTGAGGTAGAAGACACAGCACAGGGAGGACACAGGACCCCAGGGGAAGGTGTAAAGGAAAGAAAAGAAGAAAGGGCTGAAGGAGAAGTCTCTTGGCAGTGCCGAGACATGCAACTGGCGTGGCTACATGACCTGGGCAAACCTGAGTTCTCCACTACCCCGCAAGGCCTGTTACTGGCACTGAGACAAGCTGGTCCCGAAGGAAACTCAGTTATGTCTCAACACAACGCAGTTAGTCCTGTTAGGTATGGATAGATACCAAGAAGACTGGGTTGATCTGAGATACCTAATGGAAACCTTAAATTTTGGTATTGTACCAATGTTTGGCACACTGCTACAACCTCCTGTTCTCTCTTGGCAGTGCTACTGAGCAGCCCGGCCACAGTTCTGCCTTAGGAACAGGCTGGAGAATGGGATAGGTCAAACACGTTAAAGCTCTGTTGAGCCCCATGTATTGCAATGTACACAGGATAACTCTGAGGATGGAATCAGGATGCTCCATCTCTCAGTAATGACAAGGAAAATCAGTGGGCACTGCCTCATCCAGTCAGCTAATTATCAAATCCAAGTTTATTCAGCATCCTTGGTCTACCCATAGCTAGGGATTTTGGAAAAGAATGCCCCTCATGAACTGTATATACAAGAAATCAGTGTGACAGATAGATAAATCCAGATACTTGAGCAAAGTGTGTTTGCTGCCTGCAGGGCACAATGACAAGGAGAAAATTATAGCCTGTATTGGGTTTGGCTGGAACATAAAATGCACATAAAATCTTTTTATGCCCTCATGCTCCAGTTTGCTCTTCCTGACTGACAAGGTGCACCAACATATTGGTATCAGTTTACACATCTTTCTGCAGAGAGGAATCCAATGCCACACGGCACGTGTTCCCTGCCAAGGCACTTTCTCACCACACCTGCAGTGCTGCAGCCCTAATAGCAACCACTGACTGACTGCCTCTAAAAGGCTGGTCTGTGATCATTCCTTCCCCTTCATTGACACATTGACATGTGCTGCAGCGACTATTACCTAGCATTGTACAAAACCACAGTGCAAAAGGTTATGTATACTGCACTGCAGGCACAATTTGCATCCTTTGAAAACTTCCCTTCTTTCCTCTGGCTCAAGGTAGAAAACAGGGCATTACAGCTCTGGGTGAACAAAGGCTGAGAGTCTGTTACAAGCCTCAGGGAAGTCAGGGCGCCAAACTTACCACTTCGGCAAAGTGGTAGTTATTCAAAATATTTACGATAAGAATAATGAGGGAGGAGAGAGGAAAAACTGCTAAACAATCGCTTTTGCACAATCCTGGTTCCTGGAGTTTGCAGTCCTCCTGGTATAAGCCAGATGGGCAAGTGGGGAGTCATGTTCTCACCGGAGGCTGTATTGCACAATCTCCCTCAGTGTTGCTGCTCGGGACCCACGGCTCCATAACCTGAACTTAAGGGGAGAGTGTGAGACACAAGCTCAAATTCCATCCAGGGCAAATTCTTCAGTGACTGGTACTGGGTTTCTTACAAACCCTGAAAGCTTCTGCTGCAGCAGCAGTCAGAGGCCATGGGGGAGCACCTCAAGTCTTGGATGGCCTGAGGCAGGGAATATCTCACCCCATTATAAGAACTTGGTCCACCTTCCTCCTGTGTGACGTTTGGCCATACTCTCCAGGGCAATCCACATGGGAACCAGCGTGCAGGTTATTTTCTGGCACAGCTCCCAAGTTCTGTGAAACTCAAATGACATTTCTCAAGGATGCTATTGAGCAGACCAGGCTTTTTTTTTTTTTTTTTTGGTTTGACCTGTCTCCTTGTCTAGTAATAATATATTAGTGATTATACATGACACTTACATAACATTCTCCATCTGAACTGCTTCACTGCCTTGCAGAAAAAAATGAATTGTCTTTGTCCCTACATTACTAAAGGGGAAAGCATGGCCCTCTAAGGAAAGATGTGCTGACTGTGGTGACAGAGCATAACTGGTGGGTACACCAAGCAACAGGACTCACACCCAGTCCTGAGACTTAACTCTGCACTTCTCCTGTTCCACCTTGACTCCAAAATCCTCGTCACAATCACCCTTTCCCCAGCACATCTCTTCTTTTGTTTTCCCAGTAAAATTCCCCCATATTTATATTATTGTTACTAATTTATCTAGTAACAACTAGCTTTCTTCCTCAACCACACAGTTCCTAGCCAGTACACATCGACCCTTCATTAACTTTTCTCCACAGGACTGAGGCAGTCTTTTGCTGCTGCTTAAGACAGAGAAAAAAATGACTGACAATGCATGAGGCAGCAGGGGCTGGATGTATCTTCCTGCCTAGCTGGACCTTCCTCACATTAAGCTGCTCTGAAAAGCCCAGACTGAAAAAATGAGTATGGGGAATAGCAAAAAGAAGAAAACAAAAATAAAAAAGGAGGAAAATTAGGAATCATTTTACATGTCCCAAACCATCTCACTTACCTGACAGACCCACTGTGGAAACCTTGCAGTCCTGCACCTGAATAAAATTTCTGTTTGGTAGAACGACAGGACGACAGAAGTCCCTCCATGCAAGTTCCCAGGGCAGCAAAGAAAGCATGAGTTTCCCCACTAACATAGGTCAGCATGCAACATATTTCCCTAGCATATGACCAAAGTCCAGCTGTACAATGTTCCTTGAGCTGTGAACAATAGTTCACAAGTCAAAGCATAGTAACATCTTAGTACAGATCCCACTAGAACATGCATTGACTTGGGTGCCTGAAGTATGAATATTACTGTCATCAGCCAAATAATTTCCTTTATTACCAGGCACAGTGAAAGCTCTCAGAATTTCCTCTCTTCTTCTCTTATACTGGAGAAAAATAAGTATCAGACATACACTCTGCAGGTTCTTTTGAAGAGAATCCTTTAAGTACAGCATCAGATTTTGTTTGGATTTAGACAGAACTGTGCTTTGGAAAATCAGTCCAGAAGAGACTTTTTTAGGTGTTTTCTTCATCTCAGAACAGTCTGCACGATGAGATTTCTGTCAAAGAGGCACAGTACAGCTCAGGTTCCCTTGAACTCACAGCAGACCAGCCAGTGTGCTCAGCTAACTTGTTATTCAGTTTTTATGTGCAAAGGACAGCATCTGGTACTTAATCTCCAGAGTAGAAGGAACCATTTACACAGATCTGAGATCACTTTGTGACATTTCCAAAGGCTTGTGAGCTGACCATATGCTACATCTTTCCCAAGTTGGAATAAAGGCATTCAGCCACCATAAAATTCATTAGCATCATAGGATAAATAGATAAATTAGTGATGAAATCACACTAAATATGAAGTCTGTATATTTGTGTCTCAAACAAAGCAAAAAAACTTGCATGCAATCTAATTACAATGCCAAAACAATGGTTCAGGGTTTGATTCCAGAAACATGTAAAGATCAAGTTGAACATGTAGTTTTGCAGTGCAATACATAAAAAAAATACCCACCACAATACCCCTTCTTTACCATAGCCTGTTTTCAATATATTACCACTCAAACAAGCCTGAAACCATATTTATAGAAAATTCTTTACCAAGATGTGACTAAAGCATGGGAAGAGAATGGGAATAATTCTCTGAATAATCGGTGCAAATAATAATAAAATCAGCAAATTATTCAATAATCAAAGTGTTTTTCAGTCTGATTTTAACTAAGTTCATGTCCCAAGATTGAACTACCAGAAGGAGAGGAACAGGTATCTGGACGTTTAAGTTTTACTTGTGGGAAGCGATGAGTAGGATCATACAAAAACCAGTCATGAGATTTTCATCATTTTTGTGGAAAAATTCTGAACTGAGATGAGGTACAGAAATTTTTCAGGCTTCAATTTTCCCTAAGTTTGCCCTCAGGAATCCATATTCCTTAATAGGGGGAGGAAAAAAAAGGAAAACATCCACATGTTGTTCTAGTTGTCAAAATCCATCAACACTACATATCTGGGCAGCTGTTTCTATCACTTTTTCAGAGGCACTGCTTGGGATGGCAAACTTTTCTACATTTCTCAGAAGATCTGGAGAAAAAGGGAAAGGACTGAGGGGTCTCCTGGTCAAGAAAGACAAATTTTGCGTCTCATCATTGGTGCAACACAAATGTTATTTCACACACTTTGTAATCTCTAGTTCTTATTCCAAAGACTGATGTAAACTGGAAGAATCCTTTCTACAACAAGTGGCCAGTGACAATGGGATGGAGAGGATAAGAGTAGTTCAGAGTAACCAAGCAAGCAGTTTATCCAGAGTCATTCCCTGCAAAAAGGTTTTTCAGGATCTGGACTGTGTAACTAGCATAAGCCTAGCACTGATGGGTTCAGCCATCATTAATTTCCAGCCATTTGGGAATAGGTGATTTGACAGTAAGATGTGATCTGAGAGAGGTGCTATTAAATTGTGGAGAGAGCTGCTATTCTTTGCACTGCAGTAGTGATCTAACACAATGGCAGAGCAGTGTGACTGGTAAAATTCACAGGGGAACAGACTTCTTCCCAGGGCTCAAATTATCAGCACATTTTCATTGCTGCCTCCAGAAAGAGACATGTAATGCTGTCAGATGCTCTTTGAGTTGGGAGTTTTTAAAAAGAGATGGAAGTGTATGCATTAAAGAAACCAATATTTACACAAGGACATTTCTCTCATGAAATATAAATGTTGGAATTCTGCTGGTTACAATCCTTATTTTGAGATTTTACATGAGGGCAATAAAGTGAAGAGGATGCAATGCTCCCTTCCCACTCACCATTTTGATTATCATATATGAATTTTAAAGGGGTTGGGTAAAATCCAATCAAAGCTGCATTTATAGATGCTTGTACATTATACTGCTGTCCTTGGTACACACTCATCTTTAGTCCAAGCAAAGTAACTCCAATTCAGGCTACAGTTCCTGAAAAGAAATGTGACTTTAATGAAATAAAAGGCTCATCATGACAAGTCCAGGTTGAGAATAACACCCTATACTGTTGCCACTACAGACAGCGACAGAAATACATCAAAGTTGCCTCAGCACTTGAAAGAGAATGGCAAATAAAAGGGACATGTCCAAGCAGTGCTGATGGCAGGTGTCGGAAAGCGAACATCAGCAGGATCAAATAGGAGATCATTTCTCTGTTGCTTCTTGAAAAGGAATAAAAACCCCAAGACCCATAGAATTTTATTAAATACAAAGGAAAATTAGATTAAGGCAACACTAAAGGAAGAGCCTGGGGTTCCTACAGCATGGGCTTGCAGAGCTTGGCTTACTTGCCTCCCAGGACACAGAACAAAGGCAGAGTATTTGGCACCACGTCTTCACTAGCATTTCCTCACAGACTGCCTGAACCAGCTTCTGGGTGGGCTGAGAGATATGTGAAAGCAGTTCAAGGTGCATGAAGAACTTTTTATTCTCCCCACCTCAATACAAGCCTTTTGTGATGCCCCACTGAAGAAGAGCAGATATACATACCAAGGACACGAAAAGCTCCCATCAGCTGGACCAGATTGGGCTCTAAGAACACTCACCTGCTGTGATGCCAAGCACGGTGCTCCAGTCCCTGCTCTGGAGGGAGATGATTCATCTTCTACAATTAATGAACTAAACCAGGGCTTAGGAAAACTGTTTTTGTCTCTCAGCTCTGCTGTGTGTGTCCCATCTGACTTCAGCCACACCCCCGAGGTCACATTATGTCACATGGTAACCGGGCTGGCACTGCCAGCAGCTGAAACCCTCAGTGTGCTCACAGCACTGAGCCAGGGCCAAAAGTGATTCATCCACACAGCACTAGGTGAAATTACCAGCTTGAGTCTGAGCCAGCTTGAAAATCCCTGGATTGTGCTCCACTGATCCAAAGAGATATGTCTGCACTTCTCTGATGGGTGACCAAGCTGGTACCATTTATTATACTCATTAATATTGCCAAGTTGTGTATCCTCCTATGAGTCCCTCGACTGCTGCTTCCTAACTTTACCCAGTTTAACTTGTTTGGCAGAAATTTTATTTGCCCATTATCTGTGCAGTTATTTATATCTTTTCCTGCAAGACTGCAGGCAATGGTTTTCAGTCATTTCCAAGAAAAAAAGCTAATGAGCAAATGCATTATCCTCTTCATGACAATCCTTTCTTTGGAATTCTCTCCTGAAACTGACCATGAGGCAAAGACCAGAAATTTGTCTCGGGAGAAAAAGGAATAAATCAGGTTTGTGCCTATATGAAAATTAGTCCAAATGTAGCCAAGTCAAAAGCCTTTGAATAATTGGTGTTTGTGCATCTATCTACGATAGGCTGCTTTGATTTTAGCAGCTGAATTCCCCACAGAATCCTCACAGGCTATGCTGGAGATTTTCGCAACTCCTGTGCTTGAAGGAAGCATTGCCTGTACTACTAAGCAGAGAACAAGGGAGTGTGTTCAAGCCAAGGGTCATAGGTATGGTTTTCCTCTGTAATGACTGCTTTGATTCAGATACACAGGATTGCCTTTCCTGTGCTGTTGGTGTCCCCACTGCTGGCATTCAAGCAGCCTGGGGAATAGAGCTGCACTATCAGGAGGTGTGGGAAAAGGGAGAGAAAGGATACAAATCTGACACAGAGCTGGTACAGGATGCAAGGGGATACAGAAGTGAAGAAAGGTACTAGGAAGGGATAAAATATGAGAAGGACTTTATGGTGAGTGGTACAAAGGACACCTAACTGCATATGTTACCATGTTCATTTTATAAACATAGAACTGATACAAATGCTTATCCCACATACAAAAGGTTTAAATCCTGACATTTCCTAATGTATGAAAAACATGGGTTTAATAAAAATTTTAAAAAATAGTATCATTTTGTGTATGCATTGTCCCAAATTTATCTAAAAATAACTAAACAAAAGAAAAGACAGTAAAACATACACAGACATAACTTTCATTATTTGGTGCCTTCCTGAAACACATGCAGGTCATCAACAGAGTCGAAAGCTTTCCTGCCAGCACACAGATTTTGCCACTGAGCTAATGGAGTGGCTGTGTGCATTAATAGATTGCTGTCCTCCTTGCGGGCACTTGCAGAAGAGGGATGCAACAACCCATTCTGGCAGATGGTTCCAGGCAGAGCAGCGACATTCAGGGATCAAGATATCTGCTCAGACCTGTTCATGAGCTACCTGGCTCAGAAAGGGAGTGTGCCAATGCAGCTCAGACACATCTACTACTACTCATGACCTTGGGGTTTTTCCTCGTTAAACCAATCCACAGAAGCCTGATCCTGCCTTTTCCTTGCCCTTGGCTCCTAGGCCAGCCATGTACTTGCCTGAGTTCTCACACCCTCTTCAATCTGCTTGCCCACCAAGTCTTCATCTCACTGGATGTACAGCCTCTGATTTCTAGACCCAGACCTGTTGTTCTTCCTCTGCCATATCCAGTCTCCCCATTCCCAGTCTATTCACCATTCTTCACCCCCCAACACCACATGTGCTCTCCATGAGGCCTCCCGACTCTATCCCCCTTGTCTTGATCTTGTAAATCACCTATTTCCTTCTCTCAGTTAGATCTGTCCTCCCTGCTGTCTCACCTCCTTATCTCAGCCCCACCAGATCTGTGTCCTACACTCCCAACCCATGCAGTTTTGTCTTCCTCCCACACACTCAGGCCTTGTTCACTCTCCCTAGATATCACTTCATTGTAGGAAGGACAGATTTTAATGTCCTGCCAAAAAGATGGTGATGTCATGCCTGGCACAAAGGCTAAAATACCCTTAGGGAGTTTCAGAGCTTGGAAACTTTGAGCCTCCTAAAACTGCTTTAGCACAGTCTAAACAAAAGGTTTCTAGCAAGTTCCTTTCTCCAAAGGAGTATCTTCAAAGCCATTTCAATGCTACAAAAAGTTGGCCTCTTGTTAAAAGACAATAAACAGAAATCATTGCAATGTTCAGTCACTGTTGCTAAATGAGAGACATGGGACAGGGTTGGTCAACCCTAAAATCAACTAATGTCATCAAACACACATTCGCTAAAAGCAACTGCAAATAGAGCTGTAGAGTGTAAGATAAACTGTACTGAAGTCAATACGAAAAACAAGCAACTAGTCTTTCAATTTAAATGTCCTTTGAATTTCCTAGGTCAAGGAGCTTGAAGTCCAGACATTAATGTAGGGCTAATCCATTCAGTGATCTGCAATAGTTATTTACTCAGTGTGATTCATGTAATTCATGTAATTTAGCTGACCAGTCATCATTTAGCATCATCATCAAACTGCAAATAGCTGTATATTAAAATCATCATCAACAACAAAATTAACAAATAAAAAACCTAACCAAAAAAACCCTTCCATTCAAGGTCTGGATGTAAAACTGCAGCTGGAAAATTATAATCATGCAACAAAAAAATCTTTTCACAAAAGAAAAATATCACTAAACATGCGATTTCTTACAAATGAGTCATTCAGATCCATTATTAATTGGACTAACTTTGGCTACTTAGTGGTTTTGATTGCTTTTGATATTGTTTATTTTATGATGTCTTAATTATTGTTGTTTATTTATTACAGTAATTGCATTTTAATTGTCTTTGGAGCAGCACCCTGACTGTCTTGGCAGGGAGTCACTAAATAAATAAAAGCATTATTATTATAAACATAATTGATGGTAATAGTTTTTCACTGTTATTGTTAGCAATGCATAAAGAAAAAAAATATATACATATAGTCTGTACAAGAGAAACAGTAATCAGAACCTCAAGGTTATATATCCAACTCTGCCACTGATTGTATCTGTGACTTTGAAAAGTCACTTAGACTCCCTCTTATCTCAATTTATTCATCTGTGAAAGGATTATCATAACACTGTCCAATCTCCCAGGATTAGCGTAAGAATTAGCTAATGTCTTTAAAGCATTTTGATCTCCTCAAATAAAAAGTGAAAAAAAGCTTTAGTCTTTAGATTATTGATGGTAGAACAGAAAAACTGGTATAATCTACTAAACTGGAAAGTTACTCTAGTATTAATATTTTAAATCTATAATTGGTGCATTATATTGTCCATACACTTAGAAAATAAATCATTCTACTATTAGCTACTACTAATAAAGGCAAAAATGCATTACAGAAAGAAAACAAAAATGGCTTCCAAAGTTTCCAATCTGAAAAAAAGAGGGAAGCAGTGTTTTGTGATACAAAAAATGGTTTTTCCTCCCTATGTCTACATCCAGAGCCTTTTCTTTAAAAAAGAAAGAAAAAGAAGACAAAAAACCAACAATCCAAACCAAAACACACAACACTTTTTTCTTAGGATATCCAAAGACAAAAGTTGTTTATGTTGATTCACAGAAGCAGAATGCAGAAAAAATAGAGGGCAAATGATGCACACCATACTTCGGAGAACAAACCTAAGCTTTAAAATCAGAGCCGCTCTCAAACTTATAGGAAAAGAAAACTTTGACAAGTTGTGCGGGAGAGGGAGATTTAAAGTTTTATTGAAATTTTAATGTTAAGATATTTAGATTTAATTTAAACTAAGCAATATTGTTCTAGGCTCTGAATCATCAAGCTAGGCTTTCAACAAATTAACTGGCTTGGTTATTTTTTCAAGTAGCTTTTTAGAAACTTCCGCAATTTAGTGAAAGGAGCAGAAAGAAACACTTCAGACTACAGTAGCCTACCCACTTGCTGGGTCTCTAGCCTTAGGTGACCAATCTACTTTCACCATATTCCCACCTAAATTCCTATATGCATTTTACTGTTGTAATTAACAGACAGTTCTGCAGAAATGAAGTAAAATCCCAAACAAAATGTATTCACTTTTGCTATGAAAAGGTTCGCTAGACCTCACCAAGATTCAGTTTTCTTCTTGCTGTACAGGGCTATACCCAAAGATGTGATTTGTCCATGAGCGGTTTTTTGGTCCAGAAAATGCTGACCTTTCTTTCACAGCTGCATGGTTTGAGTTATCCTCCGCCCAAGGATCTTTGCCTTGCCATGCTTCACTCGTATACATCAATACTGATGCCTGTTGACAGTCAAATCCCTGTTCATACTCCTATTAATTAAAAATTTATACAGCTGATAATTTGTTAACACTGAGAATATTGCAGCTATTATTAATGATATTTGGCTTCCCATCCTTTTTTCCCACCAGTGCTATTTGCAATATTATTGATGACTGCTACAAGACGTCATCGAAACACTCATCAAATGAAATTCTGCTTTTTAGTAGACTGTCTTACTTGTGGCAAAAAATTAGCTAAAGTCTGCAAAGAATAAATTTATACTTAAACTGTGAACAAGAAATGAATATGGCATCTCCAATGCAAAGATTTAATGTTATTTATGCTTCATGTTGGGACGCCTGTGTTTGGCAGATATCACAGTCACAATCGGTTTTGTACAGCAAGCTTAGTCACCGTAAGATCATGACAAAATTTTTAGAGAGGGCTCAGAATACTTCAAGTGAGCCAGATAAGCCTTATATGCCAGATGTGTCAAGCCCTAGGTATCAGTCAGGGTCAATCAAAACTACAGTAGCAAATCACCTCTGAAAATCAGACCCCAGATTACTTGAGCTGGGCATTCAAAAACCCAGGGACCCAAAATCGATGACAGTTTTCATCAGCTTGCCTGAGGTAATGGAGCAAAACCTTGGCAGAGCTAGGACTGCATTCCAGTCCCCTGCTGCTTGGATTGCTGCTGTAGCTACTGTGACATCTTCTCTCCTAAGAAAAGCCATGCTTAATGTAACAAGCTTCTCCACCAAATCCAGTGTCAGAGCACTCTGCACACACAGGCAGAAGGATCTCACCTCACCTGATCCCTGCACTTGACTCCTATTAATTTTCAACAACAGCATAAATGTGTTAGGATTCAGTGCCAGCCAAAGGGATGTGCTACATGCAGCTGCCCAGGGTCCCATGATCACCTTGGTTTCAATCTGTCAGCATTCTTTTTGGACAGCATCCATGGACCTCTGGCTCACCTCTCATTGCAAGATTAATTGAAAAACTCAGTTCTCCAAGATCCTACAATCACAGCATCCATATCAGTTTTCCTAATGTTTTCATGATGTGAGTACACTTATTTTCCAGTCACAGCCTGCAACCACATTTTGATATCTATGAGCTGCTGAAACTTCATACCCTAAAAAAAACGGGCCTCCCAATCGACCCCTTCACCAAACCCTCCTTCCATCTCTGTTGCTTGCCTAAGTCTGCCCAGGTCTGTTCTCAGTCTATAGACACCCAAAGAGTTTTGCAGGGCAAGTTAAAGTGTAAATTTGAAGTACATCGACCTCCTTCCTCCACATTCTTAAACTTATGATTAATTCATTGTGTTTTATACTTTCTCTTCTTTCACGGAAGGATGAAATACCTCAGGTTACTTTACAATTACCATGGCACAAGGGTATACATGCAAAAATGTTACCATGGAGCTGCTGAAACACTTCAAATTCACAGCTTCACTTCCTCTGTAGAAACTTATTTGGGTGTCCCTACCCACAGAACTTATTTGCACAAGTTCTCAGAGAGACCTGAGTCTGGCAGCGAGAGAATCAAACCTCCCTGCTTATTATGGTGAATGGGAGCTGCGCATGTTGGAGTCTGTGGGGCTCTTCTTGTCTGTGAATAGCTGCCATTAACATTTATGGGGGGTATGCATATTGAGGAAAGAAGAGAATGGGCACCCACTGAGAAGAGAGCAGACTCCAGCAATTCTATTCTTATCACATTGTGTGCTTTAGTCTTCACTAATCTCAGCAAAGTATCCTCATGCAAGTCTTCTGAAGTTGTTTTTTTTTTCATCTCCATGGAAATTGTAATTTTTTTAATAAGAAAGGTGACAAACGGTTAGCTTATGCTCCAGTAAATCCACAGAGTGAAATTATCTCATTTAAATATCTATTCAACTCTCAAAACAAATATCAAAGTTCAGGCTTTGCAGATACATTCTTTGCCAGAATAAGTAGGAATCTCTCCTTTATACCTGTTCAGGCTACTTCAGGGTCTGCCTATTCCCTCATATATACACCTGTGTTTTCTTGTAAACATTTTAACATGTCAAATGAAGGTCTCTTCCTTTGTCATAGGGCCAAGAGACTTTCACAATATGAGCAGTTTCTTAAAACCTCCGCAGCACTACAGCCAACAGCAGAGTTTCACCACAGGGAGGGTAAGCATAGGCTAGGCAGTGACAGGATTTTTACTTTTGCCTGCTCTGAGCAAGATTAAAATGCCAGCAGCTAGTCCCAGTTAGCCCCTCTAACTGTTGTTATCACCAAGAGAGGTGAATCAGTGCTCTGCAAACGCTGGGAAATCTAATGAAAAATGTTAGTGCCAGCAGAAGCACAGAAGCTCAACTGAAGTGCTGATAGAGAATACTTTGGACAGCAAAAACCGATAGTTGCGTACAGAGAGAAAAAGCCTTCAGAGCTTGCCTTTTCTTCCTCAAAAGCACACATGAAAATTTTCATTTAGCTAGGACTTAAATTAAGGTTTTGATTTTTAAAAGTTTTACAGTTCTCTCTAGTCTGCTACCAAGGAATGCTGGTGTGACTACATCAATATCAAAAGAAAAAGCAAATAGTTTCTTCTCTCTACTTCACACTCACAATGATAAAAAAACCCTGCTTGAACTAGAACAGACTTTTTCCCCTTTAATTCAGAAATCCCATGTTCCTTTCCTATAATACCAAATATCAAATGGAAAAACATTTAGTGTCTCCTCAGATTTAGCTGACATTTGAATTCTTACAAACTTGGGAAACGTGTAAGTGTGCAAGATTACTGTCTGCTCTAAATCAGTCAGCTTCCGATGAGGTTACACCAGAAGGTCTCACTACCACATATCAAGTAATGATTGATGTAGGACAAAGGACAAACTCGGACTTTGGACACTCTTCTTGCATATTCTTCCCCAAAATAATCTACTGAAAATGAGCTTACTGAAAGCAACAGAGATTAAACCTGGCAGAACATTACCAGTTTCTCATTTGTCTGGCCCCTTGGAAGAAGCCTTCAGGAGAAGATGCAGGAGAGCATTCCCTACGAAAAAACAGCCCCATAGAGATCATTTTGAGCAATGAATGGCAACTTAAACACACACAGTTTGGTTAGGTGGCTTAGTTAATGAGAAGACATCCAAGCACACAGAAATGCTTGTGATGATGCAGGTGTTGCAAGGTATTGTGGATTAAGTTAACTACACTCATGCTATTGGGTCATTAAATCTTATTCATTCTTCAGAGATCCTTTCTGCCTACCAGTAAGTGCTACGGAAATGAGAATGAAAAGCTCTTATGGCACAGTACCACCCTGCTCAGCAGAACAGGTGATGATGCCTAAAGCTATGACTGAGCAAAACAGAACGAAGTCTTGGAAGGAACATTTGGTACAGTCTCCTCGTTAGCAATATTTAGTCTCTTGACAGAGTTGAGTGATAAATATATTTTCCCTTTTTTTAGAATGATAAGTGTGTCACAAACCACGGAACTTTAGTTTCATAGGTGAAAACACGTAACTGCTAGTTCCCTGACCTCCTGTTCCCTCTAGATGAGGAAAAGTCCAAATGGGTCTTCGTATCCAGGTAATAGGAATATTATCATTTAGGGACATAAACAACTTGATCAAGCAACTTGCTCCAGCCTGTGATAAACAATGATTTTGTGTCACCATAAGTGTTCTCTATTGTCCTGGTGCTTTGCCTGTTTCTCTTTTTATGAGTGCTGCTGTAGTTTTGCAAACCAACCGCGTGCCTATGCCAAATGACACCACTTTTCTTCCATGTGTCTCATTTCCCTTCAAAATATACGCTTTTTCCCCAGCCGACCACAGTCCTGACAGATGCTTTTCTTTATGAAGTTCCCACAAGGATTGTAGGTTACTGCATCTTCCCGCTTCTGGACAGTGCAGTTTAGCATGTAGAGAAGCACAAAGCTAGCATGTCACTGTAACTGAGAACAGCTCCAGGACCTTTTTTTCAGCAACCAAGGCCTTAACCAGAAAGTGGCAAATAGAAGTTGCCATGCAGAAGGAACTGTAATTAGACCCAAAACAGACTGGTAACACTGACAGAGACAGATGACCTTGAGATGGATAGGTGATCAATTGATAGATAGTCTGGTTCTTTTGTTTTTAAATCATTATTGATAGTACATCTTAAATTAATCCTTCATTCTGCAAATCTTGAACTCTTTTAGAACAAAAGCATTCTGGAAGTTTAATTTATCCTTTTTTTGTTTGTTTGTTTGTTTTAACTAACACATACGCTAAGCAGCAACCGAAAGACAGGAAAAATGAAGTTCAGAGAAAAGTAGTTGTACACAAACATTTGTAATTAAGCATGATAACCAATTACAGAAATACCTGGAATAGCTCCTGATTCATTCTCACATCAGAGGTTTCCTAATCAATTTTAAATAACTAGACACTGCTACAGAAAATAAGCAAGATCACAGCATTTGCTAATGAGTCTTAGAAATGGATTTCACTGCATGAAAATCTTCATTGTCAGGCGACAGCCTGTGTTCCCTGAATCTTTAGGGTCATTTCCATTTGCATTCAACTGGAGAAATGTCCTTTGTTCTTTTCTTCCTTCTCACATCTTCTACAACTCCACACTTTCCCTCCCCCCCTCTCCCTCTGTGAGTTGGTGTTTTGTATCAATGTGCTACAGTAACTGCTAAAAACACACCCGAATAAGACCCTTCATGCTGAAGTAGCTTCAATCCACTTCAATTATTACCTAATTTCTCTACGTTGCTCTGATCACCATGAATATAAATTCGGAGATGTGTGATTTCTGGAAAATTATATGGCAGAAGATGCAACAGCATAACTCTGAAGCACACGCCAGGGTAGTGTATTATGTTATGAATAATATCGCTTAAACATTTGTAAAACGTAAAGCTTTTCTGAGCTCTTCTCCTTCCCCTGAGACTTGAACTCTTGTTGAACAAGATGTTCAAAGCTCACCACTCTGATAAAAACCTACCCCAACAAAAGAGTGACAGTGACTTTTTCTTCATTATTATTATCATTATTAAATCGCTCTTTCAGTGATTTAAGCCAGTTGCTTGGTCTTCCTGTGACAAAAAAAACCCAACAGGTATCCATTTGACCTACTTGTCCCTAACCCAGCAATGTTTAGAGAAAGATGAAATCTGATGATAATGAACTTTTCTTGAAAAAGGAATTGCAAACTATGTCCCAGACCCTGCAATCAATTATTCATGTGAGCAACTTTGAACTCAGCAGGAGTACCCACAGGCATAAACCTTCTTACAGGGGAACAGTTGGCAGGATCAAGACCCACCTCAGGAGGAAGACACACAACACAACATATGAACCCTTTGTCACTCTTTATTTTATTATTTTTTCCCCTTTTTGTCCTTGCTATTGTTCAATTTCATTTGCTAGTATATTTCCCACTTCCAGCTGGGAGTAGAAGTGAAGATGGCAAAATAAGAAGACAAAAGCTGTTGTTATGCTCAGCTGGAAGAAAAAGTCCTAGAAATCTCTCAAAAAAAAAAAAATTAGGCATAGAGATTTGCAGAACAATTTTTAACTCCTGAAGGGCACCATGATAGTTCAAAGAAATTTTGTAAAATTTGTAATGGAAAGCAGGGAAAGAAAGGCAAGTAACTGGTGCATTGCCTAACTTCCCTCACCATAATCTTTCTTCATTTAGACATTAAGAGTCCCTACCCAGATGCTGCTGCAGAGTCCTCTGGATGCAGAAAGACCCAGGTCCCTATGCCATGTAGCCCTCAGGCCTACACCAACAAGAGAAAAGACATCTCTTATGGTCCTTCTCCCAAAGAGAAGGGGCTCAAACATCCCTGGGCAGAAAAGATGCCACACCTAGAACAACTCTCTGCTTTAAAACAAGCACTTCCTTGTCTTGGAGCTCAACAAACTCAGAGAGGGGATGAGATGATGGGCTGTTGATAAAACAAAGCTTAAATGCATAAGAGTCTTTTCTCTGCACCTGAATCTCTTATTCCCAAATGCAGAAACTTGGACTTAAAAAGTAAATTACTGAGTTAGAGGAATTAATGCCTCAATTTCAGGTTAAAGATGGTAAGGGGAAAAACCCACAGAAATGAAGACTTTGTAGGACAAGGTTACAAAATCAATGAGGAACAGGTAATGTTAGGATTCTTGGTGTTCCTGAGGAGTAGAAAGCATAAGACATCTCAAGCTTGAAGCCCTTGAAGTAGACATTGCAATTAATGCCACTGAGGGGGAAGCAGGAAAGCACCTGTAAGCTTCTGCAAGATGGTTCAAGGATAACTATTACTAATATACTTAAGTGCATGACTGTATTAAGAATTGCTCAGAAGAGCTGGAATATGTAGAAAACTAGAAAGGAAAGACATATTCCTGTACAGAAGTGTTCCAAGAGTGTTGAAAAGCAAATACACACTACTCACGGCACTAGCCACATGTTTTTACAAGCCATGAAATGCCTCATGAAACGCCTAAGTACTCTATTCAAGCTGTGTGATAGCCACTAACAGTTTCCAGAATTCAGCTCTGTCAAAATCCTCTGCTAAACAAATTCCGTTCTTCGTACTGTTGTTGGGTAAATAAGCAGGAGGATCCAAGCTGAGATTAAGTTACAGGATATAGGTAATTTTGCATGGTGTGAGACTACAGCCAGAATACTGTTCCGTTCAAATGTCCACACTTCAGGGGGATGACAACAAATTGACAAAGGCTATGAGAAGTGATGCTTGGAAGTTTATATTCACTGCAACACATGCCCTATGGTGACACGTCTTAGCCTTATGACAATGGGATGCAGGTATGATTTGATCAAAAGCAGGGAAGATCTACCTTGAGTTCTCTTTATAAATGTCTCTTCATTATCTAAACTTAGCAAACCAAAGCAGAAGAAAAGTCAAAGTCTGAAAGTCAGAACTAGACAAAATTCAAGCCAGTCATGAGGCAGACATTTTTAACAGTAAGGATAATTAACTACCAGAGTGTTAGAAATATTACAGAGTGGAATCTCCATCACTGGAAGTGTTTCAGAGTAGGGGTGAGATGTCTTTTCTTTTTTTTCCTGACAAGCTCAGATGATAAGCCAATTAGGATATTCCTGTGGCCTGCATGATTACTGAGGTCAGAAGAAGTGGCTCACAATAGTGTTTCTTGTGGCTGTGCATATTGCATGCTGAATGCAAGAAAAAAACCCTCCTGCAAAAGTCCACAGTGTATCGCTGAATGCCATCTGTAACTCTGGGTTTGTTTTCCTTTCATCCATTGTTTTCCTTTCATCTGCTGAGCATGTCCTAAAGACTGCCAGTGGTTAGGCTTTATATGGTGCTTAACAGCGCCATTCCCACCACGTCCTAATTATCGGAGCTTTAGAAAATACGAAGGAGATCAGTCATTCCCACCAGCATATGGAAGCTTTGAACAGAAGAGTACTTGTAACTGTACATTATTCACATTTTAGCTCTTATGCTAGATCGAAGCAAAAAGAAACACTCCAAATCACTCTGCATCTTTGGTGCTGCGGTATCAATGGGTGTCTTCGGGATCACAAATCGCTGCTTGGTCAGGGAGAAATTAAATCAAAAAATAGCTCATTTATGGGTCTATATGAGCCAAATAGAGCCATAGTCAGCCCTCACAAGAAAACCCTGAAGACTCAAGGAAACATACACATTCCACTAGGTGAAAGAAAACCTTTTCACTTTGGGGGCTCATTTCAACCTCTGAAAAGAGATTATCTTCTGACATATCACTAGTTAACTGAAACTGCGAATGATGCAGCAATGAAGATAATCTCAAAACCAGATTTCAAGAACAACACTGTGACTGTCTCATATTTGGGAGTTGAGTCTCCCAGGCAGTCAGGGAAGCTCAGGTCCTGATGGTCATGGCCTTTGTGACTTTCAGCATTGATAAATGAGGAACTATTGAAATAAATAATTATGCATCCCTGAAAACTGTAGTATTCTAAGATATTGCAAATGCTTATATGACAGAAATATAGCACACTCTCCAGTAGCAGAAAAAAAAAACTTCATAAAGGCTAATAAAAAGTTGGCATCTGTATGTGAAACATTTAAATTTATACCAAGATCATGCCAAAACAGTATGAACAGAAAACCCTGAATCAAATGAGGTAATAGCTTAGAAAGCATGCTAGAAAATTAATAAATTACATTTCATTTTGCCTTAACCAAAAGTTATAGAAAGCATAGAAATCAGACACATAAACTCATAGTACATAGACTAAAACAAAAACCTATGTTCAGGTTCAGCTAAGTCCGTCATGGCTATCGATATAAAAAGCCTGGAAAGAACACCTGAGAGCATGACTGCATTTCACAGAAAAAGACCTAACTGTGAGAAAAATGGTTAGTCCCAAAACAGCAATGGCTTTCCAACGGAGTTTTATTTAAACTCTAACTAAATAACCCACAGGCTCTCCAATGAGCTCAATGAGGCCAAAAGAGCAGTATCTCACCTCTGATCGAGCAAGAGGTAACAATATGTGTTACTCAGGCTAAGGAAAAGATCCTGCTGACTCTGCATGCTGGAAAACCATTTCATTGATAAATTATGACGTGATCATTCTTGCCAGAGCCTTAGTCGTCAGTTGGAAGAAGTTACGACTCAAATTATTCACGTAAATCAGGTCAGATTCATTTCATGTCAGGTTTGGACAGACCACCCCAGGCCATTCATTGAAACAAGTACAATATCAGAGCACTCACAAGAGCCTTTGGGAGCCTTTTTGCTAGATTCTTTCCTTAGATTTGGCTGCGATGTTCCCATAATTTCTTAATGGCATACAGTTTGGTGACCAGTGTCGATTAGAGTGGATTTGGCTGCTTCACACCCGCTCCCTCCTGCCTGTGTGCTTCCTTGCCTTGTTACAAAGGCAGGACCACTTCATCCCAACTGGCTGAGTCAGCACTGGTACCACTAAAATGAGCAGCTGTGGGGATTGGAGAGTTCAACGTAGAGTTAAAACTGACCATATAAAATGACAGCAGCAACAGACTGCTTATTTGGACCCAGCACAGACTCAATTCTTGAGCTCAGAAAGCTCAGTGCCCAAACTGTTGAACAGTTTGGCTTCTTGCCTGGATATGGGATTAAAAACAACAAGACTTTGGTGGGATTTCTAATAGCTGTTTTGACTGCCAGGTGGATTTATATATCTAGGAATTACGATTTCTGGAAATCTAAAAAAAATGCTTCAGTTATCATACCAATCACAGATAAATGAGCTCTATCTCCATAAAATTTCATAAAATCCTACTTCAGTGAAATTGTTGCCCAGACAGATCACATGTACAAGCAACTCCATTGCTATGCTCCACAAACCACACAAACCAAAGCAGATTTTTCTATTATGGTGTGGTACTGTTTTCAAACCTGTTTTCCAAAGTGCTAGTACTGTGTGGATATTCATCTCTCCAAGAGCTTGTGCTTAGCACGACTTTTGAACTCATTAGCCAAATTTAGACAAGCTGTACAGAAGGGCAGAAGCTATAACAGTCTTAAATTCCTGTGAGTTTGATGAAAAGAGATGACAGGGTAAGAAGATCCTACTACAGAGTGGATCACTGAAAGGCTGGGACCTAACCATAAGACACAGTTCTCCAACCTCAAATCACTCACTTCCGAGAAGGAAGCCTTGCCTCCCATGCTCACGGGCAAACTTCCTTCTAGAAGAGGGAAATGTCCATATATCTATTTTAAAGAGACTGTACCTACCAGCTGAGAAACAGTAGCTAATATTCCCAGATCTGAGGTAGCATTATGATGTCTTTGTAACTAGTTCAAAACATAGCCTTCTGAACTAATTTTAATAAAACAAACAAAAAAAATCCTAGAAAGCAAAAGCTTTGGAATTTTGTAGATGACAAACATTATGGTGAGTGTTGGGCCCTGACAGTGCTCACTGCATGACAAGGACTTGGTCCACTGAAGTCCTTCCCATTGGCAATAGCAGATCTCCAGGTAAGGCTTGACATTGCAGCTTCACCCATGGCTTCAGCACAGTGAGGGGATACTTCATTGAGTCTCTACCCAATTAGTGTGAGTACCAGGCACAATAAACTTAATACAGCAACATGGAGGGCAGTGCAGGTTATTCATCCACACTGAATTGACTCCAACCCACGCTAGTCCTTTCATAATAATTTGTCAGATGTAGTCAGTGCAGCAGAACCAGTAGACAAGAAGTCCTGAATGAAGTCTGAATATAAACCCACATGCTTTCATTCTCTCTCTCATCCATTATCTCTAATCCCAGAGCTTGGCAATACTGACATGCACAACTGCAGCGCACGTACCCCCACATGGGCCAACCTGCACATAAGGAGCTAGGATAACCTAGACTGGCTTCAGCAAAGCATGTTTCCCACCTGCTCTGGGACTGGAATACTCAGTTCACCTCTGGTGGCAACACTCTACATTAAACACATCTGCAAACACTCAAAATCTGTATACCTGTAGCAGCGTTGCAGACACACCAGTGGTGCATTCTAACCTCCAGTGTCACTGCCACACTACCCACTGCATCCTTCTATCTCCGTCACCTCCTCTTTTTCCCTTTCCCTTTCAATTGCTAACTGGTTCTGCATTTGAAACCACCGAGAACAATGAGAATCCAAGCACTGTATGAACATGTTTCATCTTTTCTCCTTTCTAATGCATAGTATTTTGGTACCCAAAATCTGCTTGTTTTGGAGTACTTGAACATGTAATGTAGAGAAAAACCACAAAAACAGAAAGGAAATTTCTCCTTGGTGGAAAGTCCAGCACTTTGTGAATCACTACAAACTGACAGACATGTATTGAAGCAGCACAGTTTGCATGGAATAATTTCACAGAATCACAGAATGGGTCAAGTTGGAAGGGACCACAGGGGGTCATCTGGTCCAACCTCTCTTCTCGAGCAGGGTCATCCTAAAGCACACGGCACAGGATTATGTCAAGATGTTTCTTGAATATCTCCAGTGAGGGAGACACCAAAACATATCTGGGCAATCTCTTCTGGTGCTCAGTCACCCACACAGTAAAGGAGTTCTTCCTCATGTTCAGGTGGAACTTCCTGTGCTCCAGTTTCTGCCCATTGACTCTTCGCCTGTTGGTTAGCACCACCGAGAAGAGCCTGGACACCCTCCCTTAGATACTGATGGACATAGATGAGGTTTCTTAGCTGAGTCTTCTCAAGACTGAACAGGCTCAGCTCTCTCAGCCTTCCCTCCTAAGAGAGATGCTGCACTCCCTTAAGCAGCTTTGTCACCCTCCTCTGGACCCACTCCAGGAGCACCCAGTCTCTCTTGTACTGAGAAGCCCAGAATGGGACACACCAGGGCTGAGCAGAGGGGCAGGATCATCTCCCTCGACCTGCTGGCAATGCTCTTCCAAATGCACCCCGGGATACCATTGACCTTCTTGGCCACAAGGACACACTGCTGGCTCATGGACAGCTTGTTGTCCACCAGGGCCCCCAGGGCCTTCTCTGCACAGCTGCTTTCCAGCAGGTCAGCCCCCAGCACATCAGCCTGTGCTGGCACCTGGGGTTATTCTTCTCCAGGTGCAGGACCCTGCCTTTGTTGAATCTCTGCTCATCTCTCCAACCTGTCAAGGTCCTTCGAAAGGCCTGCACAACAGTCTCGGGTATCGGCCACTCCTCCCGGCTTTGTGCCATCAGGGAACTTGCTAATCTGGAAGCAGTTTCTCTTATTAGAGGAGTGCTTGCAAGCTTGTATCACACCTGTGCAATTCCCTTCCAATTTTTTTCTTTTCTTCTGATTGTGTCCATTCCACTGTAGTTTACAGAAGAGTTTGTTTTAAATACCTCTAGTGTGAAAAAATGGGAGGGACTCCATATGAACAAAATATTTCAGGCTGCTCTACCTACATATTTAACCAAAGAACTCCCTCTAAAATCAAAATACTCCGCAAGCTTTAAACCTAATTTTGATTAGAACATAAACTAAGACAAACAACTCTCTATAAATACAGGAAATCTGGTATAAATTTGAACCTGTCAAAGGGCAGTTACCCAAATAAATAATTCCATGGCAGTAGTGTTGCACACATTCAGTGAATCCCACTTCGGAGCAGAACATGAACTTTTTCTGATGAAGTTACAGTGAACTGAGAAAATTCATAATACCTCTAAAGTGCTCAGATATTATGATGATATTACCCATGCAAATAATTAAATAGATAGATTAATTTTCTTTTTTGCAATTGAGATCCCTGTTTAGCTCGCAATTCTTTTTACTTCAGTCAATAACTTTTAAACCACTTCACTTTTAGTAGTCTCTTATCCTTAAAATTTCCAATTAAATTTATGGTTGGAAATTATAGAGCTGTGTAAAAAAAAAAAAAAAAAAGATTGCATGGTTCAGCTCACTCTATGGTATAATTCAACTGGCAGCCTACAGCCTGATTCCTCGGAGATCCTTGGACAGGGAACAGGGGAAGTGTTTATCTGTTTCCTGTGAATAGGCAAAAGCAGAAAGATAATGGCAGATCTGGTACTCTGCTGGAGTACTTTGCACTGCACTCTTTGGGCAGATGCCACTCTTGCCACAGAGGCATTACTCGTTCATTTTCCTGCTGTGGAGCAGCACAGTCAGCTGGAAAGGGACCTGGGTAACCTTGTTGCCACTCCCCCGCTCTGCAGGAGTACGTAAAACTGCAAATTCTCCACAATAGATACTGCAGTTTAAATGTGCAACTTCACCCTTTGTTCATACACCTTGACTACGGGTAATGGCCCGAACTGGAACTAGTAAGGGCCCATGGGACTGGAGAAGTCTTGACATTCGTTTAAACTTTGTTGCAAGATCAAAATGCCCTTGATATGCATGCAGTGGCAGGGCAGGAGTGAAAACATAGAGTTGTCATGGCAAATGACAGAAACATTTCTTAGGTGATCGTCTTTCAGGGGCAATGCTTTGGAATAGGTTACTTTGCATATCTGCAGATACTTCGTGCCTGGTTAGACAGGAGAATAACCAAATCAAACAATCACAGAATGACAGAATGGTTGAGGCTGGAAGGGACCTCTGGAGGTCATCTGGTCCAAGTCTCCTGCTTAAGCAGGATCACCTAGAGACAGTCGTCCAGGGCCATGTCCACAGAACTCCTGTTGTGGTCTCACAAGCACTGAATAAAGGGGAAGGATAAGATCCCTCTACACGGTGGCAGTACCTTGCTGACTGTAGCCTAAGATAACATTAGCCTTCTTAGCTACTAGGGCATGTTGCTGGATCATGTTCAACCTGGTGTTCAGCAGAACCTCCAGGTCTTTTTCTGCAAAGCTGCCTGACAGCTGGGTGGCACCCAGCATGTGTTGGTGCTTGGGGTTGTTTCTCCCAAGGCCCAGGATTTCAAACTTCCCCTTGTTGAACTCCATGACATTTCTGTCAGCCCATTTCTCCAGCCTGTCAAGGTCCCTCTGGCTGGCAGCTTGACCCCCTGACCTATCAGTCACTCTTGCACTCATTCACATCAACATCAGAAAAACACACTGGTACACTTGAATTTTGTTTTAATTCATAGGTGGAGATGAAAAAGAGCAAAGTGAAACACTGTACAGGTAGACTCTCATGAACATATTATGGGGCAGAGTCAAAAACGGGATTAGCGATAATTTATGCAAGTGATAATCTTTCTAACTATAATAAAAACTGTTAATAAAGGAAGTAGGGTGACTATTTTACAAAGCAAGTTAGGGTTTGGGTTATGTTTTCATGTTTGGTTGTTTTGGGTTTTTTTTTTTTTTAGATTTAAAGATATCTATATAATATCAGTAGGAATCAATGGATACACAGCAGGGAGATGGATTTGCACCTTATTAGAGAGTCTGTTCCAGAGAATGCACATATTTCTGCAAACAGAATGTAGTAAGGTAATATGGAAAGGCAGAAAAAAAAGGATCTTGTTCTTCACTACAAAGCAGTCATGACAAGCTTCTCTTTTCTGTGATTACAAAGGCAATAACACAAAAAAGTGCCTTGCATCCCAAGAACACCTTGGTAACAGCAACAGATCATGGGCATGGATAGGCAGCAATGTATCTACCATGTACATAGTAACAGGGGACAAAGCACTGAGAAGGAAAGAAAAAGGATGTTTGTCTACTTCCCAACTTTCTAGTCATCCAAGTAAACCATTAGAAAACATCACATTTGTGTTTCTCAGCTTTTGCCTGCTCCACACCATGTCTTTCATCCCACTTCTTGGGTAACTCAGTGTTTGAAAATGAAGTCTAAAAACTCAGTGAGTTTCTCCTGATTAAAGGACCATGAGGATCCAACTTCAAAGCTTCGTGCAAACAAAATAAATGGAATCACTGTGTGAGGCAACTGCCACCATGCTGGGCTTATGATTCTGGCAGCTACTTTCAGTACTAAGGAGCAGGAAACAGGATGACAGAGGCCTTTCTCTACATACCAGACAGATACTTTGAGTGTTTTGTTAACATTCAGAAGAGCTTCTCTATGGTCCCAGAGGAGAGAACAAACAAGAATAATACCATTTCTGTTGCAACTACATCAGATGATGATGATGACAGGGAAACAGGAAAGGAAGAGTGACCTTACCTCCTCTGCCTTCTGCTCATCAGCAGTACAAAGGCCTGGAAAGGCAGAGGGAAGTATAACATGAGAAATTCACATAACTACAGTCAGATCTAAAGAAAAAAAGAGGTATCTTTTTAGCCTGTCTCCCATCAGGCAAACTTTCATTAAGTACTATTCATATACACTGTATCTGAACTGTAGTATGCTAAAACACATCAGCAAATATGAGTACATTTATTATTCCAATTAGTTCCTGTGCCTCCTCTGGAAGATACTAATTTGAGATCTATTAAAAAAAAATGGGATAAACAATTCTTTTGTTGAAAGGATGATGAACAAGACTGGTACAAAGTTGATTAAAATAAGTAGAAATCGCTGCTTTCTAATCTGGGATTTTGGCTAATTCAGTGGGACACTGAACACCCATTTTACAATCTTTTTAGCCCCAAGCAGGAGACATGAGAGAGAAAATCCTCAGCAGGGGGTAATGTAATGTGACCTCATTGGGACGTTCCTACAGAGATGATAACAGAAGGTTTTGATCATGACAGGGCACCCTGCAAACGTACCAGTTAGCTGGGATTTGCTAAAAATTTTATGTGTGTGGCTTTTTTTTTTTGCAGAAGTGCCAATATTATATGGAGTTGTTACTACAATACTAGTGAGAAAATCATATCTTTACCTGATCCCTATAATATAAGAACCAGTCACAAAATAAAAGGGAAAAAAAACCCACCTGGACTCCTGGCATTGATTTTTAAGGAAGAAATAAGAGTTTATCACCCAAATGTACAAGCAGTTTGGCATCCAAGTCTAAATGTTGTCTAAATCTGACTAGGCTAAATGTTTACATGCAGTTACATGCTCTTTTAATTGAAGAGAAACTGGAAGAGTCATAGATGAGCCTGAATCACAAATTAAATACCACAGGGCTAATTCGCTCCATCTAGAGCTTCTGTTTTACTGTAAACAAACATCTTTTAGCCTGGTCTGTCTATTTTAAGGTGAAGACTGTACAGTGAGAAGCGGCTGTTCCTAAGATGCTCATACCTCTGGGAGCAGTGCTGCAAAATACACACCACATTCTTCAACTCTGACATGGAGGGATTGCCAGGGAGCTCAAACAGAGTGGTTGGGTCAGCGCAGTTACCAGCTCTGCCTCTCACTTCACACTGCAGCCTTACCCTCCCTGATGAGCCACAGCAACTGTTCATCTGACTGCTCTGTAAACCAGATCACTCAAATGCTTGGGGTTAAAACTAACCCTGAGAAGTTACAGGAAAATAACTTCAGTGACCTAGCTGACTGGTTCAGCTCTCATCGAGCTGTGTCAGCAGAGCTGGGGGAGTTGGGACGGTGAACTGCAATGCAGTCTTCAGCATTTCCCAAGCATCCTTCCCAAACGTAACATGTAATTACATCCTCCTCAGCCTCTGCAGCCCTAGGAGCTGGATACTTCTTACCAAAAATCACAAAAATAACAAGGCCATGCTTTGGCAATATAGTACATTTGGCTTCAGAGTTCATCACAGATTGTGGATGCACTGTATTAATTCACTTTGCCAGTGGTGACAGGTGAATTTTTACCAGTTGGCTGTATGAGCAGTTGTCTGTTGCCCTATAGCCAGCACGCAGACACCATACCAACACATCATCATTCATTACTGCAAATCTATGCTCTGTTCAACGACCAAAGAAAAAGCAACTGTGAGCCTGTACTTGATCCATGCCAGATGCCTGTTTTGCAGCAGCCTAGCCCACAGATCCACTGCTTGGGAGTGAGGAATTACAGGCTGGCAGGGCTGGTGTGAAGGCAGCCTCATTCTCACCCTGTGCCTTACACCTGGCTTGCCCCAGCTCTGTGCCAGCAGAGCACGTGAGGAAGCCCAGCAGCTCTCACCCAGTATCGCATCAGCTCAGCCGCAGGAGCTCTCAGTACTGCTGTGGCAACAGACACATTGTCGTGCAAGCTTGGGAAATTATCTTCATCCAGCCCTAACAGTGTTTTCCTTTAAAAATTGCCCCGCTGTGTAAGAGAGTGAAAGCGGTGATGGATTGCTTTCTACCTGGCAGCTGACACAGTCGGCGAAGGCCAACTGGAAAGGCCTTCTTGAGGAGGGAGAGCTGATGTGCCATTCCAAAAGCCGTACTGGAAGGGGAACTTTTCCATAAAAGGTAATGCCGCAGCTCGGAGATTTTGCAGGGAGATGTTGCAATGTGTCTAGGGCAGCTTCTGTGACAATCAATTCCGAGCTCCAAACCAATCCTGGTAACAAGCACGGCTTAAGTTCAGATGACTGGTTCAGAAGTAACAGGATGAAATCTGTCCTTCGCTGAGGGCTCTGCAGAGGTTTCCCCCCCGCTCCCCCTTCCCCCCCTCCAGTCCGTGTTTTCCCCAAATCCATTCCAGTTTTTGGGAAAAAAATCCAGTCCGGGTTTTCCCCAAATCCATCCCAGGTTTTCAGAAAAGATCCAGTCCGGGTTTTCCCTGAATCCATTCCAGGTTTTGGGAAAAAAGCCAGTCAGGGTTTTCCCCAAATCCATTCCGGTTTTTGGGAAAAATCCAGTCCGCGTTTTCCCCTGAATCCATTCCAGTTTTTGGAAAAAATCCAGTCCGGGTTTTCCCCCGTTTTTTTCCCCACCTTTTTCTCACGAATAACTCTTGTGTTCTTGCCCTAACTAGCGGTCCTATAAGATGTAACTAAGAGTATGTATTCTATTCCGATCTTCACAATCTGTTAAAGCAGGTGGGGCAGTGCTCATTATCTCCTCCTTATGACTCATCACTGATAACTCCCTCCGGGAGCCATCTCTGTTAATGGGCAACCAAGGACACACCTGCATGACTCATCAGCCCATTGCGAGGTGCTCCGCCCAGGGCGAGGAGCCAAGCATTCCCACCTGGATATAATCTGAGGTTTGGAACAGTAGATAATGGGTACTTGAGGGGCAGTTCTGAGGTGCTGGTGCACCCTCTCCAAAGCCCTTTGGTTATCTTGTGACACAAATGCACTTTGTTGAGATTACTTTGCACTTTCAGAAGCAATAGTCACCTCTGTAACGGATAAGTAGGCTTTGTACGTGTCACTTTTCATTTCAAGATTTTGGATCCCTGAATAGAGCTCACCTGTCTTTTCACTATAGTATTTCTGATTTTTTTTTTTCCCTGGTGATTATGCCCCTACCCCTTGCAGATCTCAGAGACAAGAAATGTCTAGTAAGGTTTGCTCTTGCAAACTACCCAAGAAAAGAAATGGAAGTATCTTGTAGATCCCAAACCAAGCCAGTGTAAGCTAGTGAGTGCAAAGGATGGAAAGCACCATACTATTCCGGAGATGAAATGCAAGGGTAAGAAAGGATTCTGTGTGTGTTCTTGCCTCCTTATGTGCCTTAGAGATTCATTGCAGCCTTTAATTGCTGGTGCTGGTGGATAAAATAGAAGGGTTGAAGAAGAGAGCCAAGGAAAAAAATAATGGAAACCTGACCAGTGACAGGAGCTGATTACTGTTGGCAGACTGTATAGGTTTCAAATTCATGCTGTGACTTAGGAAATAAGTCCTGGCTGGGATGCATTTTTCTGGAATATCCCTAAGGAATATCTATCAGTGATTCATCTAAGCAGCCACTGGATATCATTACCACTCTACCAAAAATGAGGATAAAATAACAACCTGGAAGAAATGAAAGAAACAAGTGCCCCAGATTTTCTCTTCAGCTGTAGCAAAGAGATCACAAGGGTGGGTAAAGAAAGGAGGGGGGAAGGAGGAAAGGGCTGAACTTTTCATCTGCATGTCCTCAGTTTGCCTTTAAGCTGCGCACATCTAGTTTACTCTTGTCAGAAGCTACCACCACTGTACTTTGTAGCTTTCAAAGAAAGAGATAATTGCCTTTTTTACCAGTCACATGCTCACTAATACAGAACTTTATTTCTTTTTCACCAGCCCTACACAGTAGGATCTCCATCATTCAAAACAGCATAAGCTTCGCTAGAGATGTTAATGCACCATCCAGAGCAAATACAATGCACAGGCTTTGACAGGTTCACATTTTGAAGTCCCTTTTGAACTCACAGCTTCTCTCTTTTTTGTCAGATGTACAGTGGCCAATTATAAATTAGGGCTCATTCCTAAGGCCCCATCCCAACAGCTCCTATGGGTTATGTTCCTACTGGGTGTGTGTTACATTAGGTTGATTTTATGTCTGCAAATAGTTGTTGGGCATTTTCCCTGCTGTGGTGTTTACCTAATACATAACTAATCATATGGGAAAAAATAAAAGGGGAAATTAGTTCTAATAAGAAAGAGCCTTATAAACTTTTTTGTTTGTTTGGTGGTTTGTTGGCTTTGGTTGGGTGTTTTGTTTTTTGTTTTTTGTTTTTGTTTTTTTTTTGTTGTTGTTGTTGTTGTTTTGTTGTTTTNATGCCATGAAACCTATTTTTATCCATAGCATCAGATACTCAGCTGGACCTCTAACAACAGTTCACTAATTTACATCAGATGCCCCATAGGGTCTATTTGATTTGCAAGTTTAAGCAGAAGATTGTTACTGAAATCACTGTTCTTATATATAAATATATAGCTGATCCAAAGAGAATGTAAATATCTACCACAAACCAAATTCACCCTAGATTCTCTGAAACTTGCAGGAATTAACTGCAAGAATTACACTTTGGGGCTTTTAAAACAAGAGATAATTGCCTTTTTTTTCTGTCATGGGTTTACTAACACAGAACTTTAGTTTTTCCCAATCCTCCACAGTGGGACTTCCATAAGTCAAAGTAATGTAAACTGTGTGAGAGATGCTAATGCTAAGCACTAGAAAAATATTCAAATAGGCTATACAGTATTTCAAGTGTGAAACAAAGCCTGTGGGTTCAGGAAATATTTCCTCACCCAATTCAAGGAGAACATGTAAACATGATTTTTTAACTCTTCATAGTCTGCAGTGGAGCTTTACTGTAGTGCTAATCCCTATTGTACCTCAAGCCCTGATTCAACAAAGATGTAAGGTGAACACTCCAGACTTGGGTGGACTACACAGGTGCCCAAAGTTCAGTCTGTTTCCATTAACTAGCAGAGCTACAACCTAGGTCAATAAACTAGGATTTCCAATAGAAAACCCAAAGCAGCTACTGTTTTCCCCTGCATTACCACAGGTCCTTGCTTATTTTCATTCAAATACGATGTGGTCTTTTCCTACAAAACTCCACCTGCACCTAATTCCTGCTAAAATGCTTCCTACCCTAATAGAAGGGCAGCTGAATAGAAGAGGATCTATATTAGAAATACAGATCTTTATTAGATCTATATTTCTATCTAAATAGAAAGAGGATCTAGTAGAGGATGTTTAGCTTTTTCCTTTTCAGTATAGTACCTGTTAATGGGATCTAGGTGTATCCCACAGTGTTGCAGTTCCTGAAATAGCTACAGGAAAAGGAGACAGTGAAATGCAGAAGGCAGTGTGTTAATTCTCTTGTGAATTACTATCACAGTTTGCTACTAATTGAGAAAGTAAATAAAAAAGGTCCTGACAATATGTTCTTTCCTAGTGGGGACTATTCTCATTAAATGCAAAATAAAAGGTTGCCGCTTCTCTTTCTGACTGGAAATCCTTAACAGAGGAGAGAATGCTTCTCTTCATTCAAGGAAAAATGACCCAAAATTATATTAATACCAGGCTGAGTAGCCAGCTGCATTATGCAGTTTCAGTATTTCTTTTGTATTTCATAGCAACCATTAGTGAGCTGCCTCGTCCTTAGGGACTTTATTTCTAATGTCACACATAGGGTAGTTGTGCAACTCCATTTGAAGGGAGTCATAAAAAATTCTGCCAAGAGTTTGGCTCCTGGTTTCTACAAGTTCCTTGGAGGTGCCACGGCTTCAGGATACAGGATGAGTGGGTAACCATGTAAGTAACCCTGGAGGATTAGGGTGAGGGGTTACAAGCTACCAGCATGGAAGCAGATGAGGTGGAAATCGTAAAAATGCTGCAGCCTTCTAATAAAAGTATATGCATTTACAGACACTGCATGGGCATTTGTATATCTTCAGCTGCTATCACACCTTCATTTGAAATTTAGACATACACTTAAATTCAAAATACCCCTGCTTTCTTCAGATGCAGACTGAGATTAGTGTCACTGCCCTACAGTAACAAAAGTTTTACAGCCACAAGAGATAGGGGCAAGAAAGTTATGAAAATGGACTTCATAAACTGGAATCACAAAGTTCACCCGGTGGCTTCAAAGAAAGGCATAAAGAGCTGCAATTTCCACTCTTCAGATGAAGGCTTTTGTGATGAAGCAGATGAGAGGAATTCCAAAAAGAAGGAAGCGAGAAAAAATGACCTGTTGTAGAGAAGAAGAAAGTAGCCCATGTGAAATGTCATCAAAAACTTTGCTTGGCCCCTGCCTTCAGCCAAACATCAGGAACAGCAAATTACATTCTTAAATAAAGCAAGTAGCATACAAGGAACCCACGAAGATGTGGTGCAAAGGGTGTTTGCTTCTTCTGGGATGACAATATCAGTTGTCAAGCAGAAAGGCAGCAGCAGATTCACTGATTAGCTCAAGAAAAATGCTAATACGAAACTCTAGGTCACTTCAAATTCCATATATAGCTAGAGAACCATCTTTCACAAGTGTCTTGGGGATTTTTCATCATTTTTATTACTATGCTGCTACACAATTTCTCCTGAAAAGGGAATGTATCTCTTAATGTGTAATATGACACTACCTTTTTTCCAGTGGCACAGCTATTTAACAAGTTTTCCCCAACCACCACTCTCCTGCACATACACAGAGGTGCAGTGATTCACAATCCCCTCAGATTTACCACTGCAACAGGTGACTCAAATGGTCCAAGTTACAAAATTAACTTTGTTAAGAGTAATTTGTAACCATATTTATTTCTGTGACCAGGTTACAGCACATCCCACAGATGGTTTGATGACAAAACTGGAGAGAGGTGAGTGGAGGCAGGACTGAAGAGCCCACAGGTAGAGGGGGAAATGACTTAAACTGCTTCGTTAAGAAAAATGCAAGATGTATTTGCAACCTTAATGAAAGGGAGGTTTGTGGGTGGGTGGGTAGGTGTGGGTGTGGGTGTGTTGCAGAATTCAGCACTGGTGTAACCCCACAGGTCACTGCAGCCACACAAGGAACATAATTGGCACTATATGAATCCAGAAATGGAGGAGATGGGGGAAAGCAAAACACCACTTTTTTAGGAAATGACTCAAAAATTATCTACTGTTCACTGCGTAAATGACCTAGCCTAACAGACAGACCCGTATATGTGTCAACACTGTTATCAGGAAAGATGAAGATTTGGACTAAGCCCTAATCCTGAGAAGGAAGAACTGATCAGCCTGGGGTGAAAGAGTGACCTGTGGTTCTCAGCAATACTTATCTGAGAAATGAGAAAGATATGCCTGCATATCTTTATTTAAAACCTTTGGTAGGAACTAGCCATGACAGGCACTCTGAATAAGAGGATAAAATACTGGTGCGAGCTAGAGCAGAGCAGGAACTAGGTTTGGATTTTATCCCCAGATCTAAACTGACCCACTGCATGAATCTTAACTCACTTCATCTCTTCATTTTCCTTTTTAGCATTTGCCTTACATCTCTATTTAGCTGACAAATCCTTTGGGCCAGGAAATCTGCAAATGGATGTGTGTATGTGTGCACTACTGAAAAATACACTGTGATTTTGATGTATTAATTATTTGCATGACTTTTTTAGGTCTTTTTCTCTCATTGTACTAGGTACTGTGCAAGCTGAGGTAAAAAAGAGAGTTATTTCTCCACAGGTTATTAAAATACAAAGTATGTCCATGTCAGACTCACAAGCAAGTTATTACTGCACAGTGAGTAGCCTGCATCAGCTGAGGCATAGTACCTGTTCATAGAGGCACTCTTAGCCACGAGCAAATGGAAGATAATTCTTTTTAGCCAGTCCACAGTGAAAAGGGATTGACAAAATCAAATTACATGGTGTTCTCTACCATCTGAGAGTACATACAGACAGTCACTGTGGCTCAGGCAGTGAGAAGTAACTGGTTAAACCATGGTAACTTACACAGAAAGTCTGAGCCCTTAGAGAAGAGAGAATCAATGGATGCAAACAGACAGGGGACTGGTAGGAACATTAGCTTCACACAAATAAATAATAGGTTTCATGGCCAAAGTGGGGCTTTGCGGCAACAAATGCAATCATGTAGAAGAGTTCTGCAAGTTACACAATAAATTAAAAGGATTTTTTAAATAGAAAATTAAGTATTTATTGAAAAATGTTTATATATATCTTGTATAATACTCCCAAAGCATCCAAAACTTTGACAGATATTGAAAAATGCATTGCCTTCTAATTTTGCTACAGTAACATTGCATGTGGAAAGGGATATTAGCTCCAGATTCTGACTAGTGCCCATGACTAACAACTCCTACAACAGCAGCATCAGATTATAACTGATAACCCTTCTTATCGGTTCCAGGGAAGTTATCAAGATTCTGACTGCAGCTGGATGACGTACAGTGAAATTTGGTCATGAACTGATTTAATTGTATAATGATTATTCAGCTAGAGGGATAGAACGTGATTTTTCATTTGCTGCAATCCCATGCATGCATATGTGTGCTGGCTCCTCATTTATCCTAATGATGTAAGCTTTCATTTTTAAAGACCATACTGGCTGAGGTTTAGTTGATCTTCATGGTGCTTTGCATGGAAGAAGTCTCTGCCCTTTCAGGCCTTTTCTATGGCAAGTTGAAGTGCTGGCTGCTTGCAGGAATGCTGATTAGCGCAATTATAACTTCACGTACCTTTTGAGGCAATGAAACTCCCGAGGCATTAGCTGCTATTTACCCACCTTATTTGTTACGCTGACATTTTTATGCTTCTGTCAGGAATGATCAATCCGACATATTGGGAATGCAAAAGGTGAAGGATGCTGTTATATTATTTTTAACAGCAGAGTTTCTCGGTAGTTTGCCATGAGTGAGGGGTGAACCCTGAAATACAAAGGTTTGGTTCAGCTGAACATATTTAAACTGTTTGTGTGTGAAACTTACCTGCCACCCTTCAGCTTGTTACTTTCACAACACAATTCCGTAATTACTGACTCCACGAGCAACATAACAACAGCTGTTCTTGTGATATTTTAATACCACCGGAATTAGGAGAGCTAAGAAATTCAGAGGTATATGACAGTTTTGAAAATATCTGTTTCAGCATGAGTTTAATCCAAACTGAGATTGTTTTTGCCATCCCTAGGCTAAACACTGAAGGAAAAACTGGTGAGGGACCATGACGGTCAGGATTATTCAACTCAGAAGTAAAGCTATTCCTTAAAGAAAATCTGTGTTTCTTTGAAACAGTTTACACATACCCAGAGAAGCACAGGAATAGCTAGCATGGTAGCTGACTGGAAAATCAAATTTCCAAAGTAGTTTCGAAAATAAATTTTCATCTTCAATCTAGACAAGAAGACCAAAGTTCCAGCTTGTTCAGAGGAACTGCACTATTAATAAATAAATACAACTATTTCAAGGATAAACCAAAGATGTTATTACTATATTCTAATTATCATCATTCCCTGACTTTCACCACTGAAATGGAGAAAGACAGAGATTCAAGAAACCATGAAACTACAAGAATTTGCAGTACCAGGTTCCCTACCTGGGAAGCAGTTGAGAGGTTCAGACAGCAAGCCAAGAAAAAACAAGCAAGTTTCATAATGTTTCCATAAAATCAGCAATCTCTGATTCACATTTTGCTTCTTTGTTCTTTTGAATCTCGCAGTGGGAATCTTTTTCACCCTAAAATATCTATGGGATAGGCAGAAATGGAGTAGTTCCTCATGTGGCTTATGAAGGAACCAATCAAACCATCCGCTGCTTTTCTTCATCACTTCTGGAAGGGGCCAAAACATGTAACAAACTCCAATTAGAACAAGGCATTCAGGTTCATTGGAATAATCTCCTTCTACAACTTTGGGGGGCCTCACTGGAAGAAGGACATTGACAAAGAACAAAACTATTCAGAGACTGAGAACAAATATGCAACACAGGGCTGAATGCAATCACTGGGATCCATTGGGCAAACCATCACTCTTCCAGTGGCTAAGAAGACCAGGAGGAATTGACAGAAGATGGGAAACTGGTTCATGCTACCCTATTTCCTAGGTATTTGCAACAGACTAGGACTAGGAAAACACCAGGGCTGTTTCACTGCTATGAGAAGCACATCTTGCTTGAGGAATGGTAAAACATGACATTATCTCAGCCCTTACAATCGCCTGGCTAATCCGTGATCACTGCACACAGATTTACAGGACTGGGCTTAAAGACTTGAGAGATGTGGCATTCAAGCTTGAGAAAGCAAGCCTCCCCAACCCTAGGAAAAAATAAAAAAGCAGAAAAGAGTGAAGAGAAATTCTCTTAGGTTGAGGTTTCCCCTTTATAAACTCAGAGTAAGGTCTGTCTTGCTTTTTGGAAGAGGCTGGGAAAACTCTCAAGTGTAGAGTTACAAAGCGAGACATTCAGATTGTTCCATAGAAACTGCAGCTTGTAGTGAACCGTAAGTGGCTGTTTACTCTTTAAATCCCACACAGACATCTTCTATTGTTTGGAAATAGTACTTCACCTGAATAGCTTAGAGAATATCATCATATATTCCTAGCTCACACTGCATTTCATTTTTGTGCTGGTGACAGAGACTCACGGGCATTTTGGTCACAGTCTGCAGGGTTTGGGCATTTCACAGAGACTGCAGAGGCAGAAGCTGCCACTCGGGATTTTCATTCTGGCTAATTCATTGTCACTCCATGAGCAGTACTGCTTGCTTAAGAGAGGAGCCACAGAAAAGATAGGCGTTGAGATGGTATGTTTTACCTGGAGTACCCATTCTGGTTTGCAAATATGAGATTGGTTCAAGAGCTGCAAACAATGTTTGTCTCCTTTCCAGTCTTGGAGTCTTACACTAGTGAACATTCAGTTCTTCTTTGAACCTCCTTATATTCTCCACCTCCTGGCAGGGAAGATTTTTTCAGCCAATGCTGATCTTGATCAATTTTCACAATCCTAGCTGAGCCTTTCACTCAGCTAACGCACCAGGTATACAGGACTCTTCATTGGCTAATGATGTGATCTAATCTGCTAATTCTATTATCATTATAGCTGTCAACAGAAGAGGGCTGAGGAAGAAAAGCACCATTCTGACAATAACTCTCAAAAATGAAAGAAGGTTTCTTCATACAGCTATGGACTTCAATTTGTGAACCACAAATTCATATAATTGATTAGAAGATAAATATTTTATGCACGTGTTATGGAGAATAAAACAGTTCCTGCACTAACTTTTCCTTTTTAACAAAAATACAGAAGTCCTTCTTGGATATTAATAATGCCACTTCGGCTGATAAAATTAAATTAAAATAAAATAAAATAAAATAAAATAAAATAATAAAAAGCAGCCTTATTAAAGCTAACCAGCATATGACACATCCAGGAAGGAATAATGCCCAAGGAGACCTCAGGGTTAGAGTGGGCAGTGAATCAACAATGCAATATGGCAAGGAACAAGAAAGCCTGCAAATGTGGTCTGTCATAAAAAGAGATAGACTGTGTCCAGAAAGCTCCCGTGGGAATGCTCTGCAAATACTCACTGAGTTCCTGACCTGTCATTGCTGAAAAAAAAAGGAAAATAATGAGGGAACTAGGGGAAGTTCAAAGAAGAGCAACCAGAATGATCTGCAGGCTGGAAAAACTCAGCTGTGGAAAGACTAAAATGGCCATATAATGGCAGTGGTACCTAAGTGGGCTTTCTAGGTGATTTGCCTAAGTAGAGTTCACAAATATATGCAAAGCAGAATCCAGCTTCTTTGCACTGCTTTGCCTCTTGTAGGTATCATACAGAGTCCTTAAAAGAAGAATTCTGCCAACACAGTGACTGTGGGGAATAGCTTGAAGGCTTTCTTAAGGAGCCTGTTGTCCACAAAAATTGGATTTGTTACCTGGTGTGCAGGTAACACACTAATAATTACAAGCCAATAACTACACATTCAAGAGAGACATTATTTATTTCACAGTTGCACAAGCCTGGGTGCTTGGTGGTATTCCACAAAACAAGCACACCAACTACCAAATTTTTACTATTTATACATTTCAGCAAAGGAATTAGTGTTCATTGGCTACAAGTTACATAGTTCTCTATTAATTAGTATCCTATCTTCTGTTGGTTAATGATTCTCTCGCTTGTCACGCTAATTAATCTGCATGCTCAACCTTTCTCTTCTTTTGAGGTGTTGGATTTCTTGGGTTGACGGTTCATGAGTCGGCGGTCATGATCTCTTCCGGCCAGAATTACCTTTTACCCAGTTGGAGCTGATTTCAGCACAATTGCTGAGTTTGCTTTATTAGTTTCTTCCTTACCTTGGGAGTTCTGCCAGTTGTCCTCGTGGCCTGCAAATTCTGCATTCTTTGCATCCACTATCAATGGTACATCCTTTTTCCAAAGCTCTGGTAACCTTCCCCTAGGCTGGAGATCACTGTAAGCATATCAGGCCCTAAACTCTAACAAGGCAATTCTACCAACAAGTAATGTTTTTCTAAGACCTGGACATCACTTAGAGTGTGCTTGTTAGATGTGTTCCATGGATTAAATCTCCCTTCTTGTTGATTAGTCTTGAGAGTACACAAAGAACAAACATTAAAGAACATCCTTCCTTAAGAAAATTTTACATAGTCCACATTTCACAACAAGCCCAGCACCAGTTTCAGCTATGCTGTAGACATGGTGCTGCAGCACTGTAGAAATTACAGCAGAAGCAGCAAGATTGCTACTTGAATTCCTGGTGCTCAGGGTATTTAAATTATACTAAAAGCCTTGAAATAGTTCAGAAACAGGACACAAAGATGGCTTAGAGCCAGCACAGACCCATCCTTAAGACATAGAGCATGCAAAAATCGTGAAAGGTGGGTAGGAGCAAGGGAAGAAAAAGGAATAGAAAAAGAAAGAAAAACAAGATGACTTTAGATTTACTAGCAGGGAAAAAAATCATAAAGGTCAAACATAAGACTGCGGAGATGCGAGAGGCAAATGGCACAAAGCTTCACTTCTTGCAACATTTGCCATGAATCTTAAGGGGACACTGTGCAGCTGAATTGGAGTGGACTCTTGTCAGGTAAATAATAAACTGGCAGGCAATTTCCATCTTGTGATTTAATATTTAGATTAAGAAAATCTAAAGCCTTATTTCGAGCTGTATTTAGGGGCTGTGTGGGGGGGGAGAGGTTGTACAAAATGCATGTGTGCAGAGGGGCTCCAGGAGTCCCACAGCAAAAGCTGAGATTTCAGGCCGTTCTGCATTAAGATTACTGATAACCTCCTCAGTGGGGAGCCCTCTGGGAAGAGAGGGACCAAGCGAAGGCAGGCACCTGGAAAATCCTCCTCCGCTGCTTTCCATTCACATAGAAACCGCCACATGTGATCACCCCCACGAAGTGTCATCTCCATTAATAATTCACCGAAATATCTTGATTCATCAAGTCCAGGAACTTCCTGGGAAGTGTGGGAAAAGACCAGCAGGGCATCTCAGGTGTCGAGAGAAGGACTTAAGCCCAGCTCGGAGGATGAGAAGCCGCACAGCACAAACACACAGTTCACAACAGAGGAGCATGCCTCTGCCTCCTCTTTATTCCCCCTCCCTCGATTTTATTCCGCTTTAGCTATCGCTACCAAACGATTGGGAAGAAGCTGGCTGCTCTCCACCTCAAGCACGGCGCTGTTCTCGGGGGGGAAGGGGGGCTCCCTGGCACAGCCCTCCCCCTCTGCCCTCCCACTGCATTCAGTTGCAAATCCCTGCCTGCCCGGAGGAATCGGCTCCGCGCCCGCTCCGCGCCCCCCCGGCCCCAGTGCGGCAGCTCCGGCGGCCCCGGCAGCCGCAGCGCCGGCGCCAGGGGTGCGGGTGCGCGTATGTGCGGGTGTGTGTGCGCGCCTGCCAGGGAGCCAAGCGGAGAGGGAGGAGTTTGCCGCTTTTTTTTTTTTTCTCTCTCTCCCCCTCCTCCTTTCTTTTTTTTTTTTTTTTTTT
>VZRR01004306.1:480320-675908 GCA_013398015.1 Oreocharis arfaki
GGGGGGGGGGCAGGAGGGGCGGACGGACGCACGGACGGGGGTACAGCACTTATTTTGCAAAGTTGGCAACTGTCTTGCGGAGGGCTCTGCCTCCGCCGCCGCGCCTGGGTGGCCCCCTCCCGCTCCCCCCCCGGGGCTCCGCGCCCTGCCCGAAGCTCAGGGGCGTGTGGGGACCACGTTTGCTGGCGCTGTAAGTGAGGCGAAGGGATGCGGCGTTTTCCTGGGCTTGTCATAGCCAGCAAGACACTTCGGGCGAGGAGAGGTGGTGAGAGCGGGCGAAGGGTCGTGTGTGCTTGGAAGAGAATAACTGTAATAATAAGTAATAACAACAACAAAATGATGAATGACTAGAAAATAATATTTTTTAGAGTCTGTCTCTGTTTCTTGATACTGCCTAGTTGCTGTGAAATGAATACAGGGCAAAACCCTTCGGATCATGAGCGAAATCCGAGGCAAAGTGCAGAACTGAATGTAGAGCACAGTTGAAATGAGGCGCTCCCTCAGTGAAAAGCAGGGGGCAGAGCGGGCAGATCTGGGGACGTTACAGGAATTGACAAATGTGAAGTCTTTTATTTGATAAAAGAACGGGCTGGGGAGTGCTGGAGGAGGTGGAAATAAGAGGGTAGGCGTACAAGCATTTTTACAGGAAAGAAGTTGGATAATTGCAGAACGCAAGCACTGAATTTGGTGGTGTAGTAAATGTTTTAAGGAGCTGGTAACATACTTTCTGTGTCAGCTAGGTTGAACTATTTATGTATTCATGTGTATGTAACACCTACTTACATGCACACACGGGGAAAACAGTTTGCATACTACATCTGTGTATCGTTATACAAAAGGTTGAGTCAAGAGATAAGCAAGAGCAGTAGAGGTCAGTGGCTGTGTAAAGGAGTCCTGTCACTGCTGCAATAAAATCCATATTTTACGGAGAGTTAAATGCAGTACTTTTTAAGTGCAAGTGGCTGGTCACCTAAGTAACTCCTGATGACATTCAAGGTTCGAGAAGTTTAACGACCAAAATTACTCCCAGCACAGCTACTACTTTTATACAAATCGGGAAGATAGGGCACCTTTTTCCTTTTCCTTGTGTGTGGTGTGGGATTTTAAAGTTCTGTTAGCACTGCATGAGAGATTGAGTAGCACAAATTACTTACCGAGTGTAAGGTCAGTCCTTTCTCCAAATTTACTGTTCTAGCAGAGCTGGAATAGAGAGTACAGTTCTTGTCTGTTCAGGAATCTGTGAGGATGGAATGTACATCCTACATGTGTACCTCATGAGCTACATGCATGTACATTTGCGCAAGGAGAACATTACAATCAAGAGCAAGGTTATTTCCATTCCCTTTTGTCACAGGACCGTGTGTAGTAGCATTCTGGAAATGACATAATTCCAAGGGAATAAAATTGCTTGATCGTGCAGACCTCTTTGGTTTTAATCAAAATAGACATAGCTCTCCCAGTCAAGATAAAGGCTTATCTCCTGTATTTGCTGGGCTGAAATCTCTATTATGCAGACAGTTCTGTGCAAAAGTACTTGCATGTTACTTAAAACATTCCATAAAATTGATTAACATCTGTTCTGAGCAATGTAATGCTATGGGTAATGGTGCATCCCTATTCATTTCTTTTTTTTCTAATTCCTGTTTAAAGGCAATAAGTTTGCATGTCACAGTAGAGTCGGGTAGGGCTCGGAGGCTTGTGATCACGAGTAAGTAGATTCCTTTATCATGGATATATACAGTTTTAAAGGCCTGGCAGCAATGACACAATTGGATAGCTCCTTTAAAGAGCCCAAACATGCTAATAAAGACTGCAAGGCTGAATCTCTTCTTCCTCTCCTCTCAGATGTTATCTGACACAGCACCAGTAAATATGTAATCTCATATGCTTCTGGCTTTCAGCTGCACCATAATCTTTCTGGACATATTTCTAGTGGTTTGCAGTTGACTTTTGAGCTGGAGGAAGGAAGAGGAAAGCAGACAGTCTTTTCAGAATAATGTAATCAGAGCAGCAATACTTTTTTTTTCTTTTTTTATTTCCTAGGGAAAATGGCATTGATTCAGTCCTGTTGTAGCTCTCTGCAATTATCCTTTGCAGCCATTTAAGTAACTGGGGTCCCCGTAGGGACTTATTAGTCCCTCTAGGTATTTTAGTTTTCACACCAGTTCACAGCTCTTGCATATCTCCATGCTAGCACTCTAAAGATTACATTTATAGACACGGTCATCATTTTCTAACCAAGTTGTTCAGCTAGAAATGTGCATCCTAACTTCTGACTCTTCTCTCCCTCCCTCCCTTCTTTCCTTGCACAGCTCTTCCATGCAAACAGTAACCTGCCGCTCAAGGCAGCCTTTCCTTTCACAAAGTTTGCATTTTGCCATCTGCTGTTTCAATAATATTTAGTTGAGAGACTTCCTTCAAAGCAAAACATACGCATGTTAAAAAATGTGGGTTTTTTTCCCCTGCTTTCTGCAGAAGATCTCAAAACTAATGTGAACTTGATAGAAGTTAGTAATATGCCTGTACTCTCACCAGCTGAGATCTTTCTCTAAATAAGCAGCCCTCGTCTCAAGGGCACACTGGGTTCCTCTGGGCAGGAGCCTCCGTCCAAACCACTGTCCTCTCAAGTATGCTACATCATTTTTGCTTTGACTGAAGAAGTTTTCAGCACGCTGATATGCTGCTTATTAATGGAATCCTGCAGTCTTTTGGGGTCTGGAAGGAACCACTGGTGGATGCCTGTGTTCTGTGTGGTGGTCAAGCAACATTTATCTGTTGTTAAGTGAAATGGTGGTCTCTGTCTCATGCTTAACTGAACTTTTCAGTCTGTCACCTGCCCTTTGTTGACTGCTTTTAAATTATGGCACCTTTCTAGTGTAATCTTGCAGCATTGTGGCTCAAGATGTGCAGGAAATTTCTTATGGATCTCCCTGGAAATGGTGGCTAATTACTAAAATGAGAGGTAGCTGAAATCTATAAAAAAGAGTGGGTAGAATGCACTGGAAGCAGCAGGCCCCACTGTGATGATGCCTCATCTTACATAATGGTTGCAATTCCTCTAGTGGCTCTGCTGCAATTACACCAGAATGAAGGAGAATTGGTTTTCAGTATCTTTTGATTATCATAAGCGTGCGGGAAAGGCTTTGCCTTGGAAGCTAGGTGTTAGGGAGACTTCTTCATTAACCCCTTGAAGACCTGGTTAGCTGCAGTAACTGTTCTGTGTCTTCAAAGGCTTTGCATCATTTGGGGTTTACTTCTTTTTCCCTTTTTCTTTTTCCTATATAATTTCTTGGGTTCATAGCTCTTAGAAACGGGGCTGATAAACTCAGTTGTGGTTATCCTGACATTTATGGTGGGACCAAATTCAGGATCTTTTCAACATAAATCTTTCAAGTGAGTCCCCCATCCTGTGCACAAAGTGGAGAGCTCTGTGGCACACAGATCGAATCTCTTCTGCTGACTCTATGCAGGATTCAGTTTGCAGTATAAACACCATTCTCAAGTTTAAATGTGTTCTGGTTGAGATAAAAATCCAGTAGCAGCTGGTTTGCTCATGCTGCATGCTTAGTCATGGCAGACCTTTCCAAGGGGTCTGAAAAAAACTATGCTGTGTGAGGAGAAAGGTATGGCATCTTGCCTTGTTTCATTTGGGATGGGGAGAGATGAGATGTAACATGAACATTTAGTATTAAATCCAGCTGTTAGTTGTACTTATTGCTTAACAAAAAGTTAACTGGGTGACAGGAAGGATTATTAGTCCCTGTTTTAAAAACACCCTTGAAGAATGCATAATTAATGCAAAACATCAGCAGAAAAAGTCATCCTCCCTGGGTTGTGCTGTGAGTGGTGCCGCAGTGGAATTAGGTGGGGAAAGTGCTGGATAAAAGCATTTTTAAAGTTTGAGTGTAAGTACTTCACATCCAGTTTGGCTTTCTATGCTGTAAATCTCAGCCTAAGAGTTGCTTTTTGGTTCTTCCCCAATGACTGGCTGATATGTGTTGAGAGTCCATCCAGGCTCAGGTTCCTAAGCTTTACTAAGGCACTACTGTGTGTCCTAATCCTGGTCACCCATCAGCTACTTCCCCACCCCATTTCAGGCAGGCTTATCCCTCTTTGTACCTGTGACCATCTCCTTATTCCAGGTGGGGCTGGTTGCCACCATTGTCTGCCACTATATTTATTTTCCTGGTTGTGAATTTGGCACTGGAAGACCCAAACAAAGACTGTAAATATTTGAGTTTATGCTTTTGTTTGTTTGTTAGCAAGAACATTCCCAGAAGAAAATAGGATAACTGAAGTTCAGGAATGTTTATAGAGTGGTGTGAATTAATGTTACTGGTTGGTACATCCAGTCTCGTGGAGCTGCCTGCTCCTTGAGTATTTTTCTCTCTCAAAACAAACCAGAAAGGATAGTTTTTTCTGCAGCTGCAACCTTCTTAGCAGCAGTGAGGAGCAATGCTGATGGAGAAGGGTGAGAGGAGCCTGTGAGCCCAGTCAGAATGGAAAAATCTCATCTGGCATGGTGTCCTTCCTGAGTTAGGATGTTGAACCTCCAAACAGAAGCTTCAAGCAAAGAAGTGATTGCTTAACTGTGATGGTGCCAGAGCACTAGATAGCACCATGCTGAAACATCCAAGATACAGTGATACTGCATTATCTCTCTTCACACCCAGCCACAAGACACCCTCTCCATACCCTCCTCTGCACCAGGCACATAGACTAAAGTGCATATACATTTCCGTCTGGTCTCGTTCAGGAACACTGCCAGCCTTGCTGTGTTTTAAGTAACCTGTTCAATAATGGCTTTATTCTGGCATTGTGGGCAAATATTTTATGGATTAATTAGCCTGTCTTGTCAGGATATGCATATATATTTATATACAGTCAGAAAATGCTTAATTCTAGCCAGAATGTGACTGTTAGGTTTGATTTGCAACATAAACACCCATTGTAAGCCCCCAGCTCTTCCCTAGTGACACACCGCAATGCACAGAAGAGAGCACTTTATGAATGAGATCCGTCCTGTACTATCTGGGTACTGTAATTCCTCTCAGTTAAACTAATTTCATTATCTTGCTGTAATGTTTACAGCTGCCTCTGAGATAATAGGTAGTGTATCTTTCCAGCATTCCCACTTCTGCATCTAATTGCAGAGCCAGAGCGGGAGGACCTAGGAGAAGGGTCAGCAGGAATTGAAAATTAGCAGAGAAATTAAACTCTAGTCAAGTTTCCCCAGGTACTGCAGGTGCGCGCCTGGCTGGTAGAAAGCAGAGCTGCCTGCTCCCTCATCACAATTGGCAGCTAATAGCTTCTATAAGCACAAAGGCTGCTTAATCAACACGATCATTAGCATGTAGCTCTGCTTTGTTGTGAGGGTAACACCAAACTCAAAGAGAATACTTGCCTCTGATGGTAACTCCACTTAGCATGGAAGGTGGTGGTGATCCAGACTTGCATGAGAGGCTGTGGAGTGGTGGGAGAACCACTTGTGCCTGTGGAGCCCCGCTGGGGTGCTGACACTGTGCAACACTGGGGCCAACCTTCGTATTGACAGTCTCACCCCAGGGAAAGCCCTCTCGCTTAGAAAGATATCCATGTGTCCTCTTCCCTCATCCCCTTAGATCCAATACCATAGCAAAAATAATTAAAAGCGCAGTTGCTTTTAGTCCTGCCCTAAGGACTCAGGTGAAATCTGTTTCCTCACTGAATTGATTCTCTTTGAGTGCCTGGTGGTTTGTAACTTTAGGGTGTCATTAGTCTGGCAATTGTTATTTGACAAAAGTGTCTTCATGGACAAAAAGAAAATGATACAGCTTATCGCAGTCTGCAAAAAAAAATCCAACCAAGAACCCACAGACACTCGGTGGACATTTGAGGGTCTCGCTTCAAGTAAGGGACAAGGTGTCGTTCATCGACATGAGGCCTTCACGCAAAGTCCGTACAAGTACTCCACAATTCCACGTCTTCGCCACACAGCCCCACTGTGAGGCTGGCCTGTATAATTGGCTGTGTTTTACAGCAGGGGAAGAGAATCATGACAGAGGTGAGTCACTTGCCCAAGGTCACAGGAGGAGATCGTAACACAGCAGGGATGCTGAACCAGGATCTTATAGCAAGTACAGCTTGCAGTCAACCCTCCTGCCTCTCTCCTGCTCTCTTTAGTTGTTGGAGCTGATCAAAGAATGGATGGAGGGGAAAAGTCCGATTTGGGTCTCTTTTTTTCATCCAAAAGAAAGCCAATTATTTTTCCGAAGAACTCCTGGCATCTGCTTTGACACGCTCTCCCCAAAGGATTTTCTGGATGTTTTTAGCTTGTTTGTTCAGCCATGTTTTCTGTGGAGGGGAAGGGGGAGGCTGGGTAGCTCCAGAGCTGTCTGAGACATGACTGAGTATTTTATTCCCAGGAGAAAGTGATCTGAGCTGTCCCCAAGCAAGGTGGCAGTGACCTTACTCTCTGCATTGGCCGAGCTGGACTGGCCACAAAGTTTCTTTACCGTTCCCTGCCTCATACATTCCCACCTACTTATGCCTGTGGGAGAGAAGGGGATAAAAAAAAATCTCATAAAAGGCTGCCTATTCTGCATGCTGCTCCCTGTGGTTTGGGGCAGCCAAAGGTCATACCACACTATCTCTTGTTCACGTCCATGCCTGTATGAATTCATTTCAAAGCACCCCTGCTTTGTAAACATCTAAGGAGTAGTATTCCTAGCACATAGATATGAAGGTGAGTCAAAGGGAAGTTACTTGAATAAGGACATGGTGTACACCAATACCCCTGACACAGGTATTGATCTTAGTGTAAATAAAATAGAGAGAGAAGTAGAAAAAGACACATAAAAAAGACACAATAAATTTACAAGTTATGTGGCCAGTTTAGATCGAAGTAGTACCAGGTCCTGAGCTCTGTGCCACCTACTATGACCTAATGCTTTTGGAGCTGGCCTGACAAACTGATCCAGCTCTACAAGAATTCAAGAGAACCTATTTCCTCACTTTCATAGTGTGAAGAGTGCTCTGGCAGATCACAGAGCACGAATATATAGAGGTAGAATCTCTTTCCCGGAGCAAATTTCTTTTGTGGAATTGGTGCTCAATTTAGCTGTCAGGGCTGAAAGGGAAAAAGATGCAGAAGCAACTCTTAAGTCCACCAGCCACATCCCTTTAAGCAATTCATGCTGTGCCAACCAGTTTTATAAAACCCTGTATTTCATCTAAACTCCATTTAAGTCTAAATAATATGAATGCCCTGCTATGGTATTTCCCTTCTCACTGCTGATAATTACCAAGTTATTTCTGCCATAAACAAAGCATGTTCTTCTCTCTCTGACTTATCATACCTGGTCCCAGAGCAATTTGCTTTTAAAAGTGCCAATAAACTGCACTGAAGTCCAATGAGGCTGTTCGAATACTTAAGTACTGTTCTGGATCAAGATGTCAGGATTTGTAATGAAGTGTTTACAGCTTTGCAATTATTTTCATGGTGACCACAACATGACCGCCAAATATTTGTATAATTTATATCCCTAAATAATAGACTATGCAAAATGGGGATGGAAAGAAAACCTGTGTAAGGAATAAACATCATTTACCATTGAAGCCCCTTCAACCATGTAGCCCTGGATCATTTGTACAGCATGGAGAAGGATTCTCTGCTGTCTGTCAGCTCCCATCAGCAATTGCAGAGGGGATAGAGAGGACTGGACTGAGGTTTTCATTTCCTGGCTCTTTCTGCTGGCATGTAATAGGAACATCCTTCCTTTGTGCAAGTGTCACTGTGCGTTGCATCTCTAAAACCAGTTTTTAGCTCTGATTCTTCCTCCTGGTGCCTGTGTCTTCAGGTCATCTGCACTTAAGAGGAAGCAGGGCATAAGCATGTGAAGAAAAAAGCTGGCCCAGTGTATCATATTTATTAATATTTACAGCCATCAGCGCAATTCTGCAGACAATCTAATCTCAAGCATCTTTGAAATTCAGTGCTTTTCAGAGCAGTGTTTCCCATCAGAAACAGAAGTGTGCACTCTGATTTATAGGAAGGATTTCTCTTCCTCTTGGAAAAAAAAAAACAAACACAACAACACAAAACCAGGCTCCCACTTTTCTCAGCACATAATTTATATTGCTATTAAATGAACTGTATTACCATATTGTAACATCTTAGTGTCTCTTTTGCAGGATTTCTGAAGCAGCTCCTCATTAATCCACCTTAATTCATTTGTCGGATATCTCAAAGCTACTTGATATCGGAGTTGCTTTAAAGTATGACAGAGTTTTCCTTAGCAGCAGGTTGTAATTTCAACCAGGCTGGTAAATGTGAGGTCAGAGGCTGGTTGCTGCAAATCTAGAAGGTTAAAGTATGCTGCACATCCTTCTTCCCTGTTGCAATAACATCCTGAGTCCTGGATGAGCAAAAGTAAATGCTGGGATTATTCAGGAAGAATAGGTTTCATCCTCTTGGACGGGTCATTTAATATTGTATGTTTTGTGTTTATCACAGAAGCATTCATATTTGTCAAGCTGGCATTAAAACCAGCCTTCATGTGATGCAGACACCTCAGGCTCAGATTTAGTTTCGAGCCCTGACCCGAGCAAGTATCTGTTACGTCTCTGAGGCTGTGGGTCTCTGTGGAGGGAGCTGCTGGAGCCATGGTGGTGCCTGGGGGGGTTGCAGTGTTAACAACGCATCCTGATGTGGGCAGGCTTCCCAGCTCTAGGAGCAGCCAGAAAACTTATTCTGGAGGCTGAACTGAGCAAGGCAAGCACAGAGATTAGCGCATACAAGCGGCTGCAGTTTCGGTAGGTGTTTGACTGGGTGCAATCCAAAACACCAGAGTTAAGGTTTTTGTTAAATCCCAGAGTTAGTGTGCTTTGCTGCTGGTGATACAAAGTATCAGATTCTGGCAGCTCTGGGAATGGTGGGGTCAGCATAAGGAGGACTTACTCAACCAGATGGTGTTCAAGTCCGATTCTTTACTTCCCTCAAAGGTGACATGGTGGAATGTTTGATACTTTTTTTATATACACTACTGATGGTAGTGCAGGACTCGTGGTTATCACAGCTTTATTTCCAGGATATATTGCATAAAGGGTAATGAGGACATGCTTTCAGGTACCACCCAACTTTCCACATTCTCCTTCCCTTACAGATTTCTCTTCTTCCGTGGGGATGTTTCATCCTCATCTGTTGTTTTTTAAGATAATAATTCTTTGCTCAGCCCTCTGCATATTTGAGTCATACAATGTTTTAGGTTGGAAAAGACCACTAAGATCACCAAGTCCAAGAGTGAACCCAGCACTGTCAAGTCCATCACTGAACCATTGCTCTAGGTGCCATGTTGCCTCAGGGAGGACAAGGCACACCGGGAAGCCAAAAGTTCAGTAGACTTCAGTGTGTTGGAAGTAGGTCCTTGTCCTCACATGGTGGGTTCATCACAGGGCTAGATGAGCTTTTCTTGCAATTGCTGTTTTACAATTGACTTCCAGCTGCCCAAAAAAAAACCCAGAGACCAAGCAGCATTCATCTCCAAACTGGGATAGGATGAATTATCACAGAATATTCTGTGTTGGAAGGGATCCATAAGGATTATCAGGTCCAGCTCTGAAGTGAATGGCCCATAAAGGGATTGAACCCACAACCTTGATGTTATTAGCACCATGCTCCAACCAAATAATTGAACTGAGCCATTAGAAATAAGTTGCTAATGTAAGCAAGATTAACTTGATGTGCTGCCTGAAATGAGATATTAGTGATGATAGGGAAGAGAGAAAACTTTTCATTTAGCTGGAAACAGGACTGATTAATTAAGCAGTAACGAACAGGGAACCTTGCCTTGAATTGATATGAGGCTTGCAGTGCTAATTTAACACAAAGTACAGCTCCCAATTTGTTATTAAATTAAAATGGCTTTTAAAATTGTTTACTTTTTTTTTTCCTCTTTTCTGCTTCTGTGTGGCAAAATGATTATTCTGGCTAGTTAGAGAAACCAATCAGAGCAGCAGAAAGTGTAGGTTGAAAGAGGAAAGATTGTTCTGTTGTGTAATTAAGAAATATACACTAATATCCATGACATCATGAATAAGCACTTCAAAGTAGTAAGTATGCTCTGCATAGCATATTAAATGAAACAATTAGTATGCTAACAAGCTGCTCTGGACATACACTAAAAAGACATCACACTTCAGGAAACGACTGTTTCTTATTTTTTAGTCTAAGATCTGCTCACCTGACTGACAAATAGCAGTAAGAAATTATGAGGAAGAAACATTCTTCCTTTTCATCCTTTCCACTTTTCTTGCAATTTTCAAAGCAGTTTTAATTTGGGAGACTTTGTGGTTACTCCATACAAGAGAAGTTCTTCTACCCCAATCGAATTATATGGTGGAAGTGTGAGACATTGTGTGATAGACAAATCCTATGGAACAAGAGGGAAAACAACCTTGTAGCGACATTGCTTTTTTTAGTCTCAAACAAAATACACTCTTGACAGGAATGATTCCTTGTAATTTATTGTAGGATAGCTCAACAGTAGCAATTTGTCATGCGTAGTTATGTAATTTGATGGGTTCATTTCTTAAATGAATTATGGATTATGGATTACCTCTGTATATCAACAACAGAGCTGTATCTTTTATGTAAATATTCCCTCAACTTTTCCTTCCTCTTCCAATCCATTTTCTGTCATACAGAGATGACTTTTTTCCATCTAATCTTTCAACTAATAAGGTGTTTAATAATTTAGCAACCTAAAAAATGAGCGTATTTCAAAGGAGTTAGTATCAATGGTAGTGTAAGAGCCTCAGGCTACAAAAAAGTGGATGAGGTTACCAAAGTTTTAGAGTCAGGATCCCAACTGTCTTTCTGCTTCAGGCAGCTATTTTATTAAAGTTGGTATTAAACAACACTGCCTAAGGTCTGATTAACAATTTATGACTTCCTAAGAAGGATTAACAGAAGCCTATCATTTTTATATTTAAATCTTGATTTGCATCTAAGTGAAACCATACCCAGGTTTATATTTTCATTATTTATTATTTTTATTGTTATTGTTGCTCTCTCTGAAATACTGCTTATGTGAATATTGCAGGCACCAATTTGGTGTGCTGATCTGTTGGTACGTCATCCCCCCACAAGTGTGAGAGGGACAACTTGCTTCTTGCATCTTGTGATGGGCTTGATCCTGCAAAGTGCTGGCTTTTGTCTCATGCTGGGCTCAGTTGTTCTTCACTGTCCCTGAAGTCCATTGGGACAGAGGGTGATCTGCAGTTGGCAATCAGGCTGAGATCTGCATGACCAGGAGCTGACTGTTGTCCAGGTAACATTATTTTGGGGAGTAAAATCCACATATACAGGACCAAGGTTCGCCTGACATACCTTCCCAGAGGGGAATTCTCCTTTTTGACATTTACTTTGTGCAGCAAGTAGCAACTCCATCCCAGTATCTCAGTTTTTTATAAGCCTCTCAGTCCTGCTTATGAGGTTGCTTCTGGGCCACATCTGCTAGGAGAGAAGCAGAGGGTGATTCTGCTGCTGTGTTCTGGGATGCAACAGAGCAGGAGCTGTTGCTTTCTGCTCTTACTGAGGCAGCTTAGAAAGGAGCATGCTACCAGGTGGGAAAGGGGTAGGGGGTAGATACCAGTAAATCTGCTGGCCAAACATTTCTCAATTTCCTGTGTAAGAAGTCAGGCCAATGACATGCAGCTTAGTGGAAGAGAGCAGAATTTATTCTCCTTCTAGCAAAGCTATTTTTGATTATTTTTGTTTTAATGTTCAAATAGAAAATAATAACAATGGCCTGTTCTGTTACCTCTTTTCAAGCTGTCCTAATTCCTCCCTTGACTGTCTTCTCCAAGTTCAGCTGCTTTAGAAAATTGTGTCTTCTTTTTTTTTCCCTTGTGTATTTCAGTTTCTGATACTCTTCAGTGGATTTAACATTCATTTCACTAAGGGCTGGATGTGGTGGTCATAGCTTGTAGAGCTAAGGGAAAAGGTTGCCAGAGAGGGGCTATGAGCTCCACTGGCTCACAGCAAGGGAGACGTTATTTTGGTCTTCCTGAGCCTCTCTAGTCAGTGAGACACTAAAAGGTTCTAAAGAAGTGCTGATATTTAAGGATCTTCATTGCTTTATTTGAACTCTCAACGTGTCCATGGCTTTCCTTTTAATCAATAGCATGGGTTTTGTCTTGGTCTTGAGGGCTTTTAAGTTTTAAAAGACTAGAGCCATAATCTGAAAACTGCTGGTTCTTCAAAGAAAAAAGCAAGCATTACCACAGTCAGAGAAAGATTTCTCATTTTCCTGGCTTTTCAGGATGTGCTAAACTGAATTTTAGTTCTAGGGCTGCATTCACATTTCAATAATCTGCTATTACAAAGACTCCAAGAACTGCAATCCGAATATTTTCTTGTGATGCTTGCCTTCAGCCTGTGCTTGTGGGTTGTTACTGACAGCAGGATTTAAACAAATGCTCAAAAGATTGTGCTGAATCAGGGAGCAGTACCTGTGAGGAATAAGCCCCTTCGGTGCTGGATTAACAACACTCAAGGTTTCTAGTTTATTCTTCAGTTCTGACTAAAATTTTATCCAGTCATATTCTCAGACAAAAGAGGACAAACGAATATTATTCCATTGACTTCCAAGCGTCTGCAATGATAAATATGAGCTGAAAACCCAGACCAAGGAAGCAGAAGAAAATGCATGAATAAATTATCAACAGTGGACATGCCCAGGAACTTAGAGCAGTCAGCTCCCCCCAGTCTCTCTTCTCTCTCTCCTATTAAAAAATCCTCAGCCATGTAGCCAGAGAGCAGGAGCAATATCATGGGACTTCTGTGGCCGGAGACACAGAAAATCAACAGTGCAAGTGGATATTTCATACCTAATCTGTGTGGTGAATTAGTTATCAAAACTGTTCTACAGCAACACATATTTATTTGTATGACATTAATGTCCACAGGTCCTAATTGTGTGAAGCAGTGCTCTAACCTAATAGAGTCCCAGTGGCAAATATGTTCAGAGAAATCTGTCTTCACTGTAGGATTATCTGACAAAATATGGCTAACTTCACAGGAACTCATAATAGAAGACAGTGGTTAAGTGAGTTCCACCCTGTAATAGATGTGTAAGTTAAATTATGTCAGCTACACTTTTGTCCAATTAAAGCACACTTATTAAAAAAGTTAGCTGGATACCTGCTGTATTATGATTCATTCTGTAGCCACTGGAATGGCTTTTAAGTCTTCTGTGCACAGAATTTTCAGGTGAGGTCAGTGTGATTTTTCACTCACAAAAATGTCTTCCTGGTTCCCTTAAATGAATCAGAAATGGAAAATAAAAAAAGCAAAACAGGTCTGACCATGACACACAAGAATGTCTTATGTGTAGGAACAGCATGGTATCAGGCATAACACAGGATATCACAATTCTTTAAAGAAAATAACAGAAAGAAGAAATAAAAAGTGAGGTACAAAACATCTGCTGGGAGTCATGGGAGACCGTGCTATGTGACTTCAGTTGTCTTCAGGATAAATTTTGCTCTGAGAGTGACACATCTTTCCACTGTATTTATGGGTAGGACTGTTGCCAAGAAAATGACCTCTTCTTTGGGCTTTGATTTTCATTTTATTCCTATTCTGTGACTACACGGTCGGAACTGTATAAGCTGTTCAACCTAGGTCAATAGCTATTTTGTGGTTATCCCAGGTTGCTTTCTGCAGCAAGATTAACAGAGTTTCGAGGGAAAGGTTGTCTGTGTCATCACAGTTTGCAGATATGGGGTATCCGTCAAAAGAACTGCTAGATGAAAACAATCTGTCAGCACCCGGTTTGTAAACATCTCTCAGCCTCTGCTTTTGGATGCTCATTACTAGTTGATTTCCACCACACAACAGTGCTCTGAAATGTTCTCAGGTGGACATCCTTTCCAGGAGAACATGTGGATATCAGCTTGCAGTGGAGTGTCAGCTAGCCTGACTCCAAACATAAAGGCAAATACCTTCCCATTTTGAAGGTTTTGCAAATGGTCTTATCTTAACATGACTGAATGAGGGAAATATATAAAGTTGTGATCTCTTAACATCTGCTCCTGCCTTATTTTCTGAATCTCTTCAGGACGAGCAGACACCCAACTCTGCATTCACACACCCGGCTTTAAATGGGTTACTGGTATTCTGCACTTTGCTGCTTGAGTCTTTCTGCTGCTAAAACCCAGCTCTGAAATGTGTCCCTCCAGGTTAGCTTGCATAAACATAAAGGCCCAAATTAGCATTGCAAGTAACCATTGCCCTCAAAAACCAGTAGTTTTTCTGTGCTCAGTGCATATTTGCCATCTGCTAATGCACTAAAAAAAAAAAAAAAAAAAAAAAAAAAAAAAAAAAATCTCGGCCAAGTCCTTAATTTGGAGTAAATCCATGTCTAACTCTAGTTACTTTAAGGAACTGTCATTGCCTTTACCAGCTTATGAACAGGCCTCTGCGACTGCAAAGCAGAGGATGCTTTGGAGCATTTGAGCTGTGCCTTGTTTCTGCCTGTCTGAAAGGATGCCAAAAGGAAGGAATACCTTTTCACGGAGGCAGCCTTCTGGTTGCTGTCCACTGTGCAGAACAGGGTGTGTACCTGTACACTGCAAGTCTTCTGTACTGCTTGGCTCTGGCACAGCTCACATACCTACGTGATATAAATACTCAGCTTTGCTTTCTCAGCTCTAACCCTTCCCATGCAAAGTCAGAAGTGTGGACACTGTGCCAAAAATAGGACGCTGAATCCTAGCTCCTTGCAGAAATGATCTCTTTAAAAGCCACAAGCAAAGAGGGAAAAGAATCTGGAACCATCTCACATTATAAAGGATATTTTGGTTGTCTAGTGGATTTTTTTCTTCTGTCAGGATAAAAAGCCCCGAACACAATTCAAAGATTAAAATTATAACACCAGTTCTTGTAGACACAGGAGTGAGCATTTTACCCAGAGTCCTGCTCAGGACAAGTAGCGTGTGACTGCCTGGCTTGTGCTACACCATTACTATTCAGGCCACTGGCACTGGAAAAAAATACAGGATGTCAGCACAAGAAATGTCGAATGGTAAGAATTTGTAAAGAATATGATTGTGTTTTACATCTAAAATTCTGCCTATTTTCAAAAAGAAAGACTCCTAGAACATAGCTTTTTCCCCCCACAATATGATGGATTGATAAATCACTTTGGGGGAGTGATATTTTTGGGCAGAATAAAATACTCTCCAAAACTTCTTAAATAATACTACTTGGACAAGGTAGTTCAGTAAGAGTGTTTTAAAAGGCCTCAGAAGAAACTCTGCATCTTTATTTCACAGCTCTCCCTCACGTGCCTGTCTCTTTCAATAAAGCATTACTCTGCCATTGAGAGCACCTGGCTTGCTGGCTGGTATCACACATCTTTCAGTATGTTGATACCAATGTAGTTGTTATTCCTCGAGGGACTGGCAAGCAAACGGGTGTTTGAAAGCTCTCTACCTTCAAGGCCCCTGCTCAAACCCCATTTAAAACAGATGCCAGCAGTCAAAAGCACCATTAGTACCACCTAATGGCTCTTCACAGGACTGTGTAAGCAAAACAAGTATTTCATTCCCTTTCATACAGAAAAAAGATGAATAGTAGTGGGTTGTACTGATAGCATCATCTGTTGAGAACTTCAGTGGCACTGGCCCACGAACCAGAAGCAGAAGTGGCATGGAGGATGGCGCTGCTCCTTGGTGAGGTGGGCTGAATAAACTCTCATTGCTGCTGTTTATCCGTTATCTGTTCTGTGGACAAATAAACAAACCTTCAGCCTCGGAAGCTGACAGTGTCTACACAGCAGAAACATTGCACCAATAAAAAGATTTAAAAGGGGGGAAAAAAAGCACAATCTAAGGTAGCTGGTTTACCATTGAGACAGGCATAGGAAAATGTCGTGTGCTTTTGGGCCCCTGAATTGCTGAAAGAGCATGTGGCCTGTGTTTTCTCATATCTGCAGAGAACTACAGGGGAGTCTCTAATCTCAGGGTGGAATTCACTTTTCACATTCTAGGCATACAGTGAAAGACCTGCAGTATATATGTACCTGATGCATTTAGGCTACATTTTTAAATCGTAAAACTTTGACTTGTGATATCTCCTCTGATGGAGGAGGAACAGGAAAGAAGCACAAAAGATACACTTTTGCAACCACCCGTTAGAGACCAATTTTTAAAAAGGAATTGGATAACTCGAGGTTTGAGTGTCAGTGCCCTTCCTTTCATGAGTGATCTCATGCTGAGTTCAATTTTTTTTTCTCAAAGTGCATTTTATCACTGCCTTTTAAGGTCTTGATACCCCAGAGCAGATCACTTGCAAGTTCACAATGGAAAATTATTTCATGAAGCTAGTGATGACTCACTGGAAAAGGTATTTGCAGACCTGGACACTGGGGTTTGAAGATTGTCTGAGTGTGCAAGCTTTGTAGATATGCACCCTAACAGAAGCACAGGCATGTAAAAAAAAAAAAGACCATGACACGTAATTGTAAGTAAAACTGATTTTTGCCCTCACACAAATAGATGTATATGCATCTAGAATGCACATATCTGTTCATCCCATATAGACATCTTTTTCTTTCACTTCAGTCCACGTCAGATCTAAAACTCAGCCTTGAGTTTCAGTTCATCACACATGCACATCAGTATTCTTCCAAGGAAAAAGTAAAGCCAAACGCAATGAAATTTATAACAAGACATGATCCTGTTTTCTGTCATTTAGATTGTCTGGCCAAATGACAGGACCTACAATCACTCTTAGTTAAATTGAATTATTGGTCCTCCCTCTCCACTGGAGATCCTGGTGACATTTTCAGTGGACTTAAGAGTTTGCAAGGTTGAGATTTTAGCTCATAGAATTTAATGAAATTTTCAGCTTATGTGACTAGAATTAATAAATATTTTACATTTTAGGCTTTTGGTGGTATTTGTTTCTTCTGAAAATTTACTGTGTATGTCACTCCTTGTTGTCCACTCTTAGCCTTGATTTCCTTAAAGCTCTGACCTGTCAAGGCAAGGATGTTATTATACACGGATTTTACTAAAAAAGTACAATCTGTAGCTCTTGCATGTGCAGAAAGCCATGAAAACATGAAGTCTGGCGAAGGAAAGAATAGAAAAGAACAATCTTAAGTTATTTTTAAGTCAGTCCAGCTTATGACTAACTTAGACACTTGGGGTTGGCAATACAGTAAATTTAATTGCAATAATTTATAACTTCCTTGCTAACCAGTTGCTTATTGTATTACCAGCAAACTTATCTCTCAACTTTCTGGAGCAAGGCATATTTCACAACTCCACTTTTCTATTCCTGTGGTTTCACTAGTTCACCCATGTGTAGCCTGGCCAAAGACACACAGATGCCTTGGTCACAAGCAGCTAAGTAAAACAGAAGTGTATAAGTAAAGGTGAATGATAATGGCAGTAACTCTTAACACTTGCATGTTCCTCTGTGTCCAAGTGCTTCACAAGCAGAACTAATTACAATACATTCAGTAATAATGGTATGTTGAAAGACATGCTAAATTGTGCTCTTCTGGAAATAAACTGCTGTGCTGGGATAGGAAATCACTGGATTACAAGATAGAATGCAGCAGCTTTAGGATAATCCCCCCACAACCTCATGCACCCAGGTCCCTTCCATGAGATGGCACACATCCACATTTCCCCACAAACACCTACTCGGGAGAAGTTTGTACCTCGCCTGCACTGTCTTTTGCTTCAGCTTTGATGGTGCAAAGGGGCTGCAGGGCTACAGGTACTTCTGCCTTTGTGATAGGACACAGAAAAAGGGTTGGGAAAACATTTTTTAATGGACACAGCTCTAAAGAAAGCTGACTAACCCCTAAAGCATTTTCAGTTACATATTGCAGAGCAACACAAAAAAAATCTCTTTGCTGTACTGCTGTAGCAGAGTCATCCTCTGTTTTCTCCTTGAAGTATGTGATGTCACAAAAAATTGATTACTTGGGCAAAAAGAAATAGGATTGCAGGGAAAAAACAGATTTGTTATATTAACCTGATTATAGCTTCAGGTAATAGATAACCTTATGCTTTATCTTCTGGGAAAAAAGATAGCTTTTTTAAACACTTAAAAAGTTTCCCATTTTTAATGAGGTGTCTAGAAACAAAGGAAAAAGCATCATGGTGGGGGTTTTTTGGGTTTTTTTTTTGCATTTGCTTACTTGTAGAAAAACCTTGAAGGGACAATTCACATTTCAATATCATCTTTTTTTAACTTTAGCCAATAACCCTTTCCAGGAATTAAGACAACTGCATGGGAGAGGTGGTGGCAGATACTTCCTAAGAGGTAACTAAATTGTGCATGTTGTGCTTTCTCGGTTCTGATCTCCAGGCTCTGTGCAGCTGCCCTAGAGCTGCTCCTTTAGGGTGCCAGGACATGGTGATGCAATTGCTGTGGCCCCTCAGGGACCAAAGTCATTCTGGATAAGAGGGACCGTACAAAGTTTTAGGCATTAAATGAACTTTGGAAATGAACAGGAGTTTCTGTTGTCTTGGCCAAGCTCCCAAACAACATGTTCATGGCATTTCTGAGCTTGCCCAGCACACATCACTGCAGGCGATTTTGCCTTTCCTTGTAAGGGATGGTGTGGAGATGAGCTTCCCTATCCATGGACGCTTCAGGCATGGATGTTCTTAAAAATACAGACAGCCATTAAACAGAAGTGGTGGATATCCTAGTTACTGGAAATGTTCAGGGTTATGGAAGAACACTCACCCCCAACTTTAGTTTCTTGACATTAAAAATTGATCTTGAAATACCAGCCCTGTAAAATCCATTGATCACTCCTTCTAATGCAAGAGATAAGGCGTTCCTGAACCTCTTCAGTGTTTGTTATATAGATTTAATGAAGGTGGATGTTGCAAGTTTCATGGGTGGTAACAGCTTGGGTTGTGTTCTTTCTGCTTGTTGTTGCTTAAAGCAGCATTTGAAGGCAGTTTCCCCGGGCTAAGATGCTGAATGTCTTTTTTTCCTCTCAGCTTTCTAAAAATTAAGTGTAATTCAACTCCTGTGAATGATAGCCTGCAGATAACAACCTAGCCCAAATTCCAACTGGAGCTCATTTAAAGAGGTCATTATTCCTTTTAATTAAATAAAAAATAGGAAGTTGGTCCTTTCTTATGGGCAAGGAGTATGAATACTTTTCTCATCGACCTATGTTGAGTAAATCCTAGAACTTAGGTGAATTCTAAAAGCCATTTTAAAGGTATTACAGCACATTTTTTCCACAAATAACATACATCCTGAAACCTTATCTTTTTTTTAATTTTCTTTTCTTCAAAACCTTCCTAAACCAATACCTATTTGACCTAAGCTTTCACAGTTAGCAAAGCACTAAAAACATGGAAGTTATTAGATTATTGGCAGAGCTAGAATAGCTCATGATCTATTTAACTAGAATAAGTTAATCTTCTAAAATGCCATTTTAAGAAAACAATAGCAAACAGAAGGTGTTTACACTCAGACTAGGGTAATACATTAAAAAAAAAAAACCAACAAGAAGACAGGGTCAAAAACAAACAAACAAAAAAAATCCCCAGCTACCCAAATAGACTGTGGAAAATGGAAATGATTAAAAAAAATCTCTGATCAAAAAAACATCTGCATGCTAATCCTGGTGTTTTCAAGTGGAACAACAGAGTAAGAGGAAAAAACCCACACATTTAAAGAGAAATGTGAGAAGCAAACAAAAATATAATGATGAATGGAAAAATAAGACCAAGTCAGAAAAATTCAGAGAAAGAAACAGATTGAATCTGCGCGTTCTTTCACAATAGAGCTTCTGCTGGTGTGACTGCATATTCAGCAGTGTGAATATTATAATTAAAGAATGTCAGCTCAAGCAAAATGTTTTAAAACCTTCCTATTAATAAGCAGATAAACTGCTTAAAAATACTGATTACATTAGGAAAAAAGGGAAGTGTTTGGGTTTTATGTTTCCATTCCTTTCATCTGCTGGAATACATTTAAATAGCAGATGTCTCTCCCAGGCAGTGTTTGATAGCGGTAGTGTTGATTTTGATGCTGAGGTGATAAGATCATCTTTATGGAGGGGCTCAGTGCTGTGCCGCAGGTCCCGGCGCTGGCTGGTACCTGTGCAAGGGCCAAGTCCGACGCCAGGCAGAGATGCCACAGCAGCAGCCCATCAGCAGGATGGATGAGGTGCTGGTCCGGCGGGGCTGCGGACAGCGCCGGGGAGGGCTGGGGGCTCTGCGCGGCGCACTTGGCTGCGCAGCCCTGCGGGCTTGCCCTTACAAGGGCTGCAGACAAAGAGCGCGGCTCCCTAGGATGGCAGGCAGCAAGTGCTGCGCAGCGCCTTATCCCGGGATGGGACCAGAGCAGGAACGCGTGACAGCGAGCTCCCCGGCGCTGGGAAGTGTGGATGCGAGGTCAATGCAAATCTCTCTCTTCTCAGGAGTTTAGAATTTTTCTCACACTGCGCTGCAATTAAAGTCACTGTTGTTTTTTTGTTGTTGTTGTTGTTTCTTTTTTGTACTGGCAAGGCAAAGCTATCAAGGTACTGGACAAGTGCAAAAAAAAAAAAAAAATTAAGCTAAAATGAGAATTGGCTCCGGTGTCCACAAGTTAGCCTAGACAAACCCAATCTTGCAAATCCTTACACACATAGATAATTTTAGAGACACAGATACTCTCAAGCCCTTATATATATAGCCAGTTGCTTATCATTCAGAGGTTTAGGGAAGATCTAATCATTACGTGCAATGATCTTAAGGAAGATCATCATGACAATCAATGTGGCTTAAACCCACACCTTTTTATGTCTCTTTAAGATATTGTTCCAACACAAATAATTCAAAGTTGGCTGAACTGTTGAAAAGTGGCAGTTGAAAAATAGCTGCTGATGTATATGTTCATCCTAGGCTCGCAGGGAAACATTTGTCATGTGGAAAGCCACTCTGAGCTTGCTTTTTTAGCACCCAAAAGTCTCAGAGTATCTTAAGATTTTTGTCAGGTTATACATGTGAGGCTGCAATGCACTTTTTCTCCCCATTGTGGCCAAGCTCTGTGTTGTAAGCAAGACAGTTTACCTGAGGTGTCATTACAAAGCGTGAGAAAATTGTCATCATAAATCATCAATGTGAAAATAAAGACAGCCTCTGGGACTGCAGGATTTCTTCCAGAATTTTCTCCTAGCTACAAGGAGAACTGTAAGCTAGCACTAGGTTTCAGTCTTTTTTAGTTAACAGCTTACGTGCTGTTCTGCATTTCCAAGTTTCCAGAGTCACCATTGCAGTTACACTGTTAACCCAACCTTGAAGAGCAAACAACAGCACCAGCAACAGCCTGGTTATGAATCCGTAAACATTACCTCATCCATTTCAGAGAAATTTTTAACTCTCTTCCCCATTCCAGACAACAACATACAAACTGCCCACTCCAGTGTCAACTGTTGAGAGACCAAAAACTTTAAACCTTACCCAAAAAAAAAAAAAATCCAGAGTAATAAAAACACACATAATCACAGTCTGCTGACACCCTGATTAGGCATTTTTTGCGTCATTCAAAGACAAACCTCAATATATTTTTCTTACTGTATACATTTAAATTTCTTTTGTATAGAAATTGCAACAAAAATGACAAAATTTTGGAGTTTGGCAGATGAGTAGAAAAGAATGCATTCCACTACACACATTTGTGTGGCAGCTGTGCCAATGCAGTATGATACACATCAAGATGAACAAAAGCTTTACATTTAACAGGGAGGATTTGGAGAGAACAGTGTTTTGTAATGTCAGTTCTGAGCGTAATTTCCCCTTCTCATTCTTTCATCCAGTTGTTGCCTTTCCATGCTATAGTAGTTTTAGGGTTTTGTGTCAGAAATTTATTTACCTCATGTTCACAGCCAGTCTCTCGTCCTCCATGTTTGGTCATTTCTGTTTGGCCACTGTTTCTTGTTGTCTGCTATTCTGTTTTAGCCTACTTAATTAGAAATGGTTAATTGGCCGCAGTGTCTTATGTCAGGGAAAATAACAGTCTTTTGACTGTATTAAGCTCCCACAAATATTTCACTTCATGCTAATTTCTCTGCTTTCCAGCTGAGCTGTTTAAAACGCTAAAAAAACCCCACCCTTTTTTGTCACAGTTAAATAGTTTACTAGGAAACAAGTGTAAGGATTAGCTGTTTGTGGTTTAAAACGTGTATCAGTGAAGGAGATGGGCGGGGGAAGTTTGTTCGTTTGTTTGTTTGTTTTCGGGTGTTTTTTTTTAACACTGGCCGTCCTTTCCCTTTTACTCTTAAATTACTTGCCGATATCCCATCAAAGCACGGATTTAATTCTTTTTTTTTCCAAAGTGTCGGCGGGCCGGGCCTGAGGCCGAGTTCAGTCCCGGGCCGCTGCAAGGCCTGGAGCTCCCCCGCGTGGCGGCCGCGGCCGGAGCTGGGGCCGGGAGCGGGGCCGGGTCCCGCATCTCCCGCCTGGGAATTCTGCACAAGCCGACCAGGATTTCAGCCCTGCCGTCCAATGCGAACATGTGTTGTTAAGACTGCACCGAGGATCCGCTTTTAATTTTCTATTTTCCTTCAAAAAACTCTCTTTTTTTCATTGTTTTTTTCTGTGCCTCGTTTTGCAAGGTTTTCTCCTAGAGCAGTGAGGAAGGGGAACTACTCCAGAGCATGGTGCAGTCACCCTTCGGAGGCCTGAGCATCCTCTTGGGCTGTGCCTCGTCTCCAGCCCCGGACGCCCCGGGTACCAGAGCCCTTAGGTGTGATCCAGGGGACATCGGGTGCCATGGCAATTCTGAGGTCACACTCCCTAACAGGAGAGGAGCCTCCATACAGGAGAGCTGACAGCCCAGACACTGGGGCTGAAAATACCTCATCTTTCCATTGGGCGTGAACAGGGGAGGCACTCAGCCATGGGACAGCACCATGGAAATGGCTTAAAAGGTTTTTGACTCCAGCTGAATGCTGCCGCGCTGCTATCTGCAATTGGTATTGATAGAGCACAGTATTGAGTTCAATGCCTGGACTTACTCACACTCTTCTCCACTGATGTGTAAATGAAGTGTGCTTTGTGTCTCAGTGGCAGCTGTGTGGACCTCTCTGTGTTTGAGTGTGGGGACAAAGACTTTTCCATCTGAGGTGCTGTGACTGACCTGGTCTGAGCCCTGCAGATAGGCCTCCACCATTTGACTACAGCCCTTGCCTGAGCGAGCTCCAGAGGCTGTGTATTGGGTCAGCCTGTGCGCACCTAGAGTAGTGAAGAGGGTGGTTTTGGCCCTTCTTCACCACTTATATTAGCAATCCATGGAGGATAATTTTTTTTTTTTTTTTGGTCAAGCACAAAAAATAACGAAGTTAACAAGCACAAGTAGTCACAAGAGCTGATAGCATCAAACTCTTCCTCAAGTTTTTTGGTGTTCTTTTTTCAATACATATAACAAGGCAGCATGCTTTTACCTGGACACACTGCTGCTTCTTGCAGCTTCAGTTTACAACCAGCTAGCGTCATTTCAAAATCCTGGCTTTTGAATCTCACATAAAGCTCAGAGCTTAGAGATTTTCCCTCAAACATCCCAGCCTTTCTTTACTTTTTACTAACCCTAGTGAGAGTATTGAAGGAGCACTATATCATGCTCAGTATGTTATGCCCATGTTCAGAGTCAAAGTGCAGTAATATGGACCCAATTTTGCCCATCCATTTCTATCAGATGGTTCCTTTAACAGCTTGGTAAAGCACTGATGCGATTGAGTTGCATTAACAGAGACTGAAAATGGGTTAAGTTAACAGTTTAATGAATGAAAAATCAAATACCAAAAAAAGCCCAGCCTCCAGCTAGCTAGGTCTGAAATATCAATCTTTGGCTTTAAGTGATTCTTCTATTGTTATTCCCTTTCCACATTCAGACCCTGTTTGCATTACTATAGATTTGCACCATTCATCTAGTATAAATCTGCTCTCACTCAGCCCTGGAAGGCTTATCCCAAAATAGGTGAATTCTCAGACTGAGCAGAGCTTTCCTAGCAATTTCTGTATTACCTCCCTGCAGAGAGCGTAAGTCAGGACTTGGTCTAAAATGTCCTTTATCACCCTGTTGAATACCTGCTGTGTTTAGCAGCTGGCACAACTTAAAATAGCCTTCAGACTACGCTAAATATTGCTGAATTTCTAGTGTACTTTCTAGTGCTATGTCCCCACAGCACTAGAAGGAATCATTTGGGACACTGCGTCCAGCTCTTCCATAATCATAGGTCTCCACACAATACACATCTAGCTTGTGGGAGTGCACAGCACAGTTCACCCTTCACTACATCCTGTAACCCACCTGAGACCTGAAGTACGAGATGCAGAAGCAGCTTAAAAATGGCAAAAACATTGCAGCAAAGGAAAGGAAGCGGTCAAGAGTATGACCTGGAAGAAACTGACAGAGAACTAGTAGTATATAAGGATGTCGTAAAGCCACCTTTAACCTTACCTTTGCTTCCCAAGCTGCTCTTAAGCCACAGTTTGGCATGAGTCAGGCTCCCCTATGCTGCTTTTGTGCAGTGCTAACTTTGTAATCCTTTCTAGAAGTCTGAGGCATTGACAAAACGATTTGTGAGACTCATTTTAAAGCCAGAGTGCTTTGCAACCGTGTAGAAGTTTGTACTGTGTGGTTTCTGCCGAATCATGTAACGTCATATTGGTGAGCTGAAAAATGCATGATAAAATAGGTTGGTTTGATACTGGCCAAAAGCAAGATTTTCCCCAACATGGTGATGTACTGCCCCATGTCTTACATCCCTGTCAAGATATCCCCTTCTGAAATACAGGAAATATATTGTTCTAAAGTCTTTGACATGACAATAATGGCTTAGAAGTGCATTCCCTCAAGCTGTACCTATATTTTTCCTACTTTCTTGCTGCATTTCCACTATAAAAAACCACCACAGGCATAGTTAATATCTTGATTAATTTTTAGGGCCCACTGAGAAGGATTGTGATCCTGTCAGTCATTCTAGTTTCTTTTAATGAATAATTAAATATGTGAATGCGAAATAGGTTCAGAAATTATTTTCAGGAGCTTGAATTTTACTTGCCAGCTTTTCCGTTGCTTATTAGTTCAATTGGCAATGACATGTTATTGCTCACCCAGTAAACTTCTATGCAATACTGACACAGTGGCAGAGCTTCATTTTTCTCAAGAAAGGAGCAGTGCAAAAGCAATAACAATTTATCTTCTTCAGAAGTATAGTTGTTTGCAAAAGTCTGGAAAAGTTTATGTCCTCATTTAGCAGTGTGCCTAAAGCTTTGTGTTGCAGTTGAGCCAAAAGAGGCAAATGGAAAGACAGGTTTAAGAGCACTAATAGGAATATGCCCAAGAAAATAGTCTCATCAGGGCACACATAGCTGTTAGAATCAGTGATAACAAGGGAAGGATCTTGAAATTTTCTCCTATATGTAATACAGCAACCAGAAGGTCTTAGGGAAAGACTAAAAAAAACCTGTTAGCAGTATCTGTAGCATGCAAGAATCCTGCCCCCGCTCCCATTTCCTCCTCTCCCTCATGTGCTTGCAATATGTTGTAAGGGTGCAAGTGTGAAAAAGAACACATACAGAGTTACTCGTAGGCAGTGCAGACACTTGTGATTTTTCTTGGTGTGTGTATTTATTTTTGATGGCCAAACGTCATAATTTGTCCATTTTCATGGAGTTTATTGGACAGTAGGTTTTGCATCTGACATGATTTTTTTCCCCCCTGAAATCCTGCAAAGGTATTAGAAGTTATGGTCTCACTTGAGGTGGATCACTGGGACCTAATTTTCCCTGTAATCCGAATATACTTTACGCTGAAAGCCCTCCTTGTGCACAAATACCCATATCCTGAGAGTCACCATTCCCTCAAATAAAACCTTGTAAAAATCAGTTTTGTATAAGAATGTGGATAATTTCTGACTTGTTGACTTTTAATAAAGCAAAAGGTCTTAAACTGCTTTGTTTACTAGACAGGGAGTGAGTAGTCTGGTAGGGTTTTGTTTGGAGTGTGCCTATTGTTTCATATGTTGTATGGGCTCGGCTCATCTTGCATGTTTGTGCAACTCTGTGGGATCAGCAGAGACAAACATCATTTGTCAGGTGTCTGTGTTTCACTGGTTCTCATTCACATCTCTGTTGTAATTCCTGCTGCGTTCTACTCTTACGGCTGCTTTGCAGAACCTTCCACTGCTCTAAGCATTATGGCCCCATCCCTAAATGTATAAATACAGAGTATAGGAAACGTGGGGTTTTTTAATCTAACAGGAGCATGTACTGCAGAAACTGCTGCTACATGTGATTCTGCTAAACCCAACTTTGCTAGTGTCCAAAAAGACGTGTGTGGACAAACAGTAAACTGGGGATGAGAGTGCCTTGGGGTCCCCACAACTACTTTTAGAAAGTCCATAATACCTCAGATCTTTGGAGCTGAAAGAAGTCTGTAACTCTAGCAGATGAGGCTCCCCATGTGGAAAGCAAATTATCTCCATAACAGCCTACTGCTGGGATCTTTGACCACATCTCTAAAAGCAGATCATCCACCAGATGCTGGCCACCTTCAGAGAACAGACACCAGCCTCCATCTCCCATGCGTTCATTCTCACACTGCACAATGGCTGTAGTCCTACTTTCCATATATTTTTTTCAGTGCTTCAAGAGTTCAAATTCTGACTTAGGTTGAACTCTGCTGTAATAAAATAGCTGTGGCCTGGAAGTGTTATGATAATCAATCTTTTAACAAACCAGGTAGAAGAGACAGAAGAGCACAGATGTAGCAAATGCCACTGCACAGTGTGATCTCCCGTTACCTGGAGGCGTTAGGCTGTACAGAAACATAATGTCATCAAGCACTTGGTTCATTCAGCTCCTCCTCATCCTCAGTACTACCTTGGTAAGAGGTATAATTGAGCTCTTATTGCTGTTCTTTTCAGATTTTTTTGCTATGTGTTTTTGTAAAGTCAAACAAATAGGAAAATTAATGACAGCATGCGAATATACCACAGAATAATGCTGCTTAGGGACTGCTGTGCCCTTGTTGCCAATTAACCTTAGTGTTCATCATAGCTTGCAGCCAGCTGCATCCATCACAGTTACTTGGGTTGGGGGAAAACATCTATCATTATTACAGCCACACAGAGATATATACGTTATTTTCCTAAAGCATCATAATCCTCCACTTACCAAAGAGGGACTGGGATAGCTGGGAGGAAATGAAACTCAATTTTCCCTCACATCTGCTTCATCCTTTGGTATAATCAGCACCACATGCACGAGGCAAGGTCACAAACTTTGGCATTGTTCATCACAACATGCAATTTCTCCATTCTAGTGCCATTAACTGCTCAGCAACCTTTCTTTCTCCATCCCACTGTTTTTAATCTGCTAGAGCACTTCAGAGTAGGAATGGGAGAGCTCGCCTCACAGACCTGCTTCCAAGATCCCTGCCACACACCACGCTTTGAGAAAGAGTCAGCAGTGAACCACCACCCCACTTTTTTCGGTGGGATAGGGAAAAGAACATCACAGTGGGATGCAATTTCAAGTTTTCTGGCCAGCACCTGAATCTGGAAAGAGATTCTGATGGCACCAGCATTACAGGCATTGTGTCTGCTCTGAGTAACATCCTGATAGTTTGTAGAAACCTGTAGCTGTCATGTAGAGACAACAGGACCAAAAGCATACTTTTTTCCTTTTATTTTTAGAGGGGTAGAGAGTCAGTGGTGTTATTGGCCTCTGTTACAAAGCTGGTTATTTGCAGGATGGTGTGGCCGATGATGCACTATTCCTGAAAGCCTGTTGCTTTAACTGCATTGTTTTGGCTGAATTTTTGCTCAAAGCCTGCAGTTTGTTTGAAATAAAAAGGAAAGCAAAGCATACATCGCTTGAGACAAGGGTAGGAGGTTCTCATGAATCTGGCCTAATATTATTTCATACGGTGCTTTTTGTGCTGTGCTTCTTCCTTCATAAAAGCAAATTTTTCCCAAGTTACCTCCCTGTAGATCCGACGGGTTAGATGCACTTCCACTGGCTTTGCTGACTACCTCTGTCCCAGACATTCATTGGACTCTCCTTCCATGTAGGGCCCTCCCTCTACATCTCACAAGGCAGGACCTGCACACCCCACTGCGTCACTGCCCCTGGGTAAAGGTTTGCCGTGCCCAAGGGTCAGAGCACCCAAACATCAGCCACTTGCTTTGAAGTTGCCCTAAGCTCAAACAAGGGGATGAAGAAGTGAGTAGGAGCATTATAAAATAGGCAAGATAAGCCACAGGTGCACAGAAGTAAAAAGATAAGCAAGTCCCTGTCTTCCAAGCAGCAACATCAGCTCTAAATAGCTCTCTCTGTATGTATCCAGCTGACGAGCTGACAGATACTTCACAGCCCTCTGGCTGAGGATTTGGTTCTTATGCAAACCTATGACTTCAGATTGCATTCATGCAAGAGGATCTGGGATTTTTATAGAACCAGATGCATCTTTTGGCAGGAGGTGTATATGTGTGTGTGTGTGGAGTGGGGGCACATTCAAATTCAAATTCTCCTCTCCCTTCTTTTTCTCTGTAAGGGAAATTGTTAACCAGGGAAGACATTTATGTTCCCAGAACATTGTTTGCTTTTCCTACTTTCAGAAATGCTTCTGTACTTAGCAAATGGTGTGCTGGTCTCCAGCACAGAGGATAAACAGACATCCTACTCCAGGTTTGCCAACACGTAAAACAAAATATGTCACTGGAGAAAAACTAAGGCTGCTCTGAACTTGCAGGACAATCAGAAGAGTTCATTCACCTTTGTTCCTACCTGACTCAAAAATAAAATGCCTGTTTGGAAAGAATAAGTTAAATAAACTTTCTGGAAACATAAAACCATTTGTTTCAATGTGTGAGAGATAAGATGCAGAAATCCATTCCTCACCTGTAATCCCTACTGTTTTTATGTGCACTGAAAAAGTACTTCTATCAGCATGATGCCAGCCCATCATTTCTTAGATAATGATCAACATTTTCTCTGTTATGCTCTCCTTTTTAGGCCTCGATTCAGCAAAGCATTCAGGTACATCTTTATCTTTAGGTCCTCTAGCAGCATTCAGTAAAAGCATACAGTTTGAAAGTAAAGTGCTCTGCTAAATTGGGTCTTTCACAGAACTAAAGAGAAAGCTCACACAAGAGCAAAGCAGCTTTGCTTTCCTTCCAGTCACACTTGGTTTATTCACTTGCTCTTGCTGTGTACAGCTGTGGATTGCTGGCAGTGTGCTTGGATGGAATTTGCAGGATTCACAGCTTCAAAGATGAGATGTGCCAGGCTTTAGAACAAGCTTGTATAAACACAGGAAACCAAAGCATCCATGTAAACAAAGGGAGGTAATACATATATTCACACCTGAGCAAACAGACACACTCGTACATGCAGCAGCAATGCTCCAGCAGGTTCTACAGCATTCACTGTATCAGCAGATACAGCTCCCATTTCTGCTGTTGCTTTTCTCTTGGCTTTGTGATCAGAGAAGCACTGGAGCCAAGCCTGCTAGTTTTGCAGCACACTGTAAAATGCATGAAGAGGTCTCAAAAGCTCTGACAGGGTCTCATCTATACCGAGCTAGCTTTATAGTTGTGCTCAGGGAGTGCAGTACACTACATTGAATTCCTACCTTATTTTTTGTTGTCCGTGTACTATTTGTGTTTTCTGTAATTTTTGCCTGTAAGCATGGATTTGCCAGCTGTCTTGCTGAGATCTTGGGGGAAAGGAGATGTTGTTTTATTTTTAAGGAGACAATGAAATTTTAAAATATATCCTATAATTTGAACGACCTGTTTAGAGACTGTGTATAGTCATAGAGACCAGAAGAAAAAAACTTAGCATCACAAATGTTGAACATTTCTGAACTTGGGACAAAAGAGCTGCCAGGTATCTCAAGACTTAGGAGGAAGCAGGTTGCTTCATTGTAGTCTTCGCTGCCTCAGTGCCTTCCCTACCCTGCCACTAACTACACCAAGAAGTAGCACTACCTTCATTGCTGGTGTAAGATGAGCTAGATTGTACTTCCTGCTCCATTACAGAGTGGCATGTGCAAGTCACCCCAGAGGTGACTTAGTCTTTTGCGGGCCACTCAAGGCCACCCTCATTACCAAGTAAATACTGATCCTGAACACACAGTGAGAACACATGGAGCCTTTCATGTCTGAGCACACTTTGCCAGCCAGTGTGGCAGGCTTCTGGATTACCCAGGCTCACTGTCATCTCCTTAGAGTTGGATAGGCTGACCTCTTGCGTAGCCACAAGTCCCATTTACTAGAGTGAGAGGTAGAAACATTCAGCCATAACCTCAGCTGGCTCAGACTTGACACACTCTTCTGTATGAGATTTACAAAGATTTAATGTTACTTCAAGAGACTTGCAAAAGTCCCTGAGAGAGTTCATCTACAGGAGTTAGATTCCTTCATGGGATACATTGAAGTCAGATGGGTGCCTAATTCCCATTAAGTTAACTTGCACAAGTATTTTTATAAGTCCCTCTCGGCACTATTCCCTCTTGGCTTCACTTCCCTCTTCTCCTTCCCCCTTCAATCTTTTAAATAAAGATAGCACTTAACATAAAGATGTGTAGCAAGGCTCTTCTCAGTGCCTATAAAGTGCTTTTCAGCTCTGGCAGAAGTGCCTAAGTGTACAGTGTTCAGTGAAACTGGAAACAGTGGGGATTTTTATGGAGATGATGTGCAAGCTCTGTTCTATCTGATACATTCATCTCAAATTTCCCAGGTGTCAACGTCAGAAGGCTGAAAGATGGTGCTGATTCCCCAGGGCTCTCCCTGCCTTTTGGCACTGCAATTAAATCCCCTAAGTCTGATTCCCATTTCATCCATTTCTGCATGACTGAAGCAGGAGATGTGGTTTTAGCAACAACATGAGATATTTTAGCTAAAGCTATGTAGCTAAGTCTTAGTTATACTTTGTTGTCTTCAAAGAAAAGACAGATAATATACGAGCAACTGCATTTCAAACAAAAATCATGGGAAGAAAGTAGGGAAGGGTGGAGGCAGGCAACTGACAAACCAGTAATTTGTTAACAGGGAGATGAAATGCAGCAACAGATTTGTTTATCAGACCATTCTATTAACCTCTAACGCAACATTTCATCATTTATAATTAAGCCTTCCATTTTGTTATTAGACCTTAATAGCTAAATTGGCATCTTGCAGACTAGGCCAGGAAATACAAGCAAGCACAGGAGGTCAGTCACAATTCAGTCCCTTCATCAATTTTCCACAGAAGCTGCTTCAGCCCCCATTTTTCGATGTGGCTGAAGTCTTGTTCCTATATCCTCTTCTGGCTATGCTGTGCTGGTGAAAGAGACCTCTTCACTTAGCCACCTGCAGGCCACCTTCCCAGAACTGTTCACATAGACCCTTTCCTGGGAGCCCTCCCCACCTCCTTTGTGTCAACTGTATAGGTTTGCTTTGAGATCTGAAAGCTACAATGAGTTTATTTCAACTGAGATGGGTTAAAGCATAGTACAGCTTAACAACCTTCTCTCCTGGCAGGGTATTCAGATGAGCATTTGGTGACAAAAACTAGGCCAACACAGCTGCAGCCGAGAGAACATGTGGACAAGACTTTGTTCCTCCATCTGAGCCCATTCAGTTGTGTAAGGTAGAGCTGCAGCGCTCTTTATGCTCTGTCTATTTAGGCAGGAGCAGGGAAAAGAAACACACAGGAGAAAGAACTTGAGCCAAAACTTTCCCTTTGCTACCATGCCAAAGAAAGGCTGGAGAATGGTCTCAGATGTGGTGGTTGTGCAGTCAGATGGGCAGCCTGGGCACTATTAATATTAGAGCGTGGTACTCAGCTTTAGCACAACCAGTTGGAGAGGATTTCGCTCCGAGAGCCCCACCAGATCACGGTGGCTGGAGGTGGGAAATGGACTCGCATGCTGTTCCAATTTGGTAGACACATTTTGATGTCCCAGCTGAGGCTCCTGAGGGGAAATAGGAAAATGAGGGTCTAGCTTGTGAATCATGCCAAGTGTTAGCTGCCACATTGCCTGCCTGCATCAGATTTGCATAATTTTGCCCTTTCTCAATAGCAGAAGTGCACGCACCTGGAGGGCTTTGATGACAGAAGTACAAGTGCCTGGGGAATTCTGGCACCACCAGGGTCAGCTGGCAGCTGAGGTTCAAAGGCTCTAAATACTGAGCCTCAGGGTCCAAATTCTCTGTCCAGGAACACTGATCATATTGGCTATTTTATTTCAATGGTTGGACAAATATTGCTTCCATAATCTGAAAGGTGCTTTTGCACTTTGAGGAACCCACTTTCTTCCTCAAATGTCACTAATCCATTAAAAATCCCTCATTATAGCCTCTCTTACTCCATTCCTTTATGCCATTCTTCCTGATGTACTCATCCTTTCAAAAGCGGATGAATTAATAAAGCTTGTTCCCAAAACTCTGCCAGTTGTGTAAGTGGAGACTGTTATCAGCCACGTTTGGGAGAAAAAAAAAAGCCATCAAATCACCTAATGCCCGAGCAGATACTATGTAAAATTGGCGTGTTTTCACCAATGATTCGATCCTACAAACTAGGTCACTCCATGACCATCTTCCATGGGTTTGTGACAGGTTTCATGAGGCAGGGAAGGAAGAAAGTACAATTTGCTAATTGGAAACGGATTCCATCCTGCTCGTCTTGAAGTCCATGTAAGAAATCCTCTGAATTTGAGTAGGCATAAGAAAAGGGCAAAATTCAATGAGTAATAAAGTATTCTTTTCTCACCAGTAAGAGGCTTTTATTAAAATATTACTGAGTAGTAACAAACAAACATGAAAGCTACAGAATTGCATTTGACATGAATGTCTTTTTAAAAATAAACAAACATGTTTGATTATTTGTAATCCAGTATAATCCACTGTGTAATATTAAATATTTTAAGAGAATTTTTATTCCATTTGTTCCCAGCATGGTTGGCCTGAAGCCAAAGTGTTGTTATTTTTAAAGACAACACTCCACTAAGGGTTTTGAATTTCTTTCATGTTGGCTCTTTTTATGGCATTTTGAAATTGATTGTGCATAGCAAATTCATAAGAGGGGAAAAAAAAACAAAACCCACAAACAAACTGTGGCAGCATATTTCTCTCATGTAGGTAAACTCCTGGTCTTGTTTCCCAGGTTTCTGCAGCAGGAGAGACTCTCCAAAGTAGCTGCTAGGAGAAATAAAACAAACCTGTAAGTATGGAAGAATGGCTAAAATCCTCCTTCCACAAAGCCAAAATATAACCAGTTCTTCTCTGTGCCACTAACAGAGAAGGAGAAGCAGGTGGATTTCTTAAAACCCTGCAGAGCTGAGAGTGCCAGTGGTGAAAGAACTTGCCTGAACTAAGCCAGGTATAGAGGTCTGGAGAGAATACAGCTCGTCTATGGACTGAAACCAGGGCCTAGTTCTTTTCATACAGTTTTGAATACTGTTCATTGGCATTTTGGTGCCAAAAGATCAAGTAAATCAGTCTCTGCAAGCAATTGGATTCAGCAGTAGGAGTTATCAGACCAGTTTTTCTCTGATAGCGTTTCACTCCCTGTCAGAGAGCATGCTTTTGCTCCTCCTGGATGTACACCTAGCAGATCGAGTTTGCTACGACTGCTCTGTTCCTCCTGGTCACAACAGGTGTTTTGCACCCCTACCACATCTTCCTTCCCGTGACAGGCTGCCACAGCCTCTTCCATCTGCTGTTCTCAATCTCAGCACGTTTCAGGTCTTGAATTTAGACATCCAGAATTAACTATGTCACATTTGAAAGTCTGTGGCCCAGTCTCAATATGTATTAGTTTGGCTTTCCACTCAAGAGGTGTTTTGTCTCAAATAATGAAAATGCATTGTACATTCAGATCAGCTTTCACTGCATTTGAGCCCAGCTAGCAGGCTAGGACACAGGTTATATTTCCAAATATTGTTTGGCAAACATCAGACTAGAAACAGGCTTTCCTAAAAGAAAATGGAATTTCTCCAACATTAACCCGTCTCCAAGAGCTGGGACTTTAATTAAAATAATAATTACTGCAGGACTTGTAATGAAATTGCTAGTCTGATCATCTCACACTCCTGCCCTACTCAGGCTTCTAAGGTGACATCCCTTTCTTCCTAAAACTTTCTGCAATGTAAAAAACAACCTGCATGAGCAGCCCAATTCTCTTGTAAGATATTTGTATAGGCCTATAACCTCTTTCAGGGATTTCTGCTTAATTTGTATTCATTCGCAACCAGCAGAGAGAATGAAGAGTGTGGCAGGGAGAAACTCATTCCAGCAGTTCTGCAGCACCCTGCAGCTTAGCAAAGGTAATTTGTGTAGTTACAGCTCTGCTTTTATTGAACACATCTGCAGCAGTCATTGGATTGGGATGTTTCCTTTATGCCTCCTTGAGAGCTAGTACATGTCCTGGGTGGAAGGTTGAATTTGAAAAATGTTCGTATAGCCTGTGACCAGCTATGAGAATACAAAAGTCAGATTACTTTGATCCTATTAAACCACAGAAATACTATAGCACATGCACACACACAAAAGAGAGAAACAATAGAAAGGACTCATGGGTAAACAGCTATTTATTTGTTATGATCTCACCCTAAAGATTTTCACGTTAAGGCTTAATGTGGTTTGGTACAGAGGTGAACTGGGGCATGGGGTTGGAGATCAAGCCTATAAATAACAGTAGGTATAAAAAACAGCTTAAAATTTTGTTCAGATCTTTTTCCCTTGTCTAAAATAGAATTTATGGATTTTTCCCTTCTACTATTAGGATGAAAATAAAGTAGGATAAAGCAGCCTTAAAGTGCAATTAGAAGCAATTCAGGATAAAAAGCTAATTATGACTAAACAAGTGCAGCTGCAAAAGGCAGAAAAGGACTGACCCACAGCCACAAGGCTGATTTTACCCAGCCAAGCGGATGAAGAATAGGGTTAGGTACCTGGAGTGTTCATGGGGTACTATCCCCTCGCAGTGGCTGAAGGAGATGCAGTGGAAGCACACAAGCCCTTTTAAACCCAGAAGGAAATTCTGTTTGACGAAGCCAAAGTTGTCTGCCATTCCTTTCCCATCTCTCCCAGGCTCTGAAATGTTCAGCAGCAAAACAGTGACCCATTCTACTTCTGATTTTCTTCCTGCGGTTTTGCATTTTAACATCATTCCTGCTGCACCTAGCACTACAAATATTATGTTCACGTATACTCAGGGAAAGAAAAAGACATTTTAAAAATGTAGATTCCGCACTACACTACATAGAAGTTTGTCAAAATTTTGCACAATAGACCAACTGACAATTAATCTTCCTTTCTCCCCCAGCCACAAGCTGTGCTTACATCCCTCCACGTCAAAAAAAGCACATTCATCCATTATCTGTCTCTTTCCCATCCCACTCACCAAACAGCTGTAATAAAATATCCCACCTTATAAATTACTTCAGAACACAAAGGGGAATCTCTCCATTTTGTAACAACTTGGCTAATTTAAAATGGAATGAGGATTCTTTTTCCCTCATGTGTTATGCTAGCATATACTCTCTAGGACATCATATCTTGTTATCAATTTACAGCAAGTATTCATCCAGATTACTACAGGGTCCTCCAGCAAATGCAGAAACAAATTGACATTAAGAAGCCACACATTTTCTGTAGGGAGTCACCTTCTGCAAACCTTGCCTGCCCATAAGTATGCATAAAAATGCGGCTTCTGGGAAAAAAAAAGATTGAATTCTTATCTTGGGGGAATGGAGGAGGAAAGTTGTACTATTAATAAATCCAAATGTTAGGCTTAACAAAATATGCAGAGTTTAAGTAGGGATCATATATTGTACTCCCCCATTTGAGAAGGAATGGCAAGGCAGGCCAGACATTGCCATTTTTTCCTTGAAGACAACTCATTTTCCTTCATATGCTTATTCAGGACACATGACTTGAGTGCCTTTTAAGTGGGAGCCCCCACAGGAACTGCATCCTGGCCCTTTCCCCACCATGTCAGTTCAATGGGTATGCAACTCCACTGAAGTGAAATGCTCTCTTTCCCTGCTTAGCTTTCAAGAGCAGTGAGGCATGTAGTTGTTTTCTTTTCTTATGACTGAAGAAACCAGCTTGTCCGTCACACCTTGTGCTGCAATTGGATATGAACAGGGACACAGCCACCACTCCCAGATTCCCAGATTCTGTATTTACCAGAGGGTCTGTTTAAGGAGCTGGTAAAGGAACTTTAGAAGCCCCAGACACCACCAGGAAGGACACGTTCCCTCAGACTTCATTGCACAGGAACTGAATTTCAGCAGCTCTGCTCACATACTTTATCAGCCATGGGTGCATGTCCAAGGATGGTCTTGGATTTGGAGAGGGAGAGACTAAACTGCAAAACCCAGGCTGGTGTGGTGACTACAGAGCTCCTCAGGACTGCCTAGGCTTTGTCAGAGGCCACTTCAGGTTCCAGAGCCTGGCAGAAAGCAAGGCTGCTTAAAGTCACCCTCATCCACGTTTCCCTCAGGCATCCATACGGGCTGCACCTCTGAGATGCAGCTCCGAATGTCAGTCAGCCTTGACTAATGAATTGACGCTGTCTGTTTTGGCATGGGGGCTTGTCTCTGCGGTGCCAAACTGCTGAGAATAGGGGCTGCTTCAAGAGCAAAAATTGTCTTGTGACCAAGAGAGCAATCACAGCCCTCATGACTGCACACAGTGCCCTGCCTTCAATGCTGCTCCGAGAGGATGGCACAGGGGAGGGACACCCACTCAAATCCCCTGCTGGGCTGGAACCCAGCCCCTGCATTGACGGTCGGTGTGTCAGAGTGCTGCTGGCATGAGATTAATGTAAGTGCATGAAAAGGTACATCTGAGGGGTGTGTCCTGAGTCTTCCTTGTCTGGCTGCATCCCAGGATCACAGCTGGATAACCAGCTGTGTCCCAGCTCTGAAGCGCTGCCAAGCTAGAAGCCTCTTTACTACCACTCCTCTTTCTCCTTGCTGCTACTTATTATTTTCCCTTTTTCCACGCTTCTGCTGCATAAAAATTGCCCATCTGACAAAGGGTATTAGAGTCAAAATCTCATTATGGGCACAGGAGGACACACCTTTTATGCAAAGCAGACAATTAGAGTTTATTGTTAGTCTAATTATTATTTCAACAGTAGAATCAAAATTAATCAAACAGTTATTCCAAGTCCAGCTGCAATGATGCTAACATTTATAGTCCATATTATCTAATTATTGCTAATTCCCATTAATAGTACAACCCCAATTTCCTGGTATCTACCTCCTTTTGTTATATCACACTCACCTTTCTTATGAGTAGCAAAAGCAAATAATTAGCACCTTAAATTCTTTTTTCGGAGGAGTATCTTTAGTCCTGGGTCTGCTTGGGGTTTTTTAAGCAGTCTGTTAGTATCGCTTTTTTAATTAGTGCCCAACTTTAGTTACCGGTTATTCACTTAAAAGGTGTTGGAACAACATACATTCTCTAATTTCTTTAGGGTAAAACTATGCAATTTTACAGAGTGAAGATAGCACCAAAAATAAGCTGGATATTAATCATCTATTGGGCAATTGCTGATTCATCCAAAAGAAGCTTATGTAGGCTCAGGACCAGGCAGAGCCCAAAGTGACCTGTGTTAAGGTTAAACAAAATCTGCAATATTTTGGTAGCAAAGGTAACATTTCCTAAGGTGCTATAAAAGCTCTGCTCACACTGGTACTGCTGATGCAGTCTTGTACATGCCCATTGCATCAATGCTTACGTCAGTAAAACTCTTCTTACTTGTTCTTTTTCTGGTTACAACCAAATAAACTGCAGTCAAAGTGTTCCCTGTTATTCCCCCAAACACCTTAGGTTTTCTTTCAAGCTATTCACATCTGATAGAGTCACACTTCCATTTTGAGGAACAGCGACTTGTAGTTTTAAGCCTCCATCCTATTCTGTATGCTAACATCTAGGAAGCACTTGAGCTATTCAGCACTGAAACTAAAGTTCATTTCCTACCAACAACAGAAGCATTACAAGAGCTATTATCAGTTTAGGTAGCAGTGTATAGAACACAGGTACAGGCTTAAATATATGTATTTTTAAAATACATTTATTTATATATACACTTGTAAGCTCAACATTTGGAGTATGGTACTAAGTGACAATGTATCACATTTGTGACAAACTTCAGGCATTTATAAACAGAAAGGAATGAAAATATAAAACCATAAATCTTAGACTGAAGTGGATTGAATCTTGTTTTTCCATAGACAGACTGAATCTCAGGCAATCCCTACTGCTTTACAAGTGCCCATACTTGAAAAAACAGTCATCTTACTACCCTCAATCTAAACTAGCTTGCAGTAAATCAGCAGAAAAGGGTATTGGCTAGCGATTATGAGAAGGGAGGAGAGGCAGATAATTCTGGGGAAGACTTCCCCTCATAGTACATGTGTGTACCCAACACCTGTGTGGTGGCCAAGTTGGAAGGGCTTTAAATAGGAGAAAGAATCTCATTTTTGGTGTAAAACAGATAAATTATGGATTTCTTATGTAACTGAAGACACAACATTTCATCACAAGACAATTCAATAGATAATGTGTAGATAGAGCTAATAAACTGCTGGTGTAACCTCAATTTTGTTTTTCAACTCGTCTTCATCCAGCAGGCAAGAAATGTCATAAAACTGTAAATGTCTTACAGCTTCTTTAAGAAGAGACCAATAAAAGCAAAGTTGTCAAGACTTACGTAGAAAAACATTAAATCTTACAAAGTAGTGACAAAGAAACTTGTATGTATTTATAAGTTTATCCATGTTCAGTTTATAATAATTTCCCAGATTTTTTGGTGTCCCTATAGCCTTCTGTTTCTGCATTAGGTCTAAAATGTCAGGGTATAAGAGGCTTAAATGGCATTGACTTGACTGCAGTAAGAGTTAGGTTTCTAAATGCCTTTGAAGGTCTGGTCTTTACATTCACTTTCTATGTTCAGGAATGGTAGCTTAACAGTTCTCACAGAATTAGACTGAGGATAAATACAGCAAAGATTATTAAGTGATCAAACTCCTTGGTAATGGAGACTGTGTGGGTACCTTAGGTGAATAAACACTAATGTTTGCAGGACAATTTGACAATTTTCAGCTTACATCAGTTGTCCATAATTAGAGGTGAGATGGAAAACTGGGAGGATGTTAGGATCAAAGCTAAGTGACCTTGACAGGAAGAAGGCTTTTATCTCTCCAGAAGGAAGCAGCCCAAGCTCATGACAGTCACAGTGCACTAGAAGTGCATGTAATATTTAAGATACTGAAGTGGAACATATTATGAGTGCAAATTAGTGCAATTTTTAGAAATGTTTGAGATTTAATTTATTGCATTCTTTGTTGCGAAAGCATGGATTTCTCTGGATATAGTCAGCAAACATTTGGTCACTTCAAGTCATATTTAAGTTCCAATCATTTAAGCTCTTGTCATTAAAATCAGGCTAACAGAAATTCTGCCAATAAGAGTAGCAAAAATTGAAAGAAGCAATAGTAGAACTAAGAAACATTTTAAAAAAATAAGAGTGACGTGGTGACTCTACTGACACAAAATTCTTAACAGTTTCAACAAGACTGAGGCTGGTTGTTTCTGTTCACTGCTTTCTGTAAAAGCATCAGAGAAGTTTAGTTTTGGCTCAAGAAAATACTTAAGATACATGGAGTCTTTACATTAATGGAAGAACAGATGATTTACCTCTCTCCGATGTGAAGGGAGGCATCAGAGATCATACTGGCACCTGAGTTGGTCACGTTTCTTTTCTTACTGGGAATAATTTTCTTGAGCATTAACTGCTCAGGGGAATGCCTGATGAAAAGGATTTTCTGAGATAGGAGTGAGTCTCTCTTGTCCAGATTAGTATCTCTTTGTTTTTTTAAACAGGGACATCTGTTTACAGGCATAAAAGCTCAAATTATACAGAAATGGTTTCTTTTAATTCTGCTGCTCCCAAGCTACTTCTCCAGTGTTTTTGATCTTGGCTATCAATCCTGGCAACTCCATGGAATTAATCCAGAATCAAAACCAAAAACTCCAGTGAGCAAAGGCCAATTTTACTGTCTTCATTGGCTTGCACAGAGCAGTGTTCCACTGAATCCTGGACTGAGAACAACCACTTGAATCATACGTTCTGCATTTTTAGGATTAGCTCCTTCAGTTTTTTAAAGCATAAAAGCAGAGCTATCCTAGAAGTTGCTAATCCCCAATTTGCTGCATATGATGATCACAGTTATTTAGCATTAACAATATAGTTAAGAGTTACAGCATGGCTCCAGCTCCCTTACGTGGAAAACAATAGAAAAGAGTCTGTTTTTTAAAATCTGGAACAGATTTTTGAACCAAAGCACTGTATTCAAGTCTCCATTACACAAGGGGAAGATTTCAGTAATTCCATTATAGGCTCCACTTGCAGAAAATACAAACTCTCTATATCCCAAAGAGATTCCACATATAAGTGCAAAGAATTTAACAATACCAGAAACATCAATTGTTTTAAGTCAGATTGCAGTCTATTCCGTCTTTGTTGATGTTGTTTTCTTTTTTTTTCCATTCCTAAGAAGAAACATTTTTACAGGGATTTGATCACATAAATTTTATTGGTTTCAATGCCCAGAGAAAACTCCTCACCAGAGGAGTATTCTTTACAACACAAGCAAAGGAGTTAGTCACCTGCATAGTATTTGATTTTCACAATGTACGTATACAGACCTGTATGAACCAAAAGAAAAAAAAAAATTGTGCCATTCAAATTTCCTCAGTATTTCTAATTAAGCAACTCATCAAGGTTGTTCAAAGAACTAGTGACATAAGTGGCATTATGAAATACTTCAGAAGCTATTCAGTTGCAAGTAACATTATTCTTTTATACATTTTCATATTCCGAGAAACATGAAATTACTAGCAAAAACATATTAAAAGGCCCTTCTCAAAGAAGAAAGCCACCTCTCAGATTAGTGATTTGAAAAGCAAGTATGCATGTTTCCTATTCATGAAACTTCAAGAGTTTCAGAAACATCACTCACTGTTCACAAAACCTCGGTTAAGTAATGAGTCATCATGGCTGGAAATATACACTGAAGTGGTAAAGTTTATTGCCTCACCTGAAGTCACGGGTTGAGTGTAGCTGCTTCTGCCATGCACTTGACAATGAATAAATATCATCCTGCTGGAAACAGAATGTCCTACTTGTCAAATTGCTAGAACATCCCTGCCAGCATGGTATGGTATTTATTCACCCCAAATGACCCACAAGCATGCCTTATTCCCACTTTAATACTCATTATTCAGTCCTAGTAACTCTGAAGTCACTCAGAAATGGTCAGTCCCTCTCGCTGCTGCAGCTGCTTCCTCATGCTAGTCTTCCTGGGCTATCCTCCTGGTTATCTCCACCCTCTGCCATCCAGTCTAGCCCTGCTTGAGAAGGTCTCCTAGATCCTTAACAGGATCACAAGTAGGATCAAAAGATCTAAGAAGGGAGGCCAGCCCATCTTCATTAGTTCTCCTCTCTTTTGCTACAGCTTCTTAAGCTGTGTAGTTAATAAGGGCAACATTAAGAAGCTTTTAGAGAATCTATAGAGTTTTAGTGTAGCCAGTTACTATTGTGATCAAAGAAATAACAGACCTTTTAATCAAAAAAGAGACACGACCTCCTAATCTACAGTGCTTTTAATAGCACATTCATAATGGAATCGGTCTTAATGGGCATCTCTTTATTTTCTAGTTGATTTCTCCTGTTGGAGCGTATTTGCACAAATGGAGTTCATTTGCCCACACTGAGCTGAGTATTGCAGGCATTTCTGATTTGGTAGCACTCTGCATCCATTTCACATTGGTAAATGGCCATGAAAGTCTGTGAGAGATAAGAAAGCTCCTGACAATCAAATGCAAAGTCAAAGTTTAGCTATTTCTATCATGCCCAGGTTCCAGTACCTTATGTCCCACCTCGTTTGTTTTCGCCTAACTTCAGAGTGGGAAATTAGCATATGTTTCTGTCAAGAAGTCAAGAAAAATGTACTGAGCACTGAGCCTCTAGCAGGGAGGAAAACGCAAGCAGCAGCTGGTGAATAGAAAACTGCTTAAGAAAGACAACTGCTTTGCTCTACCATAGATGAAATGGGGCACACTGGGAACAGGGGTAGCGAGGAGAGTCCCTGTAGCAGGGAACTGCGAAACATAGGCAGAAAAGATTAAGGTCACTAAAAGAACAAAACAAAAAGAGACAGCTGCCATCCCATTTGGGATTGTGGCTATCCTAGAAATGTGAAATTACAGACAGTTGTAAATAAAATGTAGGAAAGAATGATCTCTTTTGTACATAGGAAAATTCATATGTTCTACCACGTGTAAATTAGAATTGTGGGAACTCTGCGTACCTGTTTGCCATCACTTGCTAAAATGGTTCTGTTGTTACAGGATCTGAGTTTCTTCTGAAGGAAATAAATCAGGATTTTAGCAATTAATATCATATTTCACAACAATATACACTGCCCAAAGCACATCTAAAACACTCCTGTCAAAGAATTTTCTTTTACTTGTGTCTGTTATTGAACTGCCTAATTGCTACTGTCAAAAATAGTCAGTCTTTGATGAGAAGATATGCCTGTGCTCATTGAAAAGACACCTTACCTCCTCCTTTCTTTTATTCCTGCCTATGCATGTGGCAGTATAGCCTCTGCCTTCATTATCACACTACAATACTTGAGGGAGAACTGCAATGCCACTAAAGCATCTGCAAACCCAGATTTTTCTCCTGTGTTTGGAGAGTATCGCTGACACTTTGGCTTTGAGTAATTGCTGATCAGCACAGAAAGGATCTGTTGCCTGTGGTTCTGTCTTATTTATGGGAGTTTGTGGATAATTTTCCTCAGATGGCATGAAGGTAGACACCTAATAAATGGTAGGCTGAGTGTGTGTGGAATAAAGCAAAACAGGATATTTCCCCTAGAGCAAGAAAAACAGTTTTAAAGGAGAAGCTGACCAGGTTTTTCTTTAATGTGTCCAAAGATTTTTAATAGTTTCCTTACCAGATACTTTTGAGTGGTGGCATCCCATACCTTTCTCAGACTGGAGTCTTGTTTAAAATAGCTCTATTTTTGCAATACAGCAAAAAGCCTAAAATGTCATTGATCACTTCTAAGAGCTTGTTTAGGAGACTTCCAAATTCCAGTGTCTAAACAGAAATATAACAACAGATATTCAGACCATGTAGCTTTTTCAGTGGGAGACAAAGCACTATAAATTAGGCACTTGATGGTCACCTAAGAGTCTTTCTATTATTTGGATAGGGACGCTAGGTTCCTTTTCAGACATCAAATTTTGATGCGTAGTGTAGGCTGAATTTCTTTTTGACAGCATGCCTGTTTTGAAGAGCCTGCTAGTTCTCTATTTTAACATACCTAAATACATAAATGAAAAGGGTTAGGGGAAACCACAACCCTATAATTTGATGGTAGCTTATTTAGTGTCTGAGAACAACAGTATAACTTGGACAACAAGATGACAACACTGCGGACTTCTGTCAGGTACTGCAACAAGAAATAAGATTTTCCTACAGCATTTTCATGGATTCAGGGTTGCTTTTGGTACTACTGAAAACTCTGGCTCTAGTTCCATGTACATCTGCTACTCTCTGCCATTAAGGTATTAATCAGGAATTAAAAATACGCATATCAGATATGCATAGCAGTAGGAGCACTACTGATTTGTTCTTCTACTAAATGTGGTTGATTGCTTGGCTGTTTTAGTCTTATCTCTGTCAAGGAACAACTTAATATAATTTACAGTATTAGTCTGTATTATCTGCTAGTTACAAACCTGTCCCTGGTTTAGATTAGAAAGCAGCATTAGCAGGGTGCTTCCTGCTGCAGGGGGACATTGAAATGCTGTGGAGGCCCGTCCCCACATCACCTGTAAAAGGCAGAAGAAGCTGGAAGCTTTTTGCAAGACCAGCTCCTGTTCCCTGTTAGTGCTATGCAGAGGTAGCTCACAAAGAGGACAGGATCGGCTAGAGCTGTGTCTGTCCTTCCTCTCCCATATCACTCCTTGCAGAGGTGACCAGCCTGTGTTGCCTACATAAGGTGGCTGCTCTTACCTTGACACCTAGGGAACGTCAGATCCTTTTCCAAGTGCTCCAGCTACAGTGTCCACGCATCCTCCAGTTCACACCAATGTCCAGCCAGTACATGCAGCAAAGGTGCTCGTGGTGCTTAAAGCACAGGTAAGATTACTTGGACTTCCATCAGAAAGGAAGAATAATAACCTGGTGATTAGAATACTGCTGTAAGCCTCAAGAATCTAGGTCCAGGTTCCAACCCTTCCCTGGATATTCTTGAATGACCACAGAAATGTCACTTAATGCAGTCATGCAATGAAAACAAGATTTCCTTTTCTGTGCCATTCTTCTGTCTTGTGTGTTGAGACTGTTTTTGCACAGTGGATAAAAGATACACTCCCAGTGTGGCTAACTAGAGAGACTGAGAGTGGGCATCTCTGGAATATGACACTAAGGCTCTTTTCAAATGCCAGGTGAAAATAAAATCAAAATCTCTGAGAACTGACAAACAACATCATCAGTTCACTCACCAGCTATTGAATAAATCCATACAGCCATCTTTTGGCATGGCCATTCATGAACCAAAGAAGGATATACACTTCTCACTTTCCCTCTTTTGTCAGTGCGTGCTTTTGTGAGGCCTGGTGCTCTCACTAGGTCCACTAGGATTAAATCAGTTGTATTGTACAAAACCACCATGTTAATAGTTCCCAGTGCAGGATGGAGGTAGTAGTTATCTATTTCTGCTGCATTTAGTTATTTTTATAGTTCTACACCTTTTTTCCTGCTGAGAGAACTGAATAAAAAAAAATGACTTTGAAAGACATTATAATCAATGGCTGCTGGCTGCAATTACATTGTGTACTTGATGTCTTCATAAAGTACCTCTAGTTTTAACCCACAAATCTTTCAGTTTGAATTTTCTCTTGGCTCTTTTCTGTTATTTCAACGGTGTATTTACAGGAATGATCACTAGAGTATATGGGTTTATATAACAAAGATATAAAAAAAAAGTTATCAGAAGATTAAAATTTCATCAGCTATCTTTGCGCTGGAAAAGTGACATTTTCTTCCATTTATGACTGATATTTACAAAGGCAAAGCTCATGGACAATAAAGAAAAAAAGCATTTGGGTTTCAGTGCTATAAAAGCTTATTCACACTTGAGAAAATTATTAGATGGAGACTTTCAGATTTAAATGGTCATAAGAGAGACATAATTGTAAAGTAAGCTGAAACTCAACAACGGCGTTTTAAGTCCAAGTCAATTATGGATAAGTCTGCAGTGTTACAGCTTCTGAGCACATGGAACTTAGCTATTACTGAAAATACCCAGCAAGAAATTCTTTGCTATATATGAAAATGTATTAATATGATTTATTAAAATATATGAATATGACACTGAAAAAAGTGATTATGATAAAATTGGAAGCTTCTGTTTTTTGAAGTTAGCTGGAATACTTTTTTTTCTTTGTGCAGTTAATGCCACTTTAACCTTTCCCCCTCCATGGTAAGAAAGTAATTTTTTTGCAGATTTTCCTTAAAGACTTAATCATTTCCTTGCAGTCTTGCCTCCAGGCTAGCAGAATCACGTTCTTCACATTAGAGAGGACGGCCCCAAGGACACCCTAGGGTCCTGGCTTCTCTGACTCATTCAAATTCTCGTAGGGACTTGGACATTGCTCCTTTAGCTTGGCTTTGCAATAAGGTAAAATCGAAACAGATCACCAGGTCCTTACCTAGAATGCCTCACTCCATATCACAGACTCTCACATCTGTCACAGTAAATGCAGAAGTCACTATTTAGCCATTTTCCTCCTCCCCCTATTAATGCTGTCCTCACCTTTGGTTCCTCAGGCTTTGACCATGAGTTGTTGATGTCTTCCCCTCTTGCAGACCTGACAGGTTTAACACAAGCACGTGACATTCGAGCCAGGGGAGTGTCCTTCTAGCAAGGACTGAGTACAGAGAGTTCCTCTTGCTGCAGGGTCTTGCTGAAGGACTAGAAAATGACTCTCCTGCATAGGGAAGCTGTGACTCCAGAGCCTGCAGTCCAGCTACTGTTGCTGCCAGTTGGCTCTGTAGAATTTGTATGGGATTTAAGCAGGCTCAGTTTGCCTGACAGACTTTTGGTGCTGGCTAGGTAAGCATCTAGAAAATTATGTCAGAATACTTTTAATGCGTTCCCACATCATCTACAAAATTAAATATAAATTAAGAGCTTCCAGGGTAGAACCTTCCTTTTCTTTCAAAGACACTGGTGGTAAACAATTCATACGATGATGAAGCCAGGGACTAGTTTGTCTCTTTCCACCAAGAACTCTAAATTAGACCTGATTTGGGGGCAGTAAAGGCACATATACTAGTGCATTCATAGTGTAATCTTCTAGAATGAGAGAGTAGAGTCTATTCTCTGTCTTTGTGCATTTTTCTCTAAGAACCTAAGTGTCACGTTCCACTATGGGGAACTGCAGAGAGTTCTTTTAAAAATGGATGGTCAGGAATGAAATGAAGCCAAACGAGGCAAACGTTGTATCTGAAAAACCATTTATTGGTAACAACAACAGAAACTAAAAGGAATTGCCCAAAAGAAACAGGGCTAGAAGAGACAAAGAAGAAGAAAGGAAAATGGAAATGGACTGGGAGAGAGGAGAGAGAGGGGACAGAGAGAAAAAGAGGGCATTACCACCAGTGAGTCAGGGCAGTGCTGTCTGGGCGGCAGGGGCCGTGCACGCTGCCTGCCTCGGGATGGGCTGGGTTTTAGTGAGCCTGCGTGGCTCCCAGAGGGGCGCGGCTCCACAGGTGTGGCTCCTGCGGCGATGGCACCGGACACGCGGTGAGCGGGCGCTTGGACGGGAGGACCAGGACCCTGGACAGGGTCGCGGTGACCGGCTGGATCTGGGCGGCGGGGCAGGCAGGGATGGCTGGATCGGCACGGCAGGGTTGAAAGCAGGCAGCCCAGGCAAGGACGCGGGGCAAAGTGGCAAGGCGGCAGTCAGGGGCACAGGAAGGCAGGACAGGTGCGAGGGCGAACCAGCGAGGGCAGGAGAGCCAGAAGGCAGGCTGGGGCCAGGGCAAAGGAGGGGGCGAGCGGGACCCCGCGAGGAGCAGCGAGCCCTGACGCAAACTAAAATGGCTGAATTCAAACTAAAGTGGCTCCTCACACTGAGCAAACTCCATAAGGATTGATGCAATTTGTTGTGTCACAGAAATAAATAAATAAATAAATAATCACGCCTCAAGCCCGAAAACACTTCCCATGCTCAGTTTCCTGTATACTATGCCAAAGCATATATTAACTTTCACCTCCTCATTCAGTCGCTGTGTGAAAATAACAGTGCATTATCAGTTCTTCAAAACACAACTGATGTTCAGTCCAGTTTACTAATGGACCTTAATCCAAATCTGCAAAGCTTTGTATCCGACACTCGAACAATGAAACTGTACCCTCTGACTAGGGACTAAAGGATCTATTAAACTGGCACTTCTGTTTGAATAAAGGTTGTATCAGAAACTTTAGAGACACCGATGGTTGCTAGTCTATTTAGAAGCTATTTAAAATCTAATTATCAGCAGCCCATAACATCCAGGATGTATAAATTCATACAGAAACATAATTGAATGCATGTGTTCAGAAAGGAAATTATCCTGAAGTCCAGAGTCTAGTCCGCTTTATAAGGCATATTCCTTTGAGAGTCTGCTGATGGAATGAGTACTGTGGGGCTGAACAGAAAGGAATGAGGAAAATCTGTTTTTCCTCTCCTTTCTGATGCCTCCCATGTGAAGGCTCTTTGCTAGTTTGGTTTATTTAACAACCACCTGGGAAGAGCGTTACAACCCAGAGTGCCGAGCAGGAGCAGAGTTGGAACCTCTTTGGGGCTCCTCATGTCAAGAATCTGTACCTGATGCCTGTCACTGCGCCAGAACGGCATCTCCAGGGCAGGGCTCCCTGATTCATAGGAGTGACTCCAATGGATGCATTTCCTTTTTGATTTATAGTTGAAATACTTGGATATTGCTCTGGAAGGATGTAAATTTGCACTGAGTTCTCACATTAAGACATTACATTAATGAAGTATTGGAGGAGAGGGTGAATAGAAGGCTGACTATGACTACTATCACCTGGGAGAAATAATTTTGAAGTCGATATTTATAGTGATTAAGCAATTGTCTGAGGTGTTAATCCTTCAAAGAGGCATGAACATAAACTTTAGATCTGCAACTTGTCATGCTGAAGAAAGTTCTGTGGCTGCAAGTGACATTGCTTTTATGTTAACAGTGATCATAGCTAAAGTTAGACTGGGATTTTTTTTTTAAGCTTGGATGTGCACATTTCTTCTTTTCTCATAAAACCCCGAGATTTGCTCTATATTTGAGCTGACAGAGCTAAGCCAGTTGTCTGAGGCTGTTGTACACTAAAATTATTTTTCACTCTTGACAGTTGATTAACACAGCAAGTTCCCCAGCCAGCTGATGTTTGAGAGAAATGCCATGTTTAAAGTGCTTCTTTTTACCTGTCTTTGTGCAATGTGAAGAAAACAAATATTAGCCCCCATCCCCAGGTCCCATCAGTTATATTTGCACATCTACCCTTAAAGAAAATAAAATCTCCATAGTAAATGACTTGTTTTCAAAATAAAGAGAGATTGCACAGGAAAAACTGTTCCATTGCAGAGACCTCTCTGGAGCATGAGACACTGGGACTGGAGCACAAAATGGCATTTAAGAGCCACAAGAGCTCACTCTACTAAAGGCTCAGCTCTAAATGTAGTGCTCCATCCTTTTTACTCACTCAACTGAATTTATCACTATGACCCATAAAGAGTAATCAGCACTGATAGGGCCGAGACACCCTGGATTCAGCTGGTACTTACGCCAATTGCACGCTTAAGCCAGGGTCTGTAAAGGTGTGTTTCCTCTCTTGCCGCTCACAGGGAGGCTGCTGAGGCTTAGCTGCTGTGCTGCATCATGCAGGCTATGCAGTCAAGAAGGACATTACGGGATCATGCCCTTATTTCAGCATTTTGGACACATCTCTGCAGGGAGGAGTAAAAGGCTGTATTTCACAGCTATGATATCATTCTTGTAAGCTATAATTCAGCATGAGCCACTATAAAACCTTTCCCATGACATCAGAGCTGTGAAATATAGCTGACTTCAACTGTAGAAAATTCCCCCACAGGAATAATTGTTTCCTGGCAATTGGCGTTTGAAGGACTGATCCTTTAAAAGGCTGGCACAAATCCCATCTAGGTAATGCTGCTCCAGGCAGCACTTCTCAGGAAGTGTTATGTGCAGGAGCAGAGGTATGGAGCCCCACCACAGGATCTGGCCATAGGAGTGGTGGGATGAGCACTAGAGGAGCCCGTCAGGGGATGATTTTCACTCCTTCATGCCTCAAAAATCCATGCAGACCTCACTGGTAGCAAAGTAGGTTTGCTCGTGTGTTGCACTCCCTACCTCAGACCCTGCCTGCCCAGTAAGGTAAGACGTGCACAGCCAGAACCACTGTCTAATCCATCTTTCCAAATCTGCCCCCCAAACACAGATCATCCTGATGATATGTGCATCTTGATACATGGCAGCTCACCAGGTCTGCCCCTACTTGAGGCAGTACTTAGCTAACCTGGGCCGGCCCCAATCTCCCCCCAGAGCAACCTGGCAAGAAAATGGAAGCCAAAATGTTGTATGAGACACAATTTGCTCTTCTATATCACATGAAGGAAGATGGCCACTTGAATACAGTCCAATGAGAGCCAGGGTTAGCATGGATGTTGGCAGAGTGATAAAGGACAAGACCCTACACAGGTTGGAAGGGTACAGGAGGAGAATAAGAGAGACTATAGACATGAAGAAAGTTAAAGCCGCCTCAACTCTCCCTATCCTGGTGCCTGAATCTGATGAACCTGCTGCGTGTGTCCTGCTCTAGCAACCTCCACACTAGTTTGCCACTGTTCCATCAGTTGCACTGAAAGCAATTATTGAACACATTGTAAAGCTTAGTCATGCCAGCTTTCTCTGTTCCTCCTCTGGGAAGGTCTTGTTGTGAGCAGCAGCTCTGTTGTTGCTGCTCTGTCTCTGTTTGTATGGTTACATGTATGTGTGAATACACCCAGGGTCTGTGTCTCTCTCACAACACTCAAAGCCGTGTGTGGACACAGCTGCCATGACCTGCAGGACAGAAGGGTTCCTATCTTTACCTAAAGAAAGCTCCCTAGCTAACAAGAGCTAGCTACAACCCTTCCCTCTTCTCCAGAAGAAAGTAAACTGCTTCAGAATTAATTGTACTATTTATGTTCTTCGTCTTAATGCTAAAAATCTTTCTCTTTCTGACACAGAAGTTACCTGTTAACAGTATTTTACCTTTTGAAGCACTAAAATAATACTGTTTGAACAGTCCTGTTCCATTACCTACTATTCATATAAAAGCTAAGTGGTATTTCTTTATAGAAAATTATTTATTAACGGGAACTCTTAAGAGACTTGAGGTTATTTTATACTATTTATTACCAAGAAAGACGACAGCCAGAAGAGTAGCTAACCCGAGGCATTGCAGGTGCTGTAACTCCTTCAGCATAGCTCAAAGGCTAAATTCTGTCTAATGTACACCTTTAAATAGACAAACACATGTTACAGGAGAAAAAATGGTCTTTGATATAGAATGTGATCCGAGTAGTGTTGCATGACATGCAATGAAACAAACAAAATTTTTCTCTTCAATTTCATATAGTTAGATTGTCATCAATGCCACAGTCTTTATTTACAAATACTGAGAGATGCTCTATTGAATTTTGAGCTGGTTCAGAATGACTTCTTGGGTTTTGATCAGAATACTGAAAGAAACCCCCAACACTTTTTTTCCGAAGAGCATCAGTGAGAAAGCAAATGAAAATTAATCAAATTATCCTTCTCTGAGGTTATAGATCTGTTTGAACTAAAAATTTAATGAAGCGTTTGCAACAAAAATATATATTGTGGAATGTTTCTGTCAACTGATTCTGATTTCTTCGCATTATAAAATGTTCTAAAGCTGTTCATTACGCATTTTGTATGACTGGTTACCTGAGACACATGGTTTACTTTCTTCCTTCTGGATAGAAGCTTTCAGCTTTTTTAAAAACAGAAGAACTGTCCACACTACACTGGGGTACTGTATTTATAGCTTTCTGAATGTTGAAAATTATGCAGTATTCAGATATAGAGATAATTTTCGTAATTATTTTGTAGGTGCACCGATATTTAGTTTTAATAATAGTAGGAAGCAGTAGCTAGTAAAAACTCACAGGTAGCAATGAATTAGCTGGAGTTTGTTTTCTATTTTTGGTTATTAGTGAAAGCATTTACATATATAACTATGTATTTAAAGATTCAAAACTCAGTACGAAACTCTGTCAGGAGATAATGAGAAAACCAAAGTGTCCACTCCATTTCCTATGCAATAATATGCAGGTTTGTTATATGTGAGATACTGACAAATACATACATTTATTTCACTAACCTGTTAAAGCCAGGCCTTTCTAAATGATGTGAAAGGCAAAACTCCTTAAATGTGCAGGAAAAGTCCTGGAGTTAAGTCCAGTCTCTTCAGTCCATAACTATAGCAACAGAATGCCTCTTGGGAAGACAGTGTGCAGTTTTGCTGGCATTTCCTTAATGCAATAAGGTAACCTCATCAAGATCCCCAATCAGAAAGTAATCAGTTACATCCCAAAGTTCAAGCAGTAAAAAGAGAATGTCTGCTTTGCCTTTATTAATGAAGGGAAGCAAATAGGGTTAAAGGGGACCCACACGCACCCTAAATCCAAACATCATGGCTTCTTCTCCCTACTCAATATAGAGTATTGAGTAGGGAGATCTGATCAGTCAGGTCATTTGAAGGACCATTTGCAACATTTTGAATCAGAAACAGCCCAGGTTTTCAACAATCATTATTACTCATCTACTTTGTGGACTTACTTGCTGCAGTGATGACAGATGAGTACCTTTGGAAATGCTAAAAAAGTTGTTATTTTTCTTTTCAGAGATCCTTTGAGACTGCAAAGACTGTTTAAAGAAGGAAGACGGCATGAGATTGGATTCAGTGCAGTAAAGTAGGTTAGTTTGAGGACGAGACAAAAAATCGTTATTTAGACCTTCTTGTGTTGCCGTGATGAGAACTTACCATTGCTTCTGGCTGCTGTTTTGGGCTGGTCAGCCCCACCAAAGTTTCTTAACTCCCTTATCCAAAAGGACTAGTGGCTTCCCAGAAAAGGAAAAGGTTTTGGTGTTGTCTGGAAACAGCAGGCAAGACCTCCATCGTTCCAAAAGGAGCTGGATGTGGAATCAGTTCTTTTTATTGGAGGAATACACAGGAACTGACTACCAATATGTTGGCAAGGTAAGTGTCTTTCATATGCATCTAAGTTTTGATTTTAGAAGCACTGGAAAGCCAGCAGTAGCAAGCAGGGAAGAACAATGCCTGCTACAACTTCTAGTTCATGTTCCTGTGTGCCCACCTTCTGCTGAGGAGTAATTCAGCAGAAAGGTTAGTACGCTTCAGCTTCAAATTGTAATCAACAACAAGTTCTTAATTTAACCAGGAAATCCCATGGCAAATCATTGGCAATTCTATTAAAGATTTTCCATTTTGTTTTGTGTCTGGAAATAATGCATCTTAATTATAGGCCAGATTTTTAGCTTTAAAATGGAATATGTGTTTTCCCTCGTGCTCATTAATTTTGCTACAGTCAAACTATATAAATCATAAGAGTTTTAGTATAAGTTAGGATTCACAGTACCTACATTTTCAGTGAGGATGGTCTCTACCCAGTGAAAGGCAATTGTTTCCCTTTTTGTTCTCCACTGCACACAACAACGATGCAGCCATTTTCTGATGAGCTTTCGTGGTACCACTGAGGGCCGTGTGACATGACTTTCACACCACCTGCCATGCTCTGACAAAGCATGGTTGAAGCACACTCTGCCTAAATACTAAGAAGCAGCAGGCAGCTGAAAACTTCTGATCTCAAAGCATGCTGACAGTTGCGAAAGGGTTAAAAAAAAAATTGAAAAAGAAAAGTCACAGCTTAGCTCTGAGAACAACATCCACCTCCCTGAGCAGCAGACCCCCATGTAGCTAACAACCATTATGTGAGCTGTAGAGCTAATGCACCTGTGTTAAGAGCCTAAAGAGAGTCTATACTGCCCAAGGTGCCGTAGTCTGTAGGAATCTGTCTTGCAGAATGCAGAAATTGTGCTATTGATTATGACATTCAAAGCAGAAACAATACAGCTTGGTTTTCCAAACTAAAATGGAGTTGTGTCTGATCTAGTTTGATCTCTCAAGCCTCTTAGCAAAGGCTGCAGATCACAGTGGTTTGACGTTTTATCTCCCTCTGCAAGCTTCTGAGCATTCCCATGAGAGATGGTGGCTGTTTTTCTTGCCTGCCAGTCAGCTGTCAGTCAAAGTTGGATGCGACACTACTTTCCTGCTAAATGACTGCAAGGCATGATTCAAATGAAGAACTACTCAGCTGGTGTAATACTCATAGAACTCCAGCCAGGATAATCAGCATTCATGAAAGGTACCATTGAGCCCAATCTACAGGAAAAGGCCAAAGGCAGAGAGTCCTCAGAGAGGAGAGGTAGAAAAGGAAGATAAGAGGGTAAGAAGAAAAAACAGAAGAGAGTAAGAGGAAAGAACTAGAAAGACAGAGGTGGAAGGAATGGAAGCTTTACAAAGAGGAATCAAGATGGAAAGGAGGAGGAAATGGGGGATTAAATGGGGGTAAGGGGATAAGAATTGGGAGAAAATTTACCTAAAGAGAACAAAAACAAAAACAGAGGATGAGGCAGTAAAGGAAAAAACCCAACAGATATGAAGCATGGAGTCAAGGAAAAAAGAAAAAGGCAACAAATTGAAAGACAACAGTCCTCTACACACTCCTGTGTTTCACAGTCTGCTGAGGGTGGTCAGGATATTGGCGATCTTTTTGTTCAAAGATAGAGTTTGGGGTCCTGAGATGAGTCCTACAGTCTCTCATTTTCACTGTGAATTTTGACATTAAACCTGCTCAGCCCCCCATTCTTTCCACTGCAGAATTAGAGTACAAGCTATTTGAATTCAGAGGGACTGATGGAGAAGTGAATATTCCTGCAGGATAAGTTTGCTGAGAGACAGTTAAAAAATGGTCTAGTTGGACCAGAAAGCCTAGGCAGTTTCAACAGGAGTCAAGAGAGAGAAAAAAAATGTACGTTATTTTTAAAAGTTGTTCTTCCACCTATTTGTATTTTATTACATTTTCTGTTGTAAAGCACAGAAACAACATATAAGGTGTAAATGTCATTGATTCTATGTTCCTGAGCCGTTCAGAAGTGGCCTTTCACACATCTTTCAAATGCCAGAACTGCTCACACTCTTGTAACTGAACAATTAGCCAAGAGGCATGGAAGAGCAGCCTTTTATTATTAAAGTTGAGGATTGGTGTGAGGGGAAATGATAGAAACATCTAAATGTCTCCAAATTGAGGTAACCAGGCAATTTAACTGAGCAATTAAACTTGATTGATGTGGGCAAATGAGGATAATGAACATTTTTATGAAGCTTTTTTTTTTCTCAGAGGACTAAATGTTAACCTTAAGTATGGACTTAATATTTCTAGGAATATAAGAAAGAAGTGTGAACAGCAAAATCTCTTAGAACAACAGCAATATATGTATATAAAAGGGAATTGTGCTTATGCCTTACTTTATAAACAGGCAGATATGAATCTTCTGGGTTTTTTTGTGTTTAGCAGTTAAAGCTAGTGGGCATTAACATCCTAACTATAAAAAAAAAGATTCTATAGAGGCTACCAAAAAAAAAAATCTTTTACTCATGCTGGTTTCACTTTTGCCTTTTCATTTAACATCTGTTTAATCCAAACATCTACACCAAAATATGACATTTAAGAAGTCCATTGTGAAAGATTCTAAAAAGCAGCGTTATTTCTACGAGCTGCCCACATTACAGTTGTAAAATTCTGTAACTGTTTATACTACAAAAAACCACATTTGCATCATAGTAGTTTTAGAGAGTAGGGAAAGAACAGTGAAAGGGAATGTATTCAGGTTTGAGATAATAAAAAAGAAAGGTAATCTCTCTGAAGACAGAGCTCAAGGCAGTACTGAAGACAATGCTGTAGCATTACCTGTGTCACAGACCAGCGCACTGTTGTTCCCAGTACCCTGTATACTCTTTATTCATTGAACCCGGAGCTTTCCATCCTTTAGGAGTTAATTGTCCAAGCACATAAGAAACCTTTTTATGGTAGCCATGGGTACTGTCAGCTATTAAAAAGTGCTCCCCAGTTTTGTATGCCATAGACTTCGCTGTCAGCCCGAACATGCAGCTGTATCTCACTGGACAAGGATGTGCAGCTGCCAACGAGACGCTCGCAGTGTTATAAATACAAGGTGATGTTTGCTGACACCAGATCGATCGCTTTATTATCCATCCTTGTATTCCTGAATTTCATTCCTGTATATTTGTGAAATAAAGTCTTTTTTAAAAGAGTTGAAATTCATGCCTCCAATCACACTAGTCTCAGACCCAATAATAAGGAACTTGAAGAAAAGTTCTAGACTGGAATTATTCATTGCACCGCTGAATAACTTGTGAACTATAGCTATGCATTGAAGTGTGACTGATGGGCACAGTGACATTTTAACCTGAAGACATCTTTTCTTCTGCTTCAGAAATTATAGCGCTTGGCAGGGACTCAATACAAAAATAAAATAAAAGAATTACATGGGCATCAAAGTAGAGAAGTGTCCAGCATTGCTACCTAGCCAAAATTTGCAACATCTGGGTTGGGTTTTAAATGAGATCTAGTTGTACCTGTGCCTGCTTAGTACAATCTTAAAGGGCTGAGGTGAATGCTTCTTTAAATCGAGGGTAAACAATAAAGTAGTAGTGCAGCTGTATATAAAAACATGCCCTGTGTTTTCTAGATATCTTCAGATATTCCAGGGGTAAAAAAAAAAGAAAAAAATCTGCCCTGTTCCAAGATTATGCTCACGGGTATAGTTACTATTTGTATGCACTTGACAGGTTTGACATGGCTGTCCCACTAGCTACATAGAATCCATGTACTGGCATCCATCACTGAGTTTAGAGCACAAACCTAAAATCATTGTTACGTAAAGGGGTAGGATTCCATTTTCTTTAGAACTAAAGAAGGATCTGAGCAAGTCTTAAATCTTACTCATTAACCCAGGAACAGCTTCTGGCGGTCTGCAATGGAAAGGACCAACTTGCTTTCCTGGTAACAGGCACAACTGTGGTATGATTTTGTAACACTCTGTCTGTCTGGCACTAAAAGGAAACTTCCAGACATACTTTTCATTTTTTCTGTGTCTTACTGATGTTCACATAGTTCAAGCAGTATGCTTGCCTGGAAGCTATCTGATGTTACTACCTGTACAACCCATCATAAACAATCAACCTCTGCTGACAACTCCATTTTTCAAGGAAGATAAAGTCAAACTCCTGCTGGTATGTGGCTTGGCAAAGCAAAAAGGATACTGTGTTATTGTAGGCAAACCCAAGAATCTTTTTGTTTGGTATTGAAAGAGCCGCTTGGAAAGATGAATTCCCTTCTGTCAAGGAATGGTTTAAGGTAGTGTTGACCCTGCTTTGAGGAGGAGATGAACTAAATGTTACCACAGTACAGTTTCAGCAGTGTTTTCTTTCTTTTGTCTGATTTTACTTCTGGCTACGACTATTCTGAAGGCAAGCACAGTGGTATATTTCAGCAGAAGCAAATGAAACAAAAGGCAGAATCTCTCCATGCCATTGCAAGTAGAGGGACTAAGCAACGTACTGAGGCAAAATTATCTGGCTATGAGCACACACAAGGGGCTGTTTAAACAAAGGAAATTACTGTCATATAATACAGTCCATGCCTTTTCAGCATTTTAGGAAGTAATGGGTAACATTACTCCAATGGTTAAAAGGTATCATATCTTAATTGTATGGCATGATAACTAGCAAGAGAAATCTTCACTTTCTCTCAGCTTTTAGTGCACGAGTCTTCTGCACTTACCTTTAAAATTTTTGTTTCCCAAAAAAACAAAATGTGAAAAGTCAAACTAAAATGACTCCCCTATCTGCACTTTTAACATCCTTTAATGCAGCTTTATTGGCAGACACCTGCTCAGTATTTCTTTTCCTTGCCTTGTAACTTATACTATGATACATGCCTGATGCCTTCAGTTTCCTGTTCAAGCACAGTGACTATTTGGTATTTTTGCAAAGCCTAAAGTTAAAAGTTACCCTTGTAACTTCTGTTTTTCAGGGAGTATCTCAAAGCAATTTTCCATTCATTTTTGATGATCAGAATAGCCTCTCTCAGGGTCTAGATTTTGCATTCTGAATACAGAAGAACTGTAAGCATTAAGACCAGCCTTTTACATGTGACAAAACTGATGTACAGGGAGCTTAAGTGGCCTTCTGCACAGCTAAAAGTCAGAAATTTCAAAACAGAGATTGAAAACCAAAAAAAATCAGAGTTCTTAGCCCCTTCCCAACCTCCCCAGTTTATATGATTAGGTCACCTGCCTCACACATCAATAGACTGAGTACTTGTCATTCTCTTAAAAAGTAGAACAAACGCTGTGGCGCATCTGTGCTTCCATTATTCCTCATCCATCAGTCATATTTTATGTTCCACCACTTGACTTTCCCAAGTGCCCTTCATTTCTATATTGAAGTGCACACACATACACACACTTGTCTTATATTCCTCTTCGAAAGATTTACTGGTGCTGATAGAAGTTCTCTGTAATGCCAGTCTCTGCAGAATAGAGATAACTCCGTAATGAGGGACAGTTGAGAGGTTAGAGACCCAGGATGACAATCCAGAAACAGCTTGCAGGTTTTAAACCATCATATGAGGGCTAAGAAAGGAGATAATGAGCAATGGGTGGGATAGGCAAGGATGTTATTCAGAAAATGAAAAGGCAGGAAATACAGCATGGTTAATGTTTACGATCATCATAATTGTGAATCTACTTGGCATCATCCTTGCATCCAAATATATTACACAATATAAGAGCCTTGCAACCATCTGTTTCAAACAAACCGCATTTCCTACATTATGGCACATGATGGTACTTACAGTGTAACGATACATAACCTCCTCCCCTTCTTCCCATTCCACCTACAAAGCAAGCAAATCCTGGGACCCTCAAGGCAATATTTCTGTTAATTCTTATTTTTCACTTTTGTGTCCCAAACAAAACAATTTTGTTTTCCACGTGCTAATTACCCACTCATACCAGTGCTTACATTTTGGATCACATCTTTTCTCAGATTATCCTGTTCTACTCTTGTTAGCAGTCTGCACATTGTCCTGAATTGTGTGTCCTTAGACTTCCAGCTATAGAAAAACAGCTGAACATATTAACCTTCCTCTCTAGGGAGAGACTACATGTGAAGTTCGTGCTTTATTATGGATTATTTAGATCGCTGTTCTTTGGAGCTGCAATTACTATTTTCTTATTTGTTTGTATAGCACAGTAGTGTTCTCGCTATGAAGCTGCAACATCATGAATGTAAATTTTGAGGGCCAGCGACAGCTAAAAAGTAAAATGCCTCTTTCAGGCCTAAGACAGCCATTGTTTACTTCACCATTTGTTGTTCACAGTTGGCTTACCAAATATAGTAAACCATAAAGCTTAGAGAAATCTCTTTATTAAATTCAACATATTGTCTGTGCCTCCCTTTTCTTTTGCTGCCATTTCCCTCGCTGGTGAGCATCGGTTCACAGTGGGGCAGCAGCAGGTTGAGAGCTGTGGCCAGTCAGTGTCACATTTCAAAATACAAACTGAAAATGTGTTGTGATGTGAATGCCTACTGTCGATCCGTATGTGCTAATGCAGACTGTGGCTTGCTTTCACCATTAATGGGGTGAAAGAAGCCTCAGCATGCACTTGCAAGTACTTCAGGATGCAGTGAAGCTTGTAGTTATCATGAAAGTCTGAGGTCGCAAATGAAGGAAAGAAAAGAATTGCCCTCTGGAAGGAAAGGAGAAGGATAAAATATCAGTCCTTTCTCTCTTGTCTTCTAATTTCATAAAAAAACCCACCCAAAACAGAAAAACAAGGGTTGTAAAGAAATTAAATACTGAGCTGTGAGTTAAAAATTCACATTAATGGAGAATGAGGGAAACACCATCAAATGTTTGTGTTAGAACTATAATTCCCACTGTTTTCTTTACAGAGTTGTTTATTTTGGAGCTGTATTGTTTGATAAAGACTGCAGTCCTTCTGTCCCCAGCTTGCTTATGCCATGTGGTACAGGTCAGGGCTCCTGGAGAGCTCAGCTGAAGTGGCCTGTCTGTGTAGGAATATTGTCCCTCTGGCATTATTTCATACCTTGTCTCTTTGTGAAACATCAAGTGATGTTTCACATCCGATGTCTGCTGTAAGAAGGTTCTAATGTGTTGCTCAGGCTTGCATAATGATCATTCAGTCATCTTTAGCATATTTGTCATCTCTGCTCGTTCTATATCTTCATGTTGGAAGGGCACATCAAGTTCAGTCAAGTCATTTGTATAACGTTTGTGTTTAGCGTCATGTTATCATTAATGGAAGGTCAAGTTCCCCCCAAAAGACAGAACCAAACAACATAGCTGTACTTTTGGCTCTATGACATACTTCCTTGTACCTAGCAGCCCTTGCCATCAAGCTGATCGGGGCACTGGCAGAGGATTTAAAGAACATGCAAACTGAGGTGTCAGAGCATCCATTCATTGTTCGTCTCCACTTTGTGTAGTTTTACACATTTCAGATCAGTTGCTTAAAGCACAGTTAATGCTGCTTACAGCTGCTAAAATTACTCCCAGAATGTCCTGTACAGCTTGGGAATAACAACTGCCAAGGGGGCAAAGAGTTAATGCCTGTGAAAGAAAACTTGCATGTATATTCATGGTAATTGTAAACTCATGTGGCTTGAGCTTCTTGCTACTTCCAGGCAGATCCTGTCAGGATCTGCACCATTCACCTTAAAGATATCTGTTATTTTATGTACAGAAATATTTTATTAACAATTTCCTTTAGAATTTTTAGACCGATAGTATCACACCAATTATATGTGCTTCAGAGAGAATTCTTTTCTTTCATGAATACTAGATATTATATAATTGGGAGAGCATAGACACAAGTATTCTCACCAAAGAATTCCAGGTTCTCTAGTCAAAATTAATATGCATTCCTAGATAGGCTATGCTGGATCTTGAACCTGAATTGGTGTGACTTCCCCTATTTTCAAAATTTAAGTACTTTCCCCAAAGACTATAACTTTTCAGATGTTATAGAAAGAAACATTTCATCACTGTCACCATCTTTAGATACATCCAGTTTTCTCTTATGGAACTGAGTATGTCCAATTTACTTAAAAGGCTCCTGATTTACTGGTTTTTGTGTGCTGTGGCTACTGCTCCACTCTACCAGGATTTGCTGCCTGGCTGAAGGCTCTTTGGGGCCAATGGGTGAAGTGCCGTTCCATATCCCTGAGCAGTTCTCCTTTGTTCATGATGGATGGGTCCAGCAGACCACACTCTCTGGGCAACTCATCGATCACCTGGGTGAAGAAGTTGTCTTAGGACATTCTGCAGGAACCTGGGCTGCTTGCACACAGACATATTGCCCTTCCAGCAAACATAAGAATGATTAAAGTCTCCCAAGAGTACTGTGACCTGCAATCACAGGGTTTCCTCCATCTGTCTAAAGAAGGCGGCATCTGCTTCATCTCTTTGCGCATACAGTCTGTGGCAGATACCTGATGTGATGTCTTGTGTTGGCTTGTCCTCTTATCCTCAAGATCTCGACTGATTTGTTCTGATCTGTTCCGAAGCAAAGCTCCATCTACATGTGCTGATTATTTGGTAATCCACCTCCTTGCCTTCCTGACCTGGCCTTTGTAAGGACCTGCATCATTCTGCTGCAACGTTCAGGTCATGTGAGCTGTTCCTTCACAGCCTCACTAACTGCACTTTGAGGAATACTTATTTGAGAGAAGTATCTTCTCAATGCCAGACTTGGCTTAAGTTTCCCTTAAACATTTTTCTAGTTGAGGAATCTTCCTCAAGAGGGTGCTGTTGAGAGATAAATGTATGGCCTTTTATATTGCATCTACTGTCTCAAAAATCCTTGATTATCTGGTTATATAACACAATCTTCTATTTGGAAACAAAGTTGGGGAGCATGACAGAATGGAAATATTTTTCCTTTTCCAGCTTCTGACCTGCAGAACTAAATGACAGGGGCATGAAAACAGATTAAAGACTCAATCAAACCTGTGGATATTAATTAGTTTCCTTTTTGTTAAGTCTTCATAAATCTGAATGTAGGTTCTCATTTGCTTTAGCATTTGTCTTTATCCTCACTTCTCCATCCCCCTTCTTCTTCCCTGACACACACACTTTGATATAGCATATAAAATTCATACACACATTTCAGGGTTTGATTGTCAGCATCAAGCACTCAGAATATCAAAGGGTCACCTTTGTCAGTAAGCAAAGGATGTGCATTTGCTTTCAAGCACATCCATCAGGGAGTAGTCAGAAGCTGTTACTTGCCAAAGAAGCCTGATGTTTTATTCAACTATGTCCCAGTAAAAACATTTCTGGATATTAGGCCAAGGATTTTTTTGTTTTGTTTTGTTTTGTAGTTCATCTTTCAGATAGATTCCTCCTACCCCCACAGGAGAATAGAGGTTTTCTCTGAATTAGAAATGTATGTGCTCATATACCTTAATTAAGGTGCTGTATTTGCTTACAATTTAATTATGAAGCATTTTTGAAGGTTCGTGATTCCAAAGAAAACATTTTGTCAGTGATTAAATATATAATTCTGACCACTGATAAAGAGTAATCAGCTGTCCCTGGGTAAATTCCCAGAGAAATCAAAGATAAATAAAGCTGTACATATAATACAGACTGATTTCACTAACTATACTCATCACATGATTTAAAGACTAAGGCAAATGCACTAAAATTATTACTGAAGTGCATGTTTGCTGAATGTACTCTTTTCCAGAAAAAAAGATTTTCTCCTAATCTCATCAGAATACCTACTGCCATCTTCTACTATATGAATTCCCTTTTTTAATTGACTAATGCAGTACAGGACAGAAGTCCCAATATAGGCAGTGGAAGGATATTAGGATATTGGAATTAATCTCCTCTGACTTGGAAAGAAGCTGTAAAGAAAGTTGGTGCTCTTGAATTGTAGGCAATTCAATTGTAGGTTCTAATTGAAAAATGGGGTTTAGGCATGCATCCCTTTATGAATTCATTGTATTCCCATTGAATGTCATTACAAGTCAGGCACTTAATTTTCTTTAACCTCACATATGAAAGCATATATATTCCTTTTCAAGGAATTTTTAAGATACCTCAGAATGCTACTTTAGCTAATGTATTCAGCCTCGGAATGCAGAAGCCCCGCTATGTACCCACCCAAACCTTTGGTGACAGTAACCTTCAGCTGGGGCATAATAATAAAACCTGAGTACAATTAGATTTTCTACCATTGCAGCTGGATTAAGGATAGTCCATTCCCCCCACCCCCGCCCCCCAAACTCTAAGTACAGCAAGCTGTGGCAAAGCCGCAGTATTGCTAATCTTGATTCCAATTAAATGATATTCAGTCTTGCCATGAACTAACACAGAACAAATTACACCCAAGGTTCTCAAATCATGTTATAATCATTACATACAGAACTAGACACTCTTAACAGTTTACTGCAGGGAGAACGTAGAAGCAATCAAATACTGATCTGTCTAAGATCAGGCAGGAAGACTTTGACAAAGACAGTATTAAAACCTGACAGTGTATTTGTGGCTACAAGCCCGTCTTTCCCTTACATTTCTTGTTTTTTTGTCAAAGAGATACTTTTAAAGGTGCTTCTCTGAGGGAGCCTTGTTGGTTTTTTGGGGGTTTTTTGGGTTTTTTTGTATACCAAGAAGATCATCAGTGATGTCTCAGACTAAGTTTCCCGTTGAGTCTTTAAGACTCACACTTGAAGCCAGTGACTGACTGTTGAGTTAAGGTGGTGGATTTGCAGTGGTGGCAGTGTCTGTTTCCGAATATGGCTCGTGCAGCTCTTTCAAGCATTCAGAGGCTTGAATTTTCATTCCTGATTACTGAATTGTATACACTAGATAAAAATATTTTTAAAGTCTGTTCTAATCTTCTGCTCAGCTATTCAAGAGAGTTCTCCTAGTACCTGAGCTAGGTTGTGACAAGTCTGGAGTTGGCTAAGCCATTTTTACTTTTTAGTAAGTGAATGCTGATGCCTAAACTAAAGCAAATACTCATGTCTACCAGGTCCTTTTGCTACCCCACAGTTTGAAAACACTGGGAAAAAGAAATAGTGCTTGCTTTGACAAAGAAGTCCAGATGATTAAATAGATGGACCAAAAGCATAAAGCAGGGATTTTAAACTGCCTTGGCCTTTCTTGAGAGAAGAACAAGATCTCCAGGCTTTTGTGAGGGTAATTGCAGAAGTCTGTATGATGGTCTATTGTTACCATCACTACTGTTTAGCTGAAGAGAGCTCTTTGATCTTTCAAAGGCATACTGAAACCCAACTGCTCTAAGTAAAACTGGGAAAATTCAGTATACAGCCATGGATTTTTTTTTTTTTTTTTTTTTTTTTAAGTGAGAGGTCGGTTATTACTCAGAGTCAGAATTGTTTTTAGTTCCTTAGAGTCTGAAAGGAAGGCTTCTTTCTTAGTGTTATACAGTAGTTCAAAGAAGAGCAAGAAGTTTGATAAAAGGACATGAAAGTCAAGGGCCCGTATGTATAGAGATCAGACCTGACACCATGGTCTCTTGTTCCTTACAAATTAAAGACTGATTTGTCTTTGTAAAGGCAAACTTTGTGAGTTCTTGCTACAATTTGGCTTAGAGATAAGAAGAAGAGGAACATAAAACTTCATTAACACAGAAGTGCTAAGCAGCCCTCAGCTCAGGAGAACTTGGAGGTGCCTTTACCTAGTTTGCAGCTTTGCAAGATATTCATTAAGATCTGATAATCATTTGCCCCTAGAGAGAAGGGCCATCAGAATAAGGTACCTTGCTAGTTTGATGTACTGCAGCACAGGACATAAGCTCTTGTGCCATTGTCCCTGTTTAATCACAACGAAGAGCAGAAGCAGCTGGGGAACCCAAGAGGAAGACGGCTTGAGAGGCCCCAGGCAATGTTGAAAGGATTGACATATTCCAATTGATTTTCTGCAAAGCTGATTAGCTGTGGCTGCATGTTTGCACTTCAGGTTAGAAAACCCATTTGTGATTTTGAAGGGTGTGTAATAAAGGTGTGAGTCACCAGAGTATGGATGTTTATTCTCAGGTCCATACATTTAAAACAGAACAACAGGTTCCCAACTACACTTTGGGCAGCTTATTCCTTAAACCAAGCATCCCAACATCAGCCAGACTGTAGTCCCTGTCTATCTCAGGCCATGTGGCCTCACGTATGGCCCTCACAGAAAGAGACTTCCAGCCTGCCTAGACCTCCCAGCCTGCCTGAGGGGTGTGAGCCTGAGGTTCCAAAGTGAGAGAACACGTTGTTTCTTGTCCAGTGACAAATTCTTATTCCGTTGCCCTTCATACTTCTTACTCTTTTTATTTTTTTCACTCCAGCAGCCTGCATTCTTACTATAGTGACTTTTCTGTGTTCTATTTGTTTTGAAATCAAATGCCACTGTCTTTTATACTTAGTTTGCCTTTAGAGTACCTGGTTGCTTCTGAATCTTGAAATATACTTAGTGCTTTTTGTTCTATTCATTTTCTGAATTTATCTCCACAAAACTGGTTTTAGCCTCTCTTAGTGTCGTTCATGTACAGGGAACAGACTGTCACTGCTACTTTTGAGAATGAATGAGAAAGTTCACTGACATTTTGATACTCTCAAGAAACAGAAAGACAACATCACTGTGATATTTTTTAAAATTTCTCCTGCAATTCTTAATATCAGGACAATATGTTTTGCAGATGATCCTGCTGTTACTGAACACTTGTAGTTTTTTTCCCTGTTTGCATTGGGTTCAATTTTAGCTTTTTTGTTTGTTTGTTTTTGAATCTCATGGCTTCTTTTCTTTTTTGTTTTATTTTAAAAGCCAGTGCTTAGGTTAAAGGGTACCCTTATTGTTGTTTTACCCTTTCCATGTTACACACTGAGGTGGTTATCTTCATAAAGCATTTAATTTATGTTTTAATAGTTCAAGTATTCAATTCCCATATCCTTTACCATTTTTTATTAGTAATATTTCAATATTTACTGAGTTTTTCTCCTAATCTGCCTGTTTGCATGCAACCAGGGCTGGTACACTTTTTGTAAACAAGGTGTCTTGCAGATATGTTCTTTCTATAAAAACACAGCCTGCTATGTTTTATTATGTTAATAGGATTCCACAGCTGAATGAGCCAGGTTTTGAGGTATTCTTGGATTTGCTATACTAACTCTTATGGATCAAAAAAGTAAGCACAATCAAATATCAGACATAGTATATTTTTCAGTAACTCCAAAGAAACCAACACCCTAAAATGCAGGAACCTTCTATAATCTCAGTAATCCTTCAGTGCTCTATTTCAATAATTTTTTATAGATTTAATGTTTTCAGTCAGGAGTTGGACTACTCGATGATCCAGATAAATCCATTCCAATTCAAAATATTCAGTGATTCTGTCATTCTTGATTTCAGTCTTACCCATTATTATGAGAATGTACTACAGTAGAAAAAGAGAGCTATTGAAAATGGAAGGAATAGAAACAGGAAAAAATGCAGTATTCATGAAATAGGAGTTATTAAGAAAAAAATCTAATGACAATGCATGCTTATAAAATGGAAGGAGAAGGAGCGGGAGAAAGAGAAAAAACCTGAGTGTTTTAGTCAGGAAGAACTAGTGTGATACAGCAATGAAAATAGAAAATCTTTGTACTTGTTTATAACACAGGCAGGAAAATATTAACATTGTTGTTACAAGATCTATGACCATTTCTGCAGAAGGAAGGCCAATTGAAATGCAGCATTTACAGAAAACCAGCTAGGAGCATCAGCCCTTCATATCTGGCCTTTTCTTTGCTGGCTCTTCTTGGAATCCACTTGACTTGAAAACAAGATGCTGAGGTTGTAAACAGGTTTCCAGCTGAGGACTCAGAAGTGCCCATTTTGGAAGCAAAGGCTGTATATAGGTTGGGAGTCTAGCAAAAAAAATAATGAGAGCATATGAAATTATTATCTATAAATGCAAGATGAGGAAGAATTTATCTATGTGGGAGGAGGCTCTTAAAAAAGAATAATGCTGGCAGAAGAACAGCACATCTTGTTTGGTGAACAAGATCTTTTCTGATCTCAGAGCAGCTATTTCTTCGAACAGGAAGTGTGTACCTGTTGCACGTTTTTCTTTGCTAGGCATGGTGAGAGCCAAGCAAGATAAAGCTACATTAAAAAACCTCAAGCACTCAGGAATCAGTCCTACTCTACCATATTCAGGTTTACTGTATTAACTGTAGTACAGGAACTGTACTTACCATACTAAACTAATCACTTACTGTAGTTAGCCAATTCAATTATTCTGTAAACTCTGACATCTGTAAGGTCAAGAAAGTGATGAAAAATGAAGACCTCTGATTGTTCAGGATAGCAGATCTCAGGTTAGTGAGGAGATACAAAAGAGTGGGAAGCCACTTTTAAGTACCTATGGTAACAGTTTAAATACAGCCCCTGAGTGAAAGCACTGTCCCTGACAGCTGTACATCAGGCATCATGGTGCTGTGATCTGATAGCACTGGGTCTGTTTGCATTTCTTTTTAATCTTGTCAAATATTTTTTATTGTTTTATTTTCTTTGAAAATGGCAGTTTGAATCTTACTTTAAATTCGTCACGATTTTTGAGGCTATAGAATATAAATATTACTATAATCTTCAAATTGTTTTGTATAGGAATGGAAAAGAATAATCTCTTCTAGTTTCTGTAAGCACCAAGAAGGTTTGGAATGACTGTAGCATCTTTCTGCCATTGTTTTCCAAATTACTTTTAAGCATCTAGCCATCTAATCATCAGCTTAAGCAGTCTAGCCTCTATCTCTGTCCATTTGCCTCCTCTAAATAGTTCTAAAGTCCATTAACTTATTTCAGTTAATTTTGTAGAGAAGTAAATGTGTCAAAATCATTACTTTCGTATATAGTTTGAAGGACAGTAGCTACATCAGGCAAATAAACCTACTTTTTGCCTTGACTGGCTGGTCAGCTGGCTGTTCCATAGATACACATATAAACCACCACCAGCTGTGGTCCGTGGTGGTTTTTCTCCAGGAAGCACGTAGGGAACATGAGAAGTAGCACCATTTTGCAGTTTCTAGAGGAGAGGATTTAAGGACAAGGGCCAGAGCAGGAAGTATGCAGCGCCATGCAGTGGGGTGAGTGATGTGAGGGAGACAGGAGGCTTTGGCTTAGGGCTAAGTTAGATGGGGACGTTATGTGGTGTATGGAAGGATCCAGAGCTTAGCATAATTGAGACCGAAAAACCATGGCACACACATCCACAGGAAATCTGTCATTTCTGGTGATGCTGGATCTCTTCGTGGACCTTCTGAAATATCTTTTGGAGGAGAGGATCTTTTATGTCTTGAAACAAATTATTTGTGTAGGTGTTTGCCCTGATGATACATGATATGTTTTGTGTATATGGAGGTATATGGGACCCATAAATAGTGTTTTGGAGGTATTTTTTGTGCGTTAGAAAGAAGTCTGCACTTAAACTTCAGCAAAATACATATAAATACTTACTACCTTATTTACTGCAAAGCCAGTGACATTTTCCTTTTAACACAGAGTCACCAAGTAGAGCAAAAAGTTTGGTGCCGATTATTTGATGATATTAAAGGAGTTGTTTATTGTAGTAATTGAGGGGTTTTTTTGGTGCTGTAGAGGTAAAGAGCACCAGGAGAGCCAAGGAAGAGTGCAAGGTTGTTATCACTCACTATTACAGTATTAGCAGTCTCTTTTTGCGTGCTTTGTTTTTTCTGAATGCTTCAGTATTGCACTGTGTAACGTCAAGCAATACATTTAGTTGAATATGTCCATTACTAGACAGTATTTTGGTGTTTGGATATATTAAATTTGGAGCAAAATCATGTTCTATGAATACTCCCAGCAGTAAAAACATGATTCTCTTCGTTAGCTACCTACCAACTGCTTGCTTACTATTTTAATAGTTGGTCCCCGTTAATCTGTTAGGAGATGAAAATGTGACCACACCAATCCCAGAATATCAAGTCCCTCTTAAAAATACAAACAAATAATAAGACACATCAGGCAGCTTATTTCTGGATAATTGTAGCTTGATGGTTCAGTGTGTACATCCCAAAGTCAGTTGATTTCGACCTTTGCAGACATTCAGTAACTGCTCTGAAATTCAGCGATGAGCATGTAATATTCACAAACTGAAAGGAAACTTGGTCTGTAGGGTGAATAGAAAACCATTTTACCCACTGAATTGCTGGGTATCATAGCCAGCAATATGACATTAGTGGGAGCTAAACTGCAATTTACAGCTGTCTTTCATAACCTAAAGCCACTTCATAAATGAGATTAACTATGCTGTTTAAATCAGCGTTACCGAATGAGGTAGAGGAGGGGTGTTATTTAACTCTGGAGAATAGCCATGGCCTGCAATTTCAATTTTTTGGAATTTAATTACCACAGCAGTAACAGTACATTTCCAGTACAATCTTGTTACAAATATCCGTGCTAGAAAGCCGCTTCTCTCTAGTGTATTCCATTTAAACACACAAAAAAGTTAGTGGTTAGTCTTAACCTTTAAAACATATGGGCTCTCACTTTGATTATTCAGTTTTGCTCCTGATGTTTCATAAAGTTTCATATCAAGATGAATTTAGTGTGTTGAGCAAAGGGCCCAGAGTTCACGGCCCAGCCCTGACTGTGCCTGTCCCTGTCCCTCTGCCCAGAGCCCAGAACCCCAAGGCAGCCCCATGGCCCTGCCCTGGGAGCACCACAGCAGGACCAGCCTCCAGCTCCCCACAGCCCTGCCCAGGCATCACCATTGCCAGGAGGTGCCCAGTACCCAGCACTGGGGCTGCCCTGGTCACCTGTGGCTGCCCTGCTCCTGTCTGGGGTGGTGGGACAGGCCATGGCTGCCAGGCCCTGCCATTGCCCACCTGGGGAGACGCTGTTCCCTGTACGACAGCAGTTTATCGTCTTGTTGCAAAAGCACTTGGAAGATGCACTTAAATTCTTCCCATGTGCTTTACTGAAGGAATTCCTGAGCATGTAGAATGGGTCCAACTTAGTTTTTAAAATCCTGATAAAATTTTCCTGGAGTATTACTTTAAAATGAAGCAATGCTACCTGTTGGAGATGAATGACAAATGCTGTCAATATATTCAGTCCAAAAATAAAATTAAAAAAAAAATGTTCATGTAAAAAGACTTTCAGCAGAGATTTCACTTCCCTTTTCCTTGATGTCGTGCTGAAGACAGTCCATCTTCCCTTGGAGATTTCTGAAGGCTCTGCCAGAGATACTGTGGAGAGTGAGGCTCCTCTGGATTGTGGCTAATTTTAAGAAAAAAAAAAAAAACCGGAAAACAACCAGTTCTCATTTTAAAGTTATTATATATATGAGAACAAGCAGAATGTCCAATACAAGGAGCTATTGCTGCAGTCCTGAGTGCACTTTAAACACCTCTTCCTTCAGGAGGAATGAAGCCTTCCCCATGTCCAGGCAAATGTGTTTGAATGGTTTGGGCCAGGACATTTGGGAGGAACAGAAGGAAGATAGAGGCTGGTGAGTTTTTATCTGACTGTAAGTCATTAAAAGCAAACCAGATGGTTCACTTTACAGTGGTATTAAAGTAAAATGAGTAAAAGTATGCCTAGGGCATAGTAAAATCTTTAATTTGTCGTTCATCCTCAGCCTTAGCCAGTGATTGATGGACGATGTCAGAAGAGTGTCCAAATTAGATTCTGAATGAATCAATTTATTATAATATTAATACAGTGCAATTGCTGATGCATTTACTTTTTATTGCATAGTCTTAGTCCTTCACCATTTTGCTTACCTTTTGGGTATTGCTCAGTTCAGCCACCAGTTGAAATGAACACCCTTCAGTAACACTGAGCTCCTACGGAAGTAAAAATTTTGTCTTAAAGTAGAGTCTTTAAAAAATTGGCTGAAGTAACTTTGTCTTGAGGAATGGTAATATGATATAGCCCAGATTATTTGAGTGCTGTGTCTCAAACATTTTACTCTATCCCATAACTATCTGCCATGGCCCTTTTACTTGACTAACTTTATGCAGAGGATAATGGACGCTCTTTTGCAATGTGGGTGAGTAAAGAGAGTGAAGCTATAATATTTTGTATTGGCTAGCAACAGTCCTGCTAAAAGCATCTGCAGTATAATCTATGCACATACTTCATTACCTGAAACTTTCTTTGCAATGGGGTGTCTGGGTAATGAAAAATAACTTCAACTTAAAAGGAGAATGGGGTTGTTATTATCATTCATTTCATCCTCATAACCTCACAGTGGTGTTAAGTTTTATATACAAAACCCATCAATGGTATTTTTAAGTACATCTCACCTCCAAGCCTTTCTTCAAGACTCAATTTGCACCATTTTTTTGTCCTTTAGTTTTATTTGCAATTTTTTTTAACCTGGTATCAGTAGCAATTTCCCTCTTCATATAGGTCACACAAACAAAATATTACTTCCAAGATGAACTGACACTTAAGAAAAAAATTAAAGAGAACATTGTCTTTTCCTGGGTAGAACTTTTCTACCAAACAAAGAGTCAAGGACAGATAAAGTAATCTAAAATGACAAATCTTATATATATATATATTTTCCTCACAAGGGAATGTTGCCAATTTATTATCTATGAGAAACTTTTCTAGAGATCTGCTTGGAGATTTTTTTTTTCTCTGACTAGAAGGGAACAAAATCCAAACTATTTTGGTAATATAGTCATTGTCCCAGGAATTAAGCAGGTGACACAGGTCTATCTTATGGCGAGAACTATCCTCTTTTACTGAAATCAAATAGATTTCAGTCATACTTTTAGAGACCCTTTGTGAACCAGGTTCATGAGGCCACACATGATACACAATAAGTTCATTGCTGGTTTGCAGAACAAGCATTGAGCCAGCCTTAGCTCTCTGTAATATACATGTAGGACATGACCTCCCCCGCCCCGGTCATACTCTCACAGTAAATAATCCACATACAGCTTGGCTAACTGAGCACTTAGCTTGTTCTGTCATGTCATAGTAAAGTTGTAAAACTAAAGATACCAAAGTTGGAAAGGGTTATGTCAGAGGGAGCATTTTTTTTCTAAAGTTAGTGATTGAGATGGAAGTCTAAAGACTGAACTTTGAATGAGGATCATCTCATTCTCAGTGTTGATGACACCGAGAAATGCTTTGTCTTGGTATCCAGAGTCACAGTGGGTCTTACACAGGTGGGTTAATTTTGGAGGAGAAGTGGAAATTTAATGAACAATTGACATGAAAATATCATGCAAGTTTCTATTTTTAGGTCTTTAAGTAGTCTAGGCTAGTTAAAGAATATTATGGAAAACTATTCCCAGTGGTTCCAACACCTTTTCTATCTTGACCTTTTTTTGCTACTTTGTTCGTTGAAACCAAGTTTAATTAAAATGATGATAAAAATGAGCTTGAGAGTTCAACCTTTACCAAGTCTCAAAACAGCACTGTTCCATGAGACATGAATTAATATTAGTCTGTTTCTGAGGGCTGTTTTTGTCCCATTCTGATACAGACAAAGTTAAACAGGCTTTCAAGGCAGACAGAAGTTGAATTTTGGATGTGAAGCAATCATAAAAATACACAGTTTTAAAACAAAATTATTTTCATGCCTCTTCTGTTTCAGGTTGCCTTTGAGGAAAGTTCTATTCAAGTAACCTACTGAAATTACATCCTGCAGTAGACTTCTAGTCTGACTTCTTAACAAGCTGGTCTGATAGATGTTTTTTAGAGTCTGAAGTTATGTCTAGTAAATAATATGATTCCTCTAGGCCCCCTGGCCAAGGAAATTGGCTAGCTGAATAGGACTCCAGAGACCTAAATTCTATTCCAAATTTCAAGACTAGCCTTCTGGGAAACTTTGTTATCCAAAAAAACAGAGAAAGTAGTATTGACTGGTTTTGTGAAGGGGTGTGAAATCTGTTTATGAAAAATTCTGCACAGAACCTACTTATTGCTATTCTTATTATCAAGAGAAAGGGCTCTGTGCAAAATTACACAGATTGCCCATTTTCTCCCTGAAGGAGAAAATTAAGAAGAGTGCTTCAGCATGTCTGCTAATGATTAACCATGCTGCAGTTACGATATTTTGTATTATTGGACAGTCTTGGAATGTGTGGTCACAGAGAGTTTTGCCCTTAAAGGCAGAGTTTTTGCATGAAGCATGCTTTCTCTAGGGATCATTGGCATATGCACACGCAGTGGAGCATTGTGCCACCAAGTGTGTTGTCTGTGGATTTCTGATCTGAGCAGAAAGCTGGAGGAAGCCCAAAACATTGACCATATGGTTATGCTGGAGGCTGCCCTTCCAGCATAGTAGGGGCATAGCCAGGCACTGCTGGAGTCTATGCCAAGATTCTTTAAATCTACAAATCTTTCTGTCCTCTGCATGCTATCCAGCAATGCTGAGTGCTTTGCAACACATTCAACCAGGGTTTTTTTTCCTAACTTTTAGTCAGGAAAAGAGAAGCAAAGAGCTGGTTGAGAAAGTCCAGCTCTCCTGACTCATAAACATGTTTTCTCTATGAAAGGAATGATTTCCAGGAATCTGCTGCCTAACAGATTTTTTTCCCAGTAGTTTCATCACCTGTGTGCTCTGACTTTGGAAGCCATTTTAATGTGTTATTTTTTAAAATTTTTATTTTCTGTAACAATAAAATAAATTGTAGTTGAGTAGCCTGGATTTTAAGGCCAGGGGAATAAATAAGGCTTTATCAAAGGAATGCCCATAAGGGTATGATTTAGTCAGTTACACCTTTTATGTCACTCAACAGCATTTCAAGAGACATGGAAATCATCTGGGGAAATAGAAGATGATGGTTTGGGCAGCTCGTTTTGTATGCTGATTACCATCATTCTCTTCTTTCCCTTTGCTCCACCATGTTTTAGCTTTGTCCATGCCCTTTTGGATAAGGCAACCAATCTCTTCACTTCCAATGTGTGTTATAGCTGCCTGCCTCTGCCCTTAGTTTGCCAGATCTGTGAATGCATGTATTTATCTGCTGTTTGCGTATGTATTTGATAGGTTATTTTATTGTATGCTATGTGATACATTACATAATGTCCATGGCCCATAAGAGCCAAGCACACAGAATTTAAACTCAAGAAATAGCTTGAATGGCCACTTTCTAATTTTTTCATTACTGCAATTCCCAAATCCACTGGTTTTCCACTGCAGGATATCATTGCTGTATGTATTCCTAGGATTCCACCTAAGCCACTAGTATTTGGATTTGATTGATGTATATTTAGCTTGGGAAAGTAGTCTGCGGCTTCAGCTTGTGGTTATCCTCGGGCAATTTCTTACAATATTGCAGACCGTTTCAATTCTGACATCAAGACACAGTTCTGTCTACTCACTGCTTCTGCTGTAGTATCAACTCATTTCCCAAAAGCAGTGTACGGCCTTCTGGCTGAGTATTACTGATAGGAAAGCATATATCATGATATCAGTTAAAGTATCTAGAATTGTGTCCCAATTATTTATTTATTTTCCTTTCTTTTTTTTTTTTTTTTTTTTTTTTTTTTTTTTTTTATTTCCCATTTCACCACCAGCTGCATTCAGACCAGGATAAAGGAGATGGATCACTTAAATACATCCTTTCTGGAGATGGAGCAGGAGACCTCTTCATTATCAATGAAAACACTGGTGACATCCAGGCCACAAAGAGACTAGACAGGGAAGAAAAGCCTGTATACATACTCCGTGCCCAGGCTATAAACAGAAGGACTGGAAGACCAGTGGAACCAGAATCTGAGTTCATCATTAAGATACATGATATCAATGACAATGAGCCAATGTTTACAAAGGACGTTTACAATGCCAGCATTCCCGAAATGTCAGATGTTGGTAGGTGCTAACTAATAACTGATTTCAGTGTCTGGTCCGGCTTCTTGCTACGGAGTTACTGAAGGGCCCAGAGTTTACAGGTGTTGAATAGAGACATCTGCTGTTTGAGTCTGGAGTAAAAGCACCTAAGACATTTAAAAAAGATAAAAATCCAGGAAAATAGTGGCAACAGTTTGCTGGAATAAGAGGTGTCAGCTGGGTGAAACATGCTCCCTCTGTTTTAGCATAAAAAATGCAAGCTTATACCATCTGGTTTAACGTCAATGAAAGTGAGTCGAGCTCTTTTGCATGGCACCTGAGTTTAATACATGTTGTTAACATGATTCAGTAGCAGTGTAGTAATATGATATTCCGTGTTCACCTGGGTCAATACCACTCCTAGATCTGTTCAGCAATCCTTCTTTAGTTCAGGAAGGTAAACAAAATGGAAAAGGGCAGGTACAGAAGGGGTTTTACACGTTTCTGTCACCCATTGGTTCTGAGATGCTCCATTAACTTCCTATGACCTTTGTTGTTCTTTCCATGCAAAAAAAAAAAGAGCTCCAAAGTCCCTTGAAGTCCACTGAAATCTTTCTATTGATATAAAATATATTGAGCTGTAAAAATCAATCAAGACAAGAAAAAAAAAGAACTTCCTTGGAAAATGGTTTTAAGATGGAATCTTTTCCTGAGAAGTTGGCAGGTTTTGATTCTTTGATTCTTAGGGAGGTCATTTTGATTTCTTTGTCAGAGAGCAATGGATGGTTGTATTCCAAGAAGCACATTTCTAATTTGAAATAATGTCCAGGGAGAGAAGCATTAATTAATCATGATCAAGAATGAGATTAAAATAAAGCTCAAGCAATATGAAAATAAAGACTTTGGGGCATACTCTCTCCCCTCATTCGTGGGACTTGTCTTGTGGATGAAAACTCATCTGGTGAAGTGAGAACCTAATATTCATATTTTAATATGTGAACACTTTATTCACAAATGGATTAAATGCCAAAATCTAAGCTAATGTTTTGTTTCTTAATACTTTGCCTAAGATTCATTTCTTTCTCTAGAAGACACGTGTAGAACCATATTGACATTCTTATGTCAAATACCTTATGAGCATGAGTAAATTTATAAACGTGTATTCTTGACCTAGATGCAAATTCTGAATGCTTTCAATATCTGGAGAAGGGTGCATTTCTGTTTCCTTCATGAGAAACACGATGAAGGATCCACATATCCAATCAATAACTGTGTGTTTGAATGAGTTGAGAATAAAATAGGTATAATTTTGAGTTTTATGTCCTTCATGAAGAGAAAAAATTCTACAAAATAAGAGTATTTCTGACTTCCTGACGCAAGCCTGACCTGAACATGAATTATTTTTTTCTCTGCATCATAAACTGTCTTGGCCATGAAAAAAAACTAGTAATTTTTTATTTTCTTTAATTTTTCATGGCAGGTACCTTTGTTGTGCAAGTCACTGCAACTGATGCCGATGATCCTACATATGGGAACAGTGCTAAAGTCGTCTACAGCATTCTCCAGGGACAGCCGTATTTCTCCGTTGAATCTGAGACAGGTCAGGGGGCCTTATCTGTCATTCTCTGACAGTGTCTGTAATTCAAAATGACATGCTAAGCCAAGCTAGGGTATATTAGTAAAAAAACTTTGAAGAGATTACATCTTACTCAATGCAAAATCTGACAAATTTAATAGAGCGATACATCTGTAAACATGACACCTACATTACTTTAATCTTACTAGCAAAGTCTAATAAATACAATTAGTACTGGATGTGAATCAGTTTTCAATCATTTTTAACAAGCAGTGGGTACAGAGACTGCAGTGGATGTTTAAATTAAACCAAATAGGTTGGCTTTTAGATGAAAGAGGGAAACAGGTGGGTGTGGAAAAAAGTGCTTTATCCTCATAGATCTTCATAATGGCTAAATTAAGACTAAGGGTTTGTTCAGGTGAGTTTTTTTTTCTCCGTCTGCTTCTTCAAAACTTGTTTAAAGTAATTATAATTTCTGTACATCTGCAACATATCACTTTAATGATAATTTTATGAAAGAAATCTTAATTAAGAGTAATGATAGAAGAGGTAAAATTGACTGTTGCGCTAAACTAGAAGATCACAAATAGAATCCCAAAGTTCTGAGTTCTGTTTTTGGAAGATGTTTAAATTATACACGGTGACTGGAATTTTTAATGGTCTGACTAACAGACAGCTTTGGAACCTGTGCATGTACAACATATGTATTCTGTCTGATTGAATATGGTGTACGACTGACTACCTGAGTACCTGAATCGTCTCTTCCCAAATTTTCTGACTAAGTTTTCCAAAAAGAAACAAACAATCTCAAGAAACTCCTTCAGTGGAAACATCCACTGTGTTAGGTTGCTGGAAGCTTAGGAGATCGGTTCTCGTGAGCATGCTTACTGAAAGAAATAGATTATCCCGGACAATCAGGTTTAGGATTGTTTCTTACATAAATCTTAGAGATTCAGGCCTGGGAACAGGAAAGAGAGACTATATCTCAACCTGGAACCCTAGCTGAAAAAATTCTGAAAAGAGGAAGAGCCAAGTTCAAAGGGAGCTTCCCTTCAAGCATAAGGTATTAGATAACACAAGCCAGGATTTTTACACTGATTCACTCTTTCTGACTTGGAAAGTACAGTATGTGCTCTTCTAGAATTATAATAAGGATGAAGTAGCTGGGAGTTCACCAGTAATAAACTTCTATCAAGAGGTTTGGATGGGGCACAGGAAGCTAAGCAAACCACAGTCTTGTTCTTCCTGCCATGGAAATCAATTCCTAGAGCGAAACATGTCTCTTTCAAAGCCACTGTGAATTTTGGCATGGATTTCAGTGCTCAAATTTCACCTCTTTTGCCTACAAAGGAGTCAGTTCTTACCTTAAGAGACCCAGTGAGAAGGCAAACATTTTTCTTCATGGTAAATCTGAATGATTAAATTTCAATAGGAGTTAGCCTTATAACTGATACTTGTACCTTTGAAGAAGGAAGTGACTGGCAGACCATTTCAATGTATAAATAGAAAGATATATAGTCAGGCATGTTTGGATGCTCATAGTTTTCTTAGTTAATTTCTCTTCTTCCATTTAATGTTGTTGCACTCTTTAATGGTGTCTTGCTGAAGTTAGCTTTTCTCTTTTTTTTACCACATCTGTCAAAATAATGAACAAACAGCCTTTTTCCAGTTCAGTAAGAGATTTTAGCATGGAACTGAAAGAGGATAGTTGTGTAAAATAGCATGGCTCACAAATAAGTAGAACATCTTTCTGTGGGTACCACTAATACTGTGTCTGTCACATAGGCAGCAGCCCGAGATGTGACATGACAAGTCTGTAGTTTAATGAACCATCTCATAACAGTAAATATTTGTACTGGGCAAAGTTTACTTACTACACAGAGATTGTTTTGTTCTTTTAATAAGAATTTCCATCAAAGTCACTACCTGTGAACTCCCCACTCTTTTAATTTTTGTGTTTACAGGCATTATTAAAACTGCTTTGCTGAACATGGACCGTGAAAATAGGGAGCAATACCAAGTGGTCATCCAGGCTAAAGACATGGGCGGCCAGATGGGCGGATTATCAGGAACCACCACAGTGAACATCACACTGACTGATGTCAATGACAACCCACCTCGCTTCCCCCAGAGTATGGAATATTTACGTTCTATGTTGTAACACTAAAATGGACAAAAATGGTTCTTGTTTTGTTTTTTGCTTGTTCGCCTTAGGTATTGTTTCTTCTATTGTGAATTTATTGAGTATCAAATTTCCTCTAGGAAGGCAAAAGAGAGTACATAACTAAGCAATAGCATCATGCTAAGGTTAACTGCTATAACTGGGAAACAAATATTTAGTATTTTTACTCCAGTTGCAGTTGACAGTCTGAGAGGTGAATTAATGTGCAGAAACAACTTCTATTTCTTCTATCTATTAAGTAACTTTGATCAACATAATCTGTATTTCTTGTTCACTATTACTTCTTTCAGACTTTGATTGCGTTTTAAGGTATCTGTTGTAATCTAATATATTTAAGTTTTGAAATAAATTTATTTAAGTATGCAAAAATATCCCAAGAGCAAATTCAATAGAATCCTCACTTTATAACCAGAAAGCATTTGCTTCGGTGAATTTTCCTGTATTCTTTGTGTATAGAAACAAAAGCACAGACGTAAATATACCAGGTATGCCTATTTACTTACTGCCTATTTACCTCCCCTGTCTCAAATAATTCGGTAGATATGTGTGTGATACTTATGGGAATCAATTAGGCAAGCTCTCTTAGAAAGTAATTTCTGTTAATGACCATTCATTGCCATAAGGGATTCAAAGTGATTCAGCTTTCATCCTCTTCTCTTTCCCTCTCTTTACTTCCTTCTTTCTCACTGTATTTTTTTACCCTTTTTACTTTGTTTAACCGCTGCTCTCTGTATGATGCGTGTGTATCACAGTGTCAGTGTGTGTCAAAGTCAAGAGCAGCTGTTACAGAAAATAATTGCAGATACTATCAGACAAATCAGTGAGCTTTGGCAGTTAAGTCACTGGGAAAGTTATTGGAAGCAACTTGTCATTTAAGTTCAAAGTCTGTTCTTAGCTGTGGGCAAAGAGTTTCCATTTAAATTAGAGCAACTTAAGAAGAAATACAGCACTCTGCCCCCAATGAGTTAATTGTGCATCTCTGGACATAAGTGTCTTCAATATAAAAGCCAAAGATACAGCTTAATAATGCCAACACTCCACAAGAAGATTTTTTTTCAGACAAAAATTCAATCTAGTACATTTTTAATAGGCATTTGAGCTGGATTCAGCTTTAGTGTTACTAAGCTGCACTGGCTTCTGACAATTCTTGATACTTGCCCTTTGGCCTCAAGACATTTTTCATACACAATTCTGATATGACCAACAGACACTATGAGAATGTCCAGAAAGGGACATCTGTTGCTAAAGTTACATGTTTGTAGCAAAGCAAAATGCCCATCCTCCATATGAGAAAACAGATAGAAAAATAAGGGACTTTTACCCACGTGAAAGTACAGCAGAAGCTGAAGGCTTTTGCCCCGGGGAGGTCTGTGGGCACAGCATCTCACTAACTCACCTGCACACGCCCAGCCTGGACAGTGGACTGACAGGTGGTGTCCAAAGCACCTTGAGACTGACTAACCAGATTTCCCTCTGTCTGCTGCAGGCACATACCAATTCAGAGCTCCTGAGTCTACACCGCTCGACTCCCCAGTTGGCAGGATAAAAGCTAACGATGCTGACGTGGATGAAAATGCAGAGATTGAATACAGCATCACTGAGGGGGATGGATATGACATGTTTGGAATTACCACAGACAAGGACACACAGGAAGGAATTATAACTGTGAAAAAGGTACACATCTTAACATACTTAATCCCAGCTTCTGAAACACCAATCAAACCTTTATCTAGCACATATTTGTATTTCATTTTTAGTGCAACATGTAGTTTTTGCTAATTTGAATTCTATCAATTGGGAATCTCTGCATTACCTGTGTAAAGTTTCTTTTATACAAGCAATTTATATCCTTCCTCTTATACCTCCTGTACTAAACCAGTGCACATACTTTGGAGGACTTGAGAGAATAAATTACCTCAGGAGTGTGGTGCAACTGAGAAAAAATTCTATGGCCTGAACATTCCCACAGAAAAACTCAAGGAAGCACCGCCATCCAACTGTGATTTTTTTCCCTATGATGCTTACAGGATTTGCTCACTTAGTAGAAAATACTGTGTTAAGACCGCAGAAATAATGAGTATCACATTTCCTATTTTGCATTACCAGAGGATGTTGAATTGTGCAGCTATAATATATTAAAGTACATAGACAAATTTCTTTTGACTGACATTTTGTAAAGATTTAATAAATCTATCAGAATGCTTTAGAAGAAAAAAAAAACTACAGTGCCTTGCGAGATCACAGTGGACATCATCTACTAGGTTGCACATTGGTTGTCAGAAAAGGTTTGAGAAATATTGTTTACAGTGGGTTATCAGACAAACTTGATAAGGTTACAGATATCATCCTTCATCAGTTCAAGTTCAGTCATCACTAGATAGACGTTGTGTAGATTTTCCAAATATGCACTTGCTTGTTGATATCAGTACGACACCTGTCATTACTTGTTTTTTAGGAGATGCCTTCCAGGGTCTGATTATGATATCAGTCTAACTCTGTTTGTGTTTCTGTCTGTTGCTGGCGGAAGCTGTGAATCTTCTACAATGGAATGTGAAAACGGGGTGACTGTTCTGTCCCCACATTTCTCTAGCTAGTGACAAAGAGTCTCTAAATGCTGTTTCTTCATAGTTTTAACCGACTGTGCTATAGTCATAGCCTATCATAAAATCATGTTTGGCTTTGTGGGTCGTCCTGGATATCCAGACACTAGTTGTCACAGTGTTTCATTTCACTGATAGAATGCCGGTATCTAAAAAAGCAATACCTAGAAAATCTTCCCTCCTTTAGTGTGTGGTGCTTATGGGCAAGAAATAGATAAGAAATCATCCAAATGCCAAAGATGACGGAACAACAGACATGAAGAGTTAAGGCTATATGAGAAAACTACTGGGTGTTTCGGAGTTCCAGGCATAGAATTCCTTGAAAAAGTGGTTTACTTCCTAATGTATTATCTGGGCATAGAGCCCTTTCTCCTTTCTGTTGGCATTTTAATTCCAGTTCAGGCTCCTGTTACCTAGCACAGGCCTCTCCATGACTTCCCACTGTTCATTCTGCTCATCTGGCTGAGAATCACAACAATCCGCACAGACTTCTCAAACTCTTTTTTCTTTTTCCTTCCCAGGCATTGGATTTCGAGAACAAAAACTTGTATATTCTCAAAGTGGAAGCTACCAATACTCATGTGGACCCTCGATTCCTGTACTTGGGGCCATTCAAGGACTCAGCTACAGTCAGAATTCAGGTGGAGGATGTAGATGAACCCCCCATGTTCAGCAGACCAGCATACATAATGGAGGTGAAAGAAGATGTTCCATTAAACAGCGTAATAGGAACAGTAACTGCTCAGGATCCGGATGCTGCCAAGAACCCTGTCAAGTAAGCATATACTACTTCAGCTTGTCTGTAAATTTTTTACAGCTTTAATTTTGTTTTTATCATGTCAACACACACAAAAAAATCCTCACTTGTAACAATGTGAATTGTAGGGCATGCTTGAATAGGGAGTACTGTACATGGTAAATGATCTCTCACGCTTGAGCATATTTAGGTATGTGTGAATGTGTTTGCATGGCCTTTGCAGTTTGAATTGTATCCTGATCTCTTCAATAACTAATGTATGTGGTTATTTCTGCTGTGAAAAATTTACTGCAAAAAGAGCACTAAGAAATTCGTGTTTTCCTTCCACCTTTAACGTTTTCCAGTTCAGCACAGTGCATCCTCTAGGCTGTATGACGGGGGGGGTGATTCAGCAGCCTTTTCTTCTTCCATCTGTCCAGACCTGCTTAGCAGAGGCCACATTCATCTTCTCTAAATCGCAAGTAGAAATGCCTCAAAATCAGCTCATGTGCACACACAGGCTCTGATCTCACCTGTATCAGAGCAAGGCTTGTAAGACAAGAGTCAGTCTCATGAGCTTCGTAAATTAAACTTGCCATGAATCAATAAAGTGTTCTTAGAAGAAGTAGAGGAAATGTTAAAGTTGGAGTAGCTACACCTAAGTCTTCTTTTTTTGTGAATTGTGTATTGTTTCAGTGCATACTGGAGTACTTAAGTCATACTGGATAGAGTATTAAAGAACTTTTAAATAGTTGTGTGCTTTAATTAAAGTTCATTGCTACTGACATGGCAGCAAGAGGAGGAATTGAAAAGTGCAGCAATATTAAAACCAGGTCAGTTTTCAGCAGGTTTCTGAGTTGAGCACCTTGGAAATTCAATAGTAGCCTTTGATCAAAATAGAACAGTGCAGGTTTAATAAAAATCTAGTCCATCAATACTTTGCACTTCTGCAAACTACTATCTTTCATCAAGATATCTTACAATAATGAGTAAGTTTTAAGCTCTTAGCTCATCTTGTGGGAGTGGTAAATATTATGATTTTAATTTCCTAGATGAAGAAGCTAATTCTAAAATGTTTCTGGCAGAAACTCCCTCTATCTTCAGTTTGCATAGCATGCCCTACACATGAATTCTAGTTCAAGACTAAGCCTTCTAACTGTAATTAAGGTTTTCTTAAATTTGTATCATGCCATGCAACAATTACATGTTGAGCCAGCAGAGCTCGGTCATGTAAAGAGCAGCATAACGTTTTGACAACTTTGGTGAAGCCCCAGGACAGAATGAACATCTTTTGCAGCACATTTTCATGGGCATGCTAGCATGAAGGTGAAAAATTGGTTAGGGTGACACCCAGGCCCCTTGCAGTCTTCATAGGAACCTGCTTTTATATATCTAATGGCACTGGAGAGTAAGGGGAATGCTTCCCTCCTTCTCTGTGGTGATAACTACAGCCATTTGCATTTCACACCAGCACCAGCTCCTAATTACAAGTGATTTACAGTGGATAGGGACTACGCTGTTCATTGTTGAGTACTGCCTACCGGCTCTTTGCTATTAATTGAATATGTGTGCTAAAACTTACCTAACTTTCAAAGGGCAGTTCTTTAATACCGTGTAAGTACTTTGCATATATAAGTACCAGATAGTTACTGAGCAAAATGTAGTAGAAGTGTCAAAACTGATGCAGTGCAGCAGAAAGCTTGTCTACTTTTTACCCTAATGGCATGTAACAGCCAAGTGCAAGGAGAAGAGAAATAAAAATGAGAAAGAGGTTAGAGTAATAGAAATAAACACAGCAAGAAAAAACATGAAAATCAGTAAGAGAGAAAGGAAATCAGCAGAGAGCAGTAGCCTGAGAGATGTTAACTTGCAATAAATGTAATTTTATGGCGCTAATATCTTCGGTATCTGCTAGAATTGAGGGGCATGGGTTGAGTCTGCATCTTTTTGACAGGGTAATTTTTTTTTTCTATCAGGCAATAGAGATGCGAAATCCGATTTTCACTCTGAGCTTCAGGGAAGATGCAATTAGGCTGTATATATATGACTTGTCACTTGCTTGTCAATTTTTCTTGACGGTTAAAAATAAAATCTTTAGACACTTGATATTACAATGAAAACCTTCCATTTTCTCCTCTACTCGAGTGAAGATTTCTCTTCTTAAACAAACTGAGCCCTAACTCTGTTAGATGAAAGCCCCTTTGATCTTCCATTAAAGGAAACCTTCACAATATCATTATGAAAATGCATTATGAAAAATTCACACACACATTCCTTCCTGACCCACAAATCTTCCTGACTTGTGGTTACATTAGACAGCAAGCTGCTGAACATCAGAAGACAATGAAACGATAGCAAAATATGAAGTGGGTATCTGCCCTGGTTGTAAGAGTGCATAACCATTCATGACCTGTGTATTGATAGAGCTAAATTGAATCAGTCTAAGTCTTACAAGTAAGTTTTGCTTTGACATGCCATTGAGAAAATACAAAAATACACCAGTACGTTTGGCTATATTTGAATATGTGTCCATGTGTTGTAACATTAACACACTCCCGAGCAGCACTCTCCTGTCCAGCTGTGTTATAAAACAAAAGTTTTGCATTCTACTTGTGTTTGACCTACGCAGAAATAATATGAACCACTGCATACTGATGAAAAAGTAATGGTGAAACTGGCACTGCTGTATTGTACATCGGATCTTTTTGAATTGCTAGCTGAGTTTTTTTGCTGTAGTAACTCCTCAGAGGCATAATGAAGTTCATCAGTCACTGGAACTGTCTTCCTGCTGTGATTTGATTTACTAAAGTACCCCAGATGAAAATGATCTGCAAACAAATGTAAGGCTAAATTTTGTTTGTGTATTTTACTGACAACATATTTGCATGTGTTAGATTCTTTTACCCTTCCCTTCTTCCTGTTATGTACAAGGAGAGACTGGAGTCTGCATAGATACTTTTTAACTTCCTAGCTTGTCAATTCTTCAAAGCTTGGAAGAGATGAGGTCCTGAAATCTGACAAATACACACCAGTAATTTCATTAAATAAATGTAAAAATTAGTTTGATGTTGTCTACTTAATTCTTACTAGGTTGTGATCCAGAAGTCAGAATCACCACCAGTTCAACATAATTAAAAATGCTTGATCAAAAGAGACTGGATTATACAAACTGAGAAATAGAAGTGACAGTCTACCTTATTAAAATCATCCTTCTAGACCAGATTTAATGGTATAATTGGAATATACTTTAAATGCACTGACCTTGTATGTATTTTCTTTGGGATATGAAGAAATAAAATTAACATTCCATTAAGAAACTGTCTCTGCTGGTTTTATTTTTATGAGTTTGAGTTTCCACTGTACAAATGACTGAATATACATACGGCTTTGCAAATACTTGTACTTTAAAATTCATAATATCTTGAAGAAAAAGTCCTCAGTATTACAACCCTGGTAATCTTAGAAAAAGTCCAGGACCTTTTTTTTTTTCCCTTCCAGATACTGTACCACAGATTGAATTTGGGAAATCTTACAAAGATAGTGATTGCAATACACCAAGGCATTAAAATGTGCTAAGACAGTGAGATATTTTTAGTCCATTCAAAATGCAAAGCTAGAGTGAAAGTAAAATTGAAGAAAAAAACCCCAATGAACAGACAACTCATGCCTAAAGCTAGTTGCTTATTTAAATGTCTTGCTGAATAGGAGTCTGAAACATAGTATTAGGGTTAGCTGGAACAGCTAATCTGTGGAAAATCCTGATATTTCATTTCAAAGAAGAATACAGAATCTAGATTTAACTGCAAAATGGAAATACCAATGTATTACAGCTGAAAGATATGGAAATGAGCTACAGAATATCTGAAAATAATTGAATTCAGAAGATACCAACATAATACCATATAAAAGCCTGAATGAATGAAAGTTGAAATGAAATGTTTACCATATCAAATACTTACTTTGTCAAAATATGAAAGAGTCAGACCAGTTTGTATAAACTTGCTCCCATTAAACATTTCAGCCAAGTCAACAAATTCACACCTGCTATTTAGATTTGGACAAAGCAGCACTTTTCAAGCTGATGGTAACATCACAGTGCTGCATAAAGGAACCGAGTTAGGGACACCACAGCTGACTTCCTGCAGCCAAAATTGCAGTACTGTCAGTGGAGTGACAGCAATGAATGAAAACTAAATGTGAACTCCGGAAGACTTAGCAAGCTGTGCCTATGTGAATCCTACCAAAAAATGTTAGCTTTTTGTGCTAGTACCTTTAAATGTCATTTGAGTGCTTCCCTAGGAATTTACCATGAAAAAACAAAAACAGTTTAATACAAATAATTAATACTTGCCATTGTTTTGCTTAGAAAGGTAGGCTTCACTTAAATTCTTTTTTTGGAATAAGACCTATTAAGTCTAATTTGCTGTAGGCATTATATCCCACTTTTTTATTTGCAAAGAAGGAAATAAAAATCAGTTACAAGATAATTCACCAGTTAGTTAGTTTAAAAACTTTTGTCAGAATCACAGTTCAGCTGGTTTCTTCTATTCCCTCCTTTCATGCAAGATCTTTCTCAGAATTTAAGAGACACTGCAGAAGCACTAGGAAATCTGTGTAAAATAAAGGACACATCTTGCAGCTGCTTCTAGGGCAGAGCAGGGGAGAGAAATTTTTCTTCAGCCTCTGCATTCATTCCCCTGAATTCTGTAGTGGCAGTAAACTCTGCCAGTCATTCTCCTGGCCCAGTTTTCGTCTGACTGCTCAGCCGTTATCTTTACCCTTGTCTGGACACAAGGGACAGCAGTAGCTGCCTTGTCTCCATCGATGTGGCCTGCAAGGAGACCAAGGGAGCACACTGGGCTTCCTAAGGATCTGTCCTGGATTGTGCATGAAATAAGAGCAGAATAATGCAATTGCATTCTTGCTTTGGCAACATCAGAGACATATTTCTGTCAAAACCTCCATAATTTATGCAAGAATTTTCCCTTCAGGAGAGATGAAACCAAGTCACAGCATTTGGATCAAGGTGGTAGCACCCTCTCCCGGGAACTGGAGAGTTCTACTTTTAAACTTGGATTTAGTTCAGCTGAAAAAGCAAAAGATCAGATTGAAAATTTGAATCTGTATTTAGACTCTGAGCTCATCCAGAGCTTGTTAGCATTCATTTTCACGTATAGATACCATCAAGCAGGGCTGAGAATGTTAGTTTTAATGAGTTACAGCAAACCTTTTTGTGATATGTACCATGGAATAATGAATCTCTGTTCCGTGCTGACTTGGTTTGGGCGGGCAGCCTTTTTAAATTCTGGGAAGTGAAAGGTACAAATGCACCCCAGCTGTCAAATTTTATATCAGAAATAATTTGGAACAGTTGAGATACAAAACCATAAAAAGAAGGTTTTATAAAGGAAAAGCCAACTCAGCCTTAAAATAAACTTCGTATCTTTCAGGACACAGACTTCACATTTTTCACTAAAAACAAAGCTTTGATGATTCTCAGAGGTATGTAAATTCTGCAGCAATTCATTTATTCAGTGACAATACTCCACCTTCTAAATCAAACCTCCAATGTGTCATTATGCAGTAGCTCAGAACTAGCTCTTTGTGTGAATACATAAAGACTCTGAAGCCTGTGCTGAAAACAAAAGGAAACCCCATTTACTAGCTGTTTGATGTCTAGTCTTAGAAAATGGTTTCAGAACATAGAAATTAAAAGGAAAGCATTCCTCTAACCCCTGTCTCTGTATTTGCAGGTACTCTGTAGATCGTCACACTGATATGGACAGAGTATTCAACATCAATTCAGGAAATGGTTCGATATTCACTTCAAAACCCCTTGACCGGGAAACGCTGCTGTGGCACAACATTACAGTAATAGCAGCAGAGATCAGTAAGTTAAACCTAAATACGACTCCTGTCCCTGATGTAATGAATTTAGCCTTCTAGCTGAGTGTGTGGAAAGCGCAGCTGGACACATGTCAGGTTTATGGATAGCCCACTCAATACTAATGAAGAAGCAGTAAGTCTGCGAGAGGTCGTCTGCAGTTTTGTGTTTATTAGGGACACAGTTCATGGAGAGGTAACCTAGCAGGGAGAAAAGGTGACAGTTCTGTGTTCTCTGATCAGTTATGGCCATTTTAAATTTTGAATATGGTTGTTGAATTTTGAAACTGGCATGCAGCAAAACAGATGGTTTAAAGCCAAACTGCATTCCCTGGCTGGGTTCAGTCTCATTCAGACTGGATGTTTTCAAATAAGGTTAAGGTGGCTGGGCTGAGCTAGGTGCCCAGATCCTAATCAGTTTTATGCATCTCATTTTTTACTTTGTGTGCATCCTTTGCAATTGCAAGCTGTAGTTACAAATCAGTCTGTCAGTCACTACTAAACTAAACTACTAAACTAAACTAACTACTTAATTTAGTTCCTAAACTAAGAACTCTTTTAGTTCCAGAGTAGTAATCTTGTGATAATCCTAGACATGTTGATTTTAGAGGTTGAAATGCCAGGGGTCTAAGATAAGGACATGTATTGGAGAAGGCCTTCATAAACAATCCGCTTTGTTTTAATACATTATCTGTAAGTACGTCACATGCTCAAATAGCAGGGAATACAATTCTGTTTGCTCTTGCAGAGTCGCAGTACCTATGTTTATGGTGGAATGGTAGATAAGTTTAAAATAAATACCAGTTCTGTGAGTGTCACGATGTCTCTCTACAACTCAGAGGCTAAAAAGCTTTTGATTTTTCTGAGACATTGCAAGCTCTACTTCCTTTTGTTGTATTTGTATATGGCTCGATTACCTGCTTAGCAGTGAGAAGAGTGTAAAGAGCTCAGGATTACTTGACTCAACTTTTTTTATTGTGTAAGTATTCTTTAAAACTGAAAACCAATGTAAAACAATGCTACTGAGGCAAGCAAATGGGGTTGTATGGCAGAGTAGGGGGTATGAGCCTATAGGAATGACAGGACATTAATAGTTTTCTCCCTCCCATGAAAGTTTGCACCTTTTAATGCTAGGTACAGGATTTCAGCACACCAAACACTGAATGTTAGTCACATGGTTGTGTTTCTATTAAGTTCTTGAAGGAGGGTTCTAGGGTCAAAAATTTTACACTATAGGCAGCTCCTGGGGAGAGCAGAAGGGAAAAATAAATGCCTAAAAATGAAAGAATAGCTAGAACATTTAGCATTGACAGTAGCAAGATCACTTGCATTGCACCCAGCTGGGCTGAAATAACATTCAGTATAGAAGCCTGTATACTGTCTGAAATCCAGCTTAGCATCTATAGGAAGTTCTCATTTGGTTTCTTGCTTCCTCCCCTAAGCACAGACCTTCCACTGCACCAAACCCTCTCAACTTAACCTCTTGTGTCTGACACAGGCTTCTGTCTTAATTACCATTCCTCTTTAGTCAGAATCCTTTCAGGTTGCAACAAGCTGCTTCCCAGGGTGTGCTTTACTAAGCCTAGACCAAATTTGGTGTAACTAGGGTAGTTGTCTTCCAAAGGCAGTTTTTTTGGTTGAAATGTGGTTACTGTTCTGATCCAGGACACTTCACTAATTTTAGTCTCAAGGGACTAGACTGGAAAGTACTACTGCTTATTGTTCCTGGCTAAACCCAGAAATTTCTAGTGAGGTTACCTAAAGTCCCATTGCACTAAATTCCATAGAATCACTTTTTACTGTCAGTGACATTATCACACCAAGCTCCAAGTGTATGTCACTGAAGTAATGTGAAAAAAAATACCCGGTCAGGTTACAGGCAGGGTATGCCTTCAAATGGGTGGGTGCTCCCTTTGATATAGAAAAAAAGATAATTACAAAGTCATAAAGAGAAACACCTTTCAGTGATGACTGCTCTTGATTTCGTTTTGCAAAAAAAAAAAAAAAAAAAAATATATATATAAAGAAGTTATTTTGCCTTTGTCTAGAATTGTCAGTAAGTTTAGATTGCTCCATTTCTAAATGTTCTCCTTTTTCACCACTGTGAGCTGCAATTGCTCAGCCACCCAGAGAATCAATCACGCCGTGACTGCTGCAAATAAATAGTTGGTGAAAACACCGGGTCAGTACATCTGCCACAGTCAGACAGCAAACTGGCATTAAAACTCGGGACACAGGTCTAGTGAGTCACAGCTGCAGAATTACTGCTGATTTACCAGAGACAATTCCCAGAGTGTTTTTAAATATTTGTTACTTAACACTTAAGGGCAAGTCAAACATTGGCAGGACTTTGAGGCTGTATTCTGGAAAAAACACCCACTTTAACAGTTTGGTTGCTGGCTCAGCAGAAAACATATCCCTATAGAGAGAAATAGATTTCAGCAGTTTGTTGAGCCTATGGAGATGGAGCTCAGCATTAATTAAAGGATAATGCAAACAAATGATATTGAATGAATATCAATTAAATTGCACAAATAATTTGAAAGATGATGACACAATATATCAAAAAAAAAAAGACTTGAAGATGTATATTAATTTCCATTAAATCAGAGAAGAGGCATATGTTCATATAGCCTAGAGTTTGTATGAAGCTTACATTTATTACAGTATGATTTTAAATTGTGAGAACCTTAAGCACCTAGAAGTAAAATGAAAATATGTAGGTTTAGGTTTAAAAAGCAGGAAAGAAAACAATTCTCCTTCTTGAGAGGAGAAGAAACATGTTTGCGAATATATTTGAATGTATTTGTTAGAAAAGTGTGCCATACAAAATAGCCTTGCTAGTAGTCCTGTGCCTTCAAATGAGTGTCTTTGATTTCTGCCTGTTATAAAAATTCAACTCTTTTATTGATGTATTTTAGCACAGAATTCAGCCTAGTCTATATTATACATAAACTGGTACTTTATACATCAAATGAATTTAGCCCAGTGGCTCGTAATAGAAAGAGGTTTGTGCGTAATGGAATCATATTAACTTCAATGGGACTGTGTCGCCTTAAAGCACAATATTCTGTCCAAGTGACTGAGCTCTGTAATACAAATAAGCAGTGCCAGTTTCGGAAAAGGCATTTTCACATTTATAAAAGGGTGATAAACACATTAATAGGACTTTTATTAAAGTCAACAAGCTACTATAATGAATAAATAGAAGCTACTATAATGAATAAATATAATAGTAAAACCAACCAGCTACGATAATGAATGCTTGTAGAAGAATATAGAGTCTTAGATCCGCTGTATTTTATTGCACTATTTTTTCACTTGAGTGATAGGTTAAAATGCATTAATAAACTATATTAACATGAGTAGGAAATTAATATAGGAAAATTCAGTGTGAGCCCTCATGTTAAAAAGGGGAAGGTGTCTATTTTAAATGAAGCTTACTTCAATCATGCTCTTTCCCTCGGATTTCACCCTCTGACATTCCCATACCTGCATACTCCTACGTGGTTATTGTGTGATATGGAGCACCAAGGAGACAGATCAATAGCAATGTCTCTTGGTTTTCTTTTGATCAGTGATGACAAATTTGTTTGGGACCAGATCTTGTACATTTTAGGAGTCTGTGGTTGTTATGGTGTGACTTTGTGCCTCAGAATCCTGCCTATTTCACCATGCATGGCTCTAGGCAAGGTTGCTGCCACTGCTTTTCTTCCTTATAATGTGCATCTTTTTGACTAAGGCCTGTCTCCTCCCAACAGGAAAAGGAATGGTCTGTACAGTATGGTGCATTTCCAGATGTTTTCATTTTTATCCAGAACAATGACAGTATTTTCATTCGTATTCTATGCTCAGGAATATCCTTGTCGAGTTCAACCTCTTGGCACTGTGCAGTCCTTATAGGGAAAAAGATTGTTTACATAGGGAGATCTGCAGGTTTTATATAGTGCTTATGTTTTTCAGCTTATACACCTCAGTATTAACTCTAGAACACCAGGCAAAACAATTCACAACAGGTTAGAAAGCATCTGTGATCACAGCTGCAGTTACTGTTTCTATAACATAATGATAATCATGGTAGCTTAAGGAACTGTGCCACAAGATTTGTAGGGCACAGAGTATTACATTTAGCAAGTGGAGAAGAAAAACCCCACTCAATCTCATCCTCATGACTCTTCAGTCTTCCTGTTTGGGAGCTAGGGAAGGGAATATGTTCTAGATACTTCACTGCCACCAAACAGTATCGGTCAGGCTAATAAATAGATCTAATTTAGTTCCAGTATTATATTTACATATATCACACATATATTCATAATCACACTGGGAATGGTCAAAGGAATTTGTAAATCATGGACTCCTAATCCATCTTAACTCTGTAGTTTATGCAGAATTAGAGTAATGATACCGCATTTATCCCATAACACATTCGCCAGCAATTGACAGAATGTAAGTGAAGTACTCTGAGTGAGAAGAATTAAGGCAATGAGCCTCCCAAGTCTGTCCTTTTCTTCCACTGCACTGAGTCAGTAACTGGGCTAAATAAAATCTGCATTCTGGTTTTGTCGTTTCAGACAACCCAAAACAAAGCAGCCGTGTCCCAGTGTTCATTAAGGTTTTGGATGTAAATGACAACGCTCCAGAGTTTGCCATGTTTTATGAGACCTTCGTCTGTGAAAACGCAAAGGCAGAACAGGTGTGTTGCCTGCTTGTACTAAGAAAATATTCCAAATTAAATGAGTTTTGCTACTGCTCTTGCATTACCTCATCAAGAGGTGTACTTTGCATTGCATCAAACTTAATTGAAAAATTAAACAGTGGCTGCACAGTATCTGATTTCGCTTAGTATTCCTCCAGCTAAAATGACGGTATGTTTTTGGATGTTATTTTCTGTATTGCACCTTGTTATCCCTGATGCATTTTTATTATTTCATCCTCTGCTTTATTCAGGCACCCTCCACTGTCTCCTTCCGAAACACTTTCAGGTCTGTAAGTGTTACAGGTCCTGTCTGTGATACAGCCATTATTTCCTGCTAGATAACTCTCAGTCTACCACTCCTATTGTGAAGTGGTTCAAAGCAGCAGATGATTTGGAAGATTCAGGCAAACAATCTCTGTGACATGAAATTTGAGTAGACAAATATAAAGTCATCTTGGACTGTCTCACCTTTCATCTCTATTGCTTGTCACATGCAAAGGTTTCCTGCCCATCTGGAGAGGTGTCAACACAAGCCTTCTGTTGAAATCAACATGATTTTCCTGCCAGCTTTTAAATTCATTATGTTACTCACTGATGGTATAGGATGGTGATAGTATGGTGATCCTAAATAGCAGCATGTGGATCACTTTTCTTAAGCTCACCATAGCAACATCAACTGTCTGGAAGCAGCAGAAAAAAAATAATACAAAAGATTGCTTTTACAGGGTTTTTTTAGAGTACATAAATAAACATAAAGTTCACTGACTTTGGAGATAATTTTGTTCTTATTGTTTCAGCTGATACAAACATTAAGTGCTGTTGATAAAGATGACTCTTACAATGGACATCAGTTTTCATTCTCCTTAGCTCCCGAGGCAGCCAGCAGCTCAAACTTTACACTGCAGGACAACAGAGGTGAATTTCTAGGAAGACTTTTCTTTATTATCTTATCCTTGCTTTCAGTCTTCAGATGAAGATTTAATGCATGCTTTGTGTTTCCAGACAACACAGCAGGGATTTTCACCCGAAGAACGAGATATAATCGGCATGAGACAAGTACCTACTTCTTGCCAGTGGTAATATCAGACAATGATTACCCCATCCAGAGCAGCACTGAAACGGTGACTATTCGAGTGTGTGCTTGTGACCATCGAGGGAAGATGCTGTCCTGTAATGCAGAAGCCTTGATTCATCCTACTGGTCTTAGCACTGGGGCTCTTATTGCCATTCTTCTCTGCATCATTATTTTACTCGGTAAGTAGCTCAGGGACACTTTGTTCCTTTTGTGGTTATTTTGCGTTGCTATAATGATTATTCCAAGACTAGGACAAAGGCAAAGTAAAAGCATCGTTGTTTTCTCCTGTACATATATTATTGTATTTCCTCCTCTGAGGGCTGCTAGAGGTGGAGTGTAGAGGGCACAACCTGGCTAACCTTAGTCATATAAAAGCAATATATAAGGAAGAGGAGACAGCTGGGCTCCACCCTCTGGTCAGTGGAAAGAGATACCTGAAGGGAGACATTCATCCCATCCGATTTTGGTATCTGAGGAGGACCAGACACATTACTCATAACCCTCTTCAGGTGTCCATCCCTTTCTGTTGACCATAAAAGGAGGGCAGATAACTTAGTTTTGAAGAATTAGCTTCCCATTTCTAAACTGAGGAGAAACAAGTCTCAGTGCTTCTGTTCTGTTGGAAAAGGATGCTGAATGATACCGAAGGACTCTCTCAAAGGCTGCAGGGTCCTCCATTTCACCCACCTGATTAGAGAGAGATTGGATCCTGAGAGTTAAGTATGTGCAGAGCTCTGGCTACTGCACTTACAGGCGGTCAATATTTTTTAAAAAATATATTTAAAAATGACACTTTGCAGCATCTCTGACATTCCTCTCAGGTTCCACTCCTCTTGTACTGCAAACAGAGATAGCTGGTCACTCAGCCATTAGCTGTACCTTTTCATCTGGGGACAACTGTACAGCACACCATAGGCTGTTCTCTGGGAGTTGTTATTAGAATGTTAGGAGGAAAGAAGGGAGTCAGATCAGTTTTACAGCAGTAGGGTCAGGCAGGGGAGAAAAAGTTTCCTTCATGATTCTACTTCATTTTACCATACTCCTATCTTCCTTGGACATGCTTATCACCACTGCAGAGTCATCCTGATCTTTACTTTTAACAAAATTCCCCTCTCCAGTGATGAGTCAAAGACAATGTTGTGGTTCTCAGACTTTAACTGTATAGTCATGGCTTGCTCCAATAAGCTCTATCCCATTTTCAGAAAAGATTCCCACAATAACAATCTGATCTTTAATTCACCATTAAATTCATTTTTCAAAACATGGTATCCTTGCCCCTAAGGACTGAGCTCACTTTGTATTAAGTTCCTTACCAGAAAAAGTAATGTAATGCTGCAGGTAGTCTTGCACTCGTTAGTACAACTGTGCTCATTAATATCAATCTGACATTAAACGATTTCCTGTTTTATGTCAATCGAAAATAATTGATTCTGTGTGCTAAGCAGCACTTTATGTCAATTACTGCTCATGCCACCATGCACCATAAGCAGATTTTCAATTAACTCAGCTATATAATTTTCTGTTTTCAGGGTGGTTGCAGGGTTTGAATGTGCAGCTGCTACTGAGTGAAAAACAATACTCTGGGCAGACCTGAGCCACAACTCAAAGTTTAGAAGCAACAACAATTGCCTGTAAATTGCTAGGTTTATATGCAGTTTGAGTAAGTTTAGCATCTTACCAGGAGGCTTCAGATACTGCTGAACACAGACGTGCAAAAAAAGGTGATGAACTTCAACATGTAGCTTATGATGGGGTCTTTTTCCTGCAAGTTCAGCACAAAACAGTAAAATCCGCGTATCAGACGTGATGTAATTATCAAAGTCTCATCCCTGCACGTTCTGTGTAACACTGTTTTTGGAATGAGATACTTCAGCAACTCTTTGATGTAAAATCTGTCGTTCCTACGCTTTATCAGACTCCTCTACCAGCCACTGTTCCAGAAGCCCATTCCAAACTGACATTGTGTTTTTCAAGTTCTCAAAAATGTTCTCCAGCTATCTCTCTCTTTTCGTACACACCTTTCACCAGTCCTTCCACACAGTGCCACAGCTTTTTGCTCTTGAGGAAGACAGCTGTCTCTTACTGCATTTTGCACAGCGGCATGAAGAAGCTTCACTCAGATTAGGACCCTTCTGTGACATAATTAAATACTCATTATTAGGCTGAAATCCTAATGCCATCTGAACCACCTCTCCTAATCTTTCAGCTTCACTATCTATTTCATTTCACCATCTATTTCAGCTCATAGTGACAGTGTTCTTCCTTATTCGCAGTATTCGTGTGGTAAGACACAGCGTTTTCCTACTTTATCCTGTCATATGGTGACCTTCCATAGTCAATTTACAAGATGCTTGAGCACACCTATAGAGAGTATTTTGCTCCAAGCAATCCTGCAGGGGAACTCATTATTAAAAAAACCAACCAACCAAATCAAAAAAACAAAAAAAAAACCCCAGCCAAAACAAACAAACAAACAAACAAACAAACAAACAACCTAACCACCCCTCTGACCAGAAGAAAAAACCCCACCAGATTTTTGTCTGTCAAAGGAAGGTAAGAATGATAAGGTTCAATGGAATAAAGTTTTGTGTTGGGGACACCCTTAGTCCTTGACATTGACTTTAAAAGGTTACAACTGAGGAAGGGACTGAAAAAAAATTATTTAACAGTTACTGTGCTTTGACTCACACGCCATTTTAGAAGAAAAGCTGACATGAAACATCATTTTGATCCACCTTATCATCTCACATCAATGAGTTTAGGCATTTCTGCTTTGCTTTACTATGAAAAAACTGTAAAGACGGCAAGATGTGTGTTTCCTTGGAGTTTGCACAGCAGAGCTGAAATGCTGGGCACTGCAGACCTCAGACTACCAAAGCAACGACAGCAGAAATACATCCCTGCTCCTTGTTGCTGTTCGTTTGTCAATATTCAGCCATTTATATCTTAATGTAGAATTCAGCTAAGAAATCTGAAATTAGCTTCTCTAGGAAAGTGTTGTCCATATCCGTTTCTACCCTCTGTGTCCACTTCTCCATCAGTACTGAGAATCATTATTGAGTAAAAATACTAAAATTTGGATTGGGGTCATGGAAAGAGTTCCTTCCCTCCAAATAAATGAAACAGACACACTTTGAAACAAAGGACATAAAATATGTTTTAGAAATCTACCTGTCAGAATAAAAAATAACTTTATCATATCTCATCAGTCCGTGATTTAATTTGTGTATTTTTTAAGGTGATGTACATAGTAAAAACATGCCAGGGAAGTTAATACAACTCAGACTTTGTGCTAGCTAAAAATCCACTCCATATTCCAAGCTTTTTTTCCAGAGGAGGATAGATTTATTTATCTTGAAATTCATCTTTGCTAAGCTCGGTAGATACCATCCTTGTCCATAGCAGAAGTTGCATATTGTCCAAGGGGTTCAACATAAACAACATCTGATGTTACTTATTGGGGAGAAAGTGTTTCCTTCTTCCTAACTCTCATGAAACTAGTTCTGTTCTCAAGGTAACAAAATTAGTATATGGCTCTGGGTAACAAAGTGCCTACTGGCAAAAAGACAGTCTGCTTGTCATTTCCTTTCTTCTGGGCATCCATGCCATTTCATCTCCCAAGGAACTCACAGGCAGAGCAAGCACAGCCTGAAAATCTGACGTGCACATTTTCAGTTTTGCAGAACATCCTCTGAAACTTCGAATTCAAGCAGAGGCGCAGCATTTCTTCTGGGCTTTAATGGAGTTGGGGATTAACCTTCTTTCCCTTTCTCTTTCGCTGTTGTTTTTGTTTGCAGTTACCGTGGTGCTGTTTGCAGCACTGAGACGGCAGCGGAAAAAAGAGCCTTTGATAATTTCCAAAGAAGACATCAGAGACAACATTGTCAGTTACAACGATGAAGGTGGTGGAGAGGAAGACACCCAGGCGTTTGATATTGGCACGCTGAGGAATCCCGAAGCCATAGATGATAATAAATTACGCAGAGACATTGTGCCGGAAACACTTTTTATGCCACGGCGGACTGCAACAGCGCGAGATAACACGGATGTCAGAGATTTCATTAACCAAAGGTTAAAGGAAAATGATACAGATCCAACAGCACCCCCATATGACTCGTTAGCGACCTACGCGTACGAAGGTAATGGTTCTGTGGCCGAGTCCCTCAGCTCCTTGGAGTCGGTGACGACGGACGGAGATCAGGACTACGATTACCTCAGTGACTGGGGACCTCGGTTTAAAAAGCTGGCAGATATGTATGGTTCGATGGACAGTGACAAAGACTCTTAATATGTTTTCCTTTTTTTTTTCCTTTCTCTTTTTTTTTCTCTTCTTCATTCCCAGAAAGAGCATTGGGATATGTGAAGTGGCTATTTCTTTCTGTTTCTCCACAGCTGTGTGAAAGGGTTCTCTGTTCTACCCATTTGAATTGTCTAATGACTGCAGCCTGTGTGGGTTAGCCATCAGAAAACTTTTTCTGGTATCATTTTATGAGCTTCCAAGAGGCAAAATCCTTATTTTTTGAGTGCATCCAGTTTACCAAGCCAATCTTACAGGCACAGCAGTAGTGGAGGGAAAAAAAAGGATCAGATGGGGAGCAATATTTTTACTTGTGCTGCTTATATTGTAAATTGGAGTATATTACTGTTTAAGCTCACTTGCTTTTTACTTGTATTCAGACTATTCAGCTCAGACGACTGCTCTGTCGATTGTGTATTGCACATCCCAATGTAATGAGGTACCCTAGTTTACCCTATGTATTATAGTCAAAAGTAGTGGTGATGGAACGAAGGTCTATTACACAAGTAGAGTAAGCTGAGAAGAGAACATCAAACACGCATTTTACTCATGAGGAGGGTGGAGAGGCTTAATGGTCATTTAAACCTGAGTGTTTCTCTAGAACTCGCCATTGCCTCATTGCACTGAATCATACTAACACACACATATATATAGTTCATTGACTGCTCTGTATATATTCTTTGGACCTAGCATTGCTGGAGAGATGTGAGTGTATGTGCACGTGTGTGTGGTCAGTAGCCCCAATATCTAATTCTTAGATGGTTTCCCAGTTCTAACCCGGGCTTGCTTTGCGATACAGGGAAAGTCGTCAAATCCAGCCCAAGATTAGGTCATTATTTGGAGGAAGAAACAGATCATAACTCTGCTTTTGTTTGAACTTCCTCAGTCGGCCCCCACCTGCACATCAATGTTGGAAACTGTCCTGGGGAGCTTGGAGTCAGGGTGTTCATATCCAGCTACTCCTGCCTGTTCTCATGTGCAGATGGGGAGGGGTGGCCTCAAGGTGACTGCCACCCTCTGGGGCAAAAGGAGCAACTGCTGAGGAGGGAAGTGCTTTTCTTGTCCTGACCTTCTCTGCCTGGGTGTCCAGGTTGGATTCCTAACTGACTCTCTGCCCAGTTTTGCTATCTGTAAAATAGGGAAATAATGCCTACCTCATCAAGATGTTGCAAGAACTATAGAAGTCATTTGGAAAATGCTTTAGAAATGGAAAACACTGGCGTTCTGCCAGAGGAAGTAACTTTTCATGCTTTTTGGTTTCCTTTTTTTTTTCTTCCAGACTCAAGCCCTGAATGAACAAAAAGTGAGAATTAATGGTCATTCCAGTGGCCTGAAAAGTAGGGTTTATAATTATAACTCTTTTTTTCATAAACTTCTCAGCCAGGGTTGTTAAAGACTTCACCAAAAGGTAAAATTTTAACCACAAGTTTCTCCGTGTGTGTTTATCTGCTTTGCCAAGCTAAGTAATTTTTGTCCAGCTGTAGGGTGGGGGAAGATGCCATAATCTCGGGCCAAAACAGATTTCTTTATAGCTTGCACTCCACTCAGTGTTTCAGTTGGTTTGTCAGATATGTAGTGGCTGCTCTTCAAATCCAGCCGTCTAGGAGAGGCTGTCTGGAGAAAACCCTAAGGGGCTGCCATGGGGCATATCCAATTCCAGGAGTTAAATGCCACCCTGCCTCCCAAAGTAGGGAACCAGCCCATGGCACTGTGCCAAGGAAAGAAGGAAATTTTTTTTTTTTAAATACCTCATGTGTAACTGTTCTCATTTATTTCATGAAACAGTATTTAATACCAGAATTACAGGATGTATCTATTTTCCTTCTCCCCCAAATTTTAAGTGAATCATTTTAAAATCACACAGCTGAAAGTTACTCCAGAAATAAAGAGAGATGAGAAAAAAGTTAATAAACAGAAAACTAAGAGGAATTAAAAATTAGTCACTGGAATTTATTGCTCCTAGTGAGTTAAAGAGAGTGGTAAGAGTCCCAAATATTAGACTTTTACAACCACAATGACAGAATTTTAGGTTTTGTGGACCAGCTCAGAGGGAAGAGGATGAGCCAACCATGCTGTGGCCCTGGCTGGGCAGGAAAGGACTCATTCCCCATGAGGGGCACTACACACCTGCAGGTGTAGGGCACAGCAGCTAATGGCTTGCAGATGCCCAGCATTATAGATTGGATGCTTTCAGAGCAGAAGAGCCCAGGGTTTCCAAGAGTCCGGAGCCCTCGGCCTCCCTGGTGGAGGCCTCTCAGAGTGTTTAAGTCAGAGTGTGGTTCCCAGCTCCATCACTTAGTGGGGGGCTGAGCTGTTGCACCCATCATAATGGCAATGGCATGGCTGGAGCCTTATTATGTCCTCCTGAGGGCCCCTAAATATTTTAAGATGCTAAAAGCCTAGCTCTTCATGGCTTCCTTGAAATCAGAACTTCTAAGAAGCAATCTGTCCAAAGCTGGCTCTGGCAGGCAGGAGAGACCATCTGGATTTCAGCTATGTGGAGGAGCAGCAGATGCTCAGCACCACCTGCCACAGGCCCCTCACTTCAGGCTGCTCCCCTCACACAGTCGGTAGGGCCAGCATATCCCTCCAGGGGCTTCCTGACACACGCCTCTCTCACCCTGCGCTCTGGGGTTCTGGTTATCTACAGCAGATAGCCTCAAGCTCAGAATCCAGCTGGATGCCAGGAGTGAGCCAGTGAACTGTCCCTTCCCCTCCTTAAGCCCCTAGGAAACAGATCGGTGTGTGGAGGGGATGGCAGAGGTGGCTGTGAAGCCACACAGATATTCAGCCCTGCGAGCCACCCCCAGCTCACTGGGAAGGGGGAATCGGTGGCCCTTGGCTGAAGACAGGCCCGGTGCCCTGCAGGGACTGGGCCACCCTGCAAGTCAGCCTGCATTAGCCACTTGAGGTGGGATAACGAGACAGGAGGATCACTGAACTCCTTGTAACTATTTCCCTTTGTTTGTACAGTGATTTTGTCTGATTTAGTGATTGTCAATAGCAGTCCAAATGCAAGTTTTGGGTTGGTTTGGGTTTTTTTTCTTTTTAATTCGAAGCTGGTTTTATCTTGTCCATTGAGTGACAGAGTAAATAGTAGAGAGTGGCTACTTGTGCCTGTTATGTAAATACATTATATATATATAAAATTATGTCACCACAAATACGATGCCTGAATAGCAAATGCATTCTTCTAAGAAAATTTGAGGCAAACTTGCATCCAAATTATCATTTATGCATCTAGGTTTTAAGGTCTATTTTTTTTTCCTGAAATTAAACAGATTTAGCATCTCTCACACAGCAAGGAGAGTTCAATTCTTTTTCTTCTTGCTTGGCAGTACCACAAAGTGCAATTTATAAAATCAGTACTGCATATTAAATATTGCAGAAAGTGCCATATTGCAGTGAATACAAACCTTTGCAGTAGTATTTCTTTGCACTTTGTTGCATGGTGGCGAGCTAGATGATAGAAATGAGTATTTAACAATGCTTTCACACAGTGCTACAATTGTCATTTTTAGATAAACAAGTGTTGGACTATGGGCTATGAAGTGGCTTTCAAGGCTGTTTTAAGCCTGCTCTTCTTACAACCACACGTTTTTCAGAAGAAGAAATATTATTAGACAGTTTAGCTAAGCCAGGTAAAGAGATAAAAGCGCAGTTGGCTTTTAATTTGGAAAAGCATCTGACCTAACAACAGGAAACATATTAAAAGATGCCAAGGAATTCAGTGGAGTCAACATGAAACAGGGACCTGGAAGTCTATGCCAGCCATGCTGCTGCAGAACAATAACATCTCTACACTTGAAATGGGGTAAGGTTTCTGCAGTAACTATTTCATCTCAACTCCTAACAGAGTCACTTTACCCCAGAAAACTGGTGGGGAGTTGTTTTTGTTTTGTGTTTGCTGGGGTTTTTTTACCCCTGGAGAGCTACTTCAGGTTAAATCCAATTCCATCCCACAGCAGCACCAATATGGGGAGACACAGCAGCCCGTGCCTCCAGTGCAACTGTGCCAGGACATCTCTCTGTGTAGACACGTGCTTAGAAGAGAGCTGAGGTAAAGACTTGCAGAGAGCTCTGCACAAGGCTCTACCAGCAGTATGACGGGACTGAGATGTGTTCCCAAACCTGACATGGATGGAGTTGTGTCTAACCATGAGGAAACCAAATTGTCTGTATTTTTCATTAATTTCTGTTAAAAATGTTCTGGAAAAGATACGCAGTAGAACATGTCACCTGTACCAACAGAAATATTTTCTACATGTATCTTAAGAAACAGATACATTTTTCTGGTCTTACTTCATTCTGTGGACAGGTGTTTCATCACTGTTAAATGTGAATGGAAGAGGCAACCTTCAAATAATACACTTTAGGAAGTAGCAGTCTACATTACAAGTTACAACTTTTCCATTTCTCTGTTACAGAAACAAACAAACAAAAAAAAATCCCACAAAACCGAGGAACTGAGCATCTGCAGTACCATAAAAACCAGAACAGTCATAGAGAAGTATAGCAGAGAGAAATGGCTTTAGAAATGTGTGTCTACACATGTACAGTATGACTAAAAGGAAGGGAAATAATGAACATTGGAAGCTGGCCATGTTTCAAAATCAGAATTATCTAGTTGAGCAGAACCAATGGTGGACTTCTAACACTTTCAGATTTCCTGACATAACCGAGGGAGAGCTGCATGGGCAGGGAGAAAGACATCTTTTTTGGCCGAGCAGCTTAAATCCAAGCCATTTCCATGTAGACCTCTCGGAAGGAAAGTCACGTAAATTTCTGCAGCAGAACTGTCTTTGTGGTTTTCTTCAGGGAGAATTCCTGACAGTGGTTCTGAGGAGGTAACTCTCTGCAAGCACCACTGTGTTAGCTCTACCTGTTAGAAAGGTCTATCCGTGTTTCCTTTGGCTGGGAGTAGTATTGAAGTGTTTCAGAAGACCACTGTCCCAAATGGATGCTGCCATCCCCTGCCTATTTGCATTTCAATTAACTCTGCAGTCTGAGCTTCTTCATCAAATGAGAGCTGACAAAGTGACTGTCATTATGCTACTTCCAGTGAGTATGAACTATGTCATAAGCTGTGAAAGGCAGGATTTTTCCAACCCATCTACACCTGTGAAACAGCAGCCTCGTCCAATAAACGTCAAAGACACATTATTTTTTGCTTTCAGTTCAGTCTTTAGAAAGAGTTCTTTTCTCAGAGATTGTTTTTGTACTGAAAGAGAAACAAAAGCATACTTAATGTCTACAGACTCATGCATTGCTCCAGAGAGAAAAACACAGAACACCAACACAATGCTTTAATACCAGTCTCTGCCCTCAGCAGTTTTATTTAAGCCAGCTGAAACAATCTTGATCCTGCCCATCATCTTACAATATTACAGTTGTGAGCCCAGACCTGTTTGTCGTACACTAAACAGTTTCCTGAACAGTTCATAAAATTCAGCGATAGGTATCCAAAAGCCGTGGCTGGCGTTACAGCAAGTGCAAATGTCAGAGAACTGAGCATTTCAGGAAGAAGAACGGGAAGTGAATTGCATAGGGGGTGAGGGGAGGTAATCAGTCATCTGCAAGGCAGGCCCGTGGCACTTAAAAGCCACAAAGCTATCATCTTACATGTAGAGTTACTGGATTTCAAAGGAGTTTTTACAGAACCTGCCCTTATCTTTTTTTTTTTCCTTCATGTATCTTTCGCCTTCTTTTAAAATAAATTTGAAAAAAAAAAAAAGGAAAAAAAAAGAAAAAGGGAGCTGCTATGTTTAAATTTCTCCTACCACAAAGTCGATTTGACAAATAAGGCATAAGTCCAGCATGTAGAGAAATCCTTTCCATTCCCATGGGCTTTTGACCTTTCCTATGAGACTGCACTATTTATGTAAATATACTTGGAGACACTTTCTATAAGCTTTTAGTTTTCTATGATCTATTACTTTAGTGTTTATTAAAGATACAAACTTATAGAATTATTAAGTATTCAGGTGAACGCAACAAATAAAGAAAACACAAAATTGTTCTGGATTTTGACACATAAAAAACTCTTCAGAATCACTGTACTGTTTTAATTCTGTGATTACTTTCATTTCTCTGAAAAATTAAACTTAAAAGAAAGGCCTTATAATAAATGCTATGTGCATCTTAACTGTGTTACTGAGCGAAATCAATCTGGCAAACTCTTATTGTGATTTGTGATTTTTTAAACCCTTTAAAATAAATGCTTTTTGGTATTGATTTTTTTTTTTAATTAAAAATACTCCCAAGCATAAATCGAAAATGATGCCTCCACCTGGGAAGATTTACTTGCTGGCATGCTCCAGGCACACAGTCTCTCCTGATGTCATCCCCTGGTTGTGCCAAGGGAGCCTCAGCATTGGATGGATCTGGTCATTGCTCAGCAGAGAGGGACATTCGTGGGTGACAATTTTGTCACCCAAGAGGTCTACACGTAGAACTTCCCTGTGTTGCAAAGGGACCCATGCTGGAATGATTATCTCTTCTGCGGCGTGGATGGGCAATTTGCTTTTGTCAGATAGAAAGTGTGCACTCTCTCCCTTATATTTCCTGTTCACTGTACTGGCTTCTTTTGAGGGGTTTGGGGGGCAGGGGGAAATAAAATTTAAGGATTTGATGAGAAACCAATTTGAACAACAATTTCTCACAGACAGAGTGAATTTGCCTTTTTGCAAATTGATTTTTGTAACAAGTTATTTATATGATATTACTTAATAAATTGTTTTTTCTAACTTGTTTTTTTTTTTCTAATTCTCTCAATCTATGTTATGTATTTACAACACTGTCATAAAGATAAACCTTTGAAAAGATTCTCCAATTGCTTTAAGACAAAGGGCTAAATTGACTCAGTCTTTGAAATTCCATTCTTAAGTGTCTGGCTTGCACCGTGCTATAAAAGCAGTAGGATCACTGTTCTATGATCACTGAGGCCTCCCAAGAGTGGTGTAATTCCAGAAGGCACCATTTGGTGATGCTTGCTATGAGGAGGATGTTAGTCTACAATCACAAGCCAAATTTTGACTAGCCAAGGTTTCCCAGGAAGGCAGCAGAAGCTTTGTCAAAGTAAAGCATGCAGAATGCCTTTCTTTAAGCATATAAAGATCACATAATTTATAATAGCACTGTTCAGTTATTTGTCTTTCATCATATGAGATTCAAAAAAAATTCAGCCTCATTGCACTTACAGAAGATCCAAATGTCATTTGCAGTATCTTTTTACATGAGAACAACCTCCAGAGAAAATTCCTCATTTGAATACTTCCTTAATAAAAGAGCTGTCTATATCTCCAGAAATTCCATCGCTTTTAAAGGACAAGGACAAAGAAAAGAGTGGGAAAGGTCGCATTAAAGTAGTACTGCATCAAAAGCATTAGAATGAACCACAAAATCAAACAGTTTTAACACTGAAACCCATATGGGGTTTATGAAAGGACTGAGGAAGTTCTGTAACTAATGAGAAATTAGTCCAAATATCCACCTGCGAAGTTTGGTGGACCTCCAGAAGAAAACCTCTGTATGAATAGCCAAAAAACCCCAGCTGTTAAAAACAATAGGAGATCACAAGGATACAAATACGTAAGTCTACACAGTTTTTATTTACCTCATTATCTGAGCCCCAAGTCAGGGAAGCTGAGCCCTGCCCTGTACATGGGGGATGTATCTGCTGCCCTCACACCCTTCAGCAGGGACACACACACACTTGCAGGTGCAAGCACAGAGAGGCTGCAGTGGCCCCGTCTCTCGGCTCTGCTACTTCGTGCATCAGAGCACCAGTACAGGATTTCACAAAACATGAGACTGAGCTTTTCATCTTCCAGTCAATGGCAGTAGCAGCAGAAGAAATCTTGGTTGTCCACCTGCTGAAAGGTCCAGACTGCAACCCTCCACGTGTGCTGAGGCTCTGAGAGCAGAACCACCTTTATTTATGGGATAGAGGAATCTGTCGTATTTCTTGTCTTCTTATATGATTTACTATATCAAAGAGCACGTCAATCATAAAGAAAAGCCAGCTAAAGAGTAGCATTTCAGCCAGAAGATGTATTTGGTTTTCCAACATTATTTTTCAGGTTTATCTATGCAAAATTACTACCCCCCATCAAGCAACACACCAACCACAACCCCCTGCAAATAATCCTCTTTCATTAATACTACCAAAGTCACCACAGAGATAAGTCAGCTAGACAAGCCCTTAAAGCTGACAGCGGTTTTTTTTTTTGTTTTTTTTTAAGTTCTTGTTGAATTTGTCTCCCCGTCCTCTGCTCCTCGTCTCCAGTCTTTTGAGACCTCACCTGGAGTGCGGCATCCAGCCCTGCGGTCTCCAGCACCTGGACCTGTTGGAGTGAGTTCAGAGAAGGGATACCAAGATGACCAGAGGGATGGACTTCCTCTCCTGTGAGGAAAGGCTGAGAGAATTGGGATTGTCCAGCCTGGAGCAGAGAAGAAATAACCTAATTGCCGCCTTCCAGTACCTGAAGGGAGCTGACAAGAAAGATGGAAAAAGATTTTTTTATGAGCAGGCAGTGACAGGACAAGGGGGAATGGTTTCAAACTGAAAGAAAGTAGGTTTAGGTTAGATATTAGGAAGAAATTCTTTACTATGAGGGTGGTGAGGCACTGGGACAGGTTGCCCAGAGACGTTGTCATGCCCCATCCCTGGAAGTGTTCAAGGCCAGGCTGGATGGAGCTCTGAGTAACCTCGTCTTGTGAAAGGTGCCCCCCGTGCCCATGGCAGGTGGGGTTTGGAACTAGGTGATGTTTAAGGTCCCTTCCAATCCAAGCCATTCTGTGATTCTATGAATTTCAAGGACGGCTCAAACAAGAGAACCAAAGGAAAGAGCAAACATTTAAGATAACTGTAATACTTGCATAAAAATTGCAGGAATGATCACTTAAATGAGCAGCTAAGTGAATTCAGTGTTGGTTCTTCCAAACTTACTCTCAGATAACATTCCTTTTGATGATGTAAATGAAATCTGAGTTTGTTGGATAAGGCACAAATCAAAAAAAAAATACCAACATATTCTTACACAAAATCTTTGAAGCTCTTCCTCTTTCTTGCCAACACTAGTACATCTTTCCCTGGTTATAGTAGACAATTACTAGCAAATACCCACTCTCTGTGTTTTCTTTTCTCCAAACTGACTGCTACAAATGACAGTTTTTCAGCAGCTGTCTATCTCCACATCAGATCCTCACGCACCTCTGTTCCTCCAATCAGAAAGGCTGATTCTGCTTCGTTGTTCCCCACACAGAAGCAAACATGAGCATCATCAGAAGTCCTCAGTCACTCACTATTTCTAATTGCTCTAATATCCATTACACGTTTTTTAACCTTGGCAAACCACTGACTGCATAAAACCCTTTATATTTTTACTAGCTGTGGAGACAGTCATGGCCTGATAGGACCATATCATCATATCCTACTTTATTGAAGTAAAAGAGAAACAAACTTACCATGATCAAGAGAAGAGAGGCAGGAAGGCTGCATGCAAGGGGACATGCTAATTTGAAACTTCCAAAAACCTTTAGGGCGGTTTCTCCTTTACAGAAGGAAAAAACAAACAAACAAACAAACCCCCCAAACAAACAAAAACCCCCCAAATAAACAAAAAACCCAAACAAGTCAACACCCCTTCCCCTCCCCTCCCCCCATCAAACAAAACTACTAAAACCCCAGGAATCTCCTAAACACAGCTCTCTTTGCACCCGTTGTTGGAATTTTGCCTTTCTTAACTCAGAACTTGGGCTGGCTGGCTGCTCGTGCATGCATCTTAATTAATAACCAAATGTATAAATCCCCTCCTGATTGCTTTTACATGTTTTTCTAAACATCTGCTTCTACCTTCTTTGTTAGACAAAACTGCTCTCTTCTACAGCTCAGCTGGGGAACTTATTTCTCTCTCTCTCTGAGTGCAATTGGGTATTTCATGTCAATTATCTTAATTGGAAGCAAGCTTAGCCCATTTCCCAATTACAGCTCCAGCTTATTAGAACAAACATACTCGCAAACCTCCTCTAATAAAATAAACCCAAAAATGCCCCCAAAGAACAAACCTAAACTTTGGTAACGAGGCACAGAAAAGAGGACTGAATAAAAGAGCTCTGGTAAATGAAAAGTGAATATGCTGCTGTAGGAATATCAGGAGATGGTGTGGGTCAGACTGGCTTGGTCTCTGACACAGGAATCCTTAAGTCTGTTTCCTGGGAGCTGACAGAGGGAGCACTCTTCAGCCTGTTACTGCTTTATGTACTCTTATCCTCCACATACCAAGGTATACCTGTCAGAATGAAAAATAGAGGCAGATCTATCTCTTTTTTTTGCCCCTACTGGGCATTTTGATGGCCCAACTTTTTTTAACTGTTAGAGTACAGAGCCAGGTTCTCTCTGCGTCCTGCTTCTCACACTGATCCCAGACTTTGTCACTCGTGTTCGAACGGATATCAACCTAATGTCTATTGCCAAAGACAAAAGCCTAAAGAGAAAAAAGTAATCCAGAGAAAAGAGGGCCAAACCACCTGCTCCTGCTATGAGTTATGGCTTGGTAGCCATGGCTCTTCACATGGCCTTCATTCTCTTGCTTACCCGTTTTCGTGTTCCAGTGTCAAATGCACACCAGACATATCCTTTATTGCACAGCTGTGAAGAAAACAGATTAAAACAATTCTATTTGGCTTCCCAGGGATGCCATCACCTTTTTAAATGGTATCCACCTTTTATGCACACACTGGATACTAGTCGAAGAAGCTGTGTGTAGAAATTATCCCACATGTTATACTATCTACTTGCACAGGGTAAATGGGCCGCACATTCAGGCCACAAAGTTGTAATATTCTCGCCCACCTGCAGCATCTGCCAGGTACTGATCCTACGATGAGTGTTTCCCCCTTGCCAAGACTGCATGTTCAGAGATATTGATTATGATGCTATTTTAATTTTGTTGTTTTCTGGTATTGTCAACATTTCTCTAAATAATTTCTACAGTTGTTTTCGAGAAACAAAGAAAAGTCAAAAATACACGTTGAGATTCACTGCTCTAATATCTTGGTATTTAATCAACCTGTAATATAATATTGATTATAAATACCATGGAGACAAGGGATTCGTGCTTGTCTTTAGAGCAAGTACTTCGTGTAGCTCTTTATTGCAGAAAGAGCCTTTCAAATGTTTTGCTACCAAATATCCATCTGGCCCATGGGCTCTCTCACTTTCATAGTCAGAATTTTATCATTGATCCTGGCAGAAGGGAGATGGGACTCCTGAAAGGCAATGCAGGTTAACTATTTAATGATCAGCATGAAGTGCAGCAGAGGACAAAAAGGGACTCAGACTATAGATGTTGCTCCTGAGGACCATGAAATAAAAGAAACATGTGTGAGCAAAGATCTCTGGCAGGAAGGTCATGACACATGAAACATTGTGCCATACATTCATCATTCCATGTTATTTGTCCATTAACCATTACCTTGCAAAACCAAAACCAAACTCTCATTTTATGTCAGCTGAGACATCATCAAAACCTGTCAGCTCTCTGCTTTCTCCCTCTCAATTCCTCTCCCCTGGAAGGTCATGCCTTTCCTGCAGGCAGTGCTTGTTTTGTGCCAGCTCTGGTCACCTCTCCTGCATCCCCAGCCTCCAGACCAACTGGGCCAAAGCTGAACTGCACACTTTTATTTCACTGAGCTCTTGTTCTTGCATGTCCTTTCTTTTATCCTCTGGGTAACCTACATACTTTCATAAACATTTACACCATTTATTTACTATTTTTATATACATATATATACAAAGCTGTTATGCTAATGGTTGCACAGACTTATCACCTTACTTTCTCTTGTTTTTTGAAACCCTGACAGGTATTTTGCCAATGCTCTGATTTATCCCTGCAAGTGTGAATGGACTATTCATATTTCATTGATGCAGGTAGTTCTGGGCACTCGCTAGGTGTCTTTTAATAATTGGTAGACTCCGAAAGCCCTTTTCTAGATGTCCAGTACAGTCAGCACGGGTTACTCCTGTCATTGCTGGGGCTAATGTTGTGATGAAGTGAGAAAATGTGAACCCCAGAAGACATTTTGATTACTCAAGGGAAAACACTTCCCCATTAGACTGCCTTTCCACCGCCCAATCTCTGGGACAGCAGTGAGTCAGAGACCACAAGAACACATTCTAGGCTCCTTGGCAAGTAAGGCACGTATTTTCATTTGGTATGAGTGGTGTTGAGCTAGGAAAGAGAGACGCAAATGTCATTCCTCCAACACTGAAAGGAAGACCCAAAAAGTAGCTTTAGGAAGAGCTTTTCTCTATGAACACAGTGGCCAGCTAGTTCTCTCTTGCTACCCCTCCATCCCCTTACTATCAGCCATGGAAGAGGGAAATTAGAGTCTGTGTTTGTCTCACCTAAGTACCAGAAGGGTTGACACTGAAGGAAATGTAAAGGAGTGTTGAGGGGCAGCTAGAGAAACATTGTTCCTGACAGAAATATAACTTGGACTGTCATAAAGTGTTAGTGGCTGTATTTACATCTCTCCCATATATCTGTATCATTAGTATCAGGGGTAAGGGGGATCAAGGGCAGCTCAGAGATTTAAAGACTGCTCCAGAAAACATGGTGTTGGCTTCTATAGCCCAGAGGCTCAGAAACTGACTTTGAATTTCTTTGTATATGATGATTATTTAGTCTGTCAGTTCAGGGAAACTGAAGGCACTAGTCCTGGTGTATAAAGTGAGAATTGTACATCAATCTGGGCAAGATCCATGCCCTGTTTTCTTCAAGCCTGTGACATGGATTCAAACTGTAATCAGTCTGAACTCTCACTTTAAAAAGCACTTCCACACTTGTGAAGATACGCTGATATGCTTCAGGTGTGAGAGTTGTGCTTGCGACTAAATGTATACTTGTAACCAATGTACTGTTAGGCACTGCTGGTTCCAGCCCTCAGAAACCCTCCTGCTTTACTGCATTAGATTTCTTATCTGTTTGCTGTAGCAACTTCAAGTCATTTACTATAAAGTCAGAATACCTAGAGTCAGAAGGTTTGGATAGAACTCACGAATGTGAATATACTTTAGAAAATATCAGGAAATTAAGCAGAACATAATTTTGTCACTTATTGCAGAGGGATACACCAGTACTTTTGTATGAAGCCAATTTCGAAGAAATGAGCACTGTAGCTGTCCCCTCCAATGGAGCAAGTTTGTGAATATGGCATTAATTGCTATTATTGTCCTGGATTAGTGCAGTTCCCTCCTTTGCTGCCAATGGTTCTGTGCTTGTAGGAGGGTGCTTGTCTAATCAGATGTTGCTTGCCATGTCATGGCTTTATGAAGTTAGCTTTGTTCTGATGTACAGTAATTATATTTAAGTTGCACTAGGCTGCACATTTTAAATGAATAAATGACATTTTGGCACATCCTAGCCATAAAAGGTCTTGGAGTTAGTTTATTTAGAAGAAAAGAAGAGAAGGAAATTAAGTCCTCAGTCTCCTACTACAGTCTGTGTGCAGATCACTGCATCTGTGCAGAGTGATGGAGCATGCCAAGGAATAATTTAATACGCTATCAAAGAGGAAAAAATTTGATGTTACCAAATATTTAGTGTTACTGAAACATTTATAGCCCTGTCATACAATCTATTCTGTGCCTGAACAGCCTAAAACTCACACACATGTAGGTGTTCAGGTTCTTTCTGTGTTACAGATAATTCAAACTCAAGAGTCACTTCTTTTAAAAAAGTGCTTTTGTCAAATTAAAAAAGGTCAAACTTCTTGCGTTTTCTCATGTTTACTTTTATATATGCTAGAAGAAATGAGTCTGCCAGGCATAAAGACACTTTATGACTCAGACATGCTGATGATTCTATGGAGACTTAATGTGAATTTGTGTTTTGGGCTTCCTTAGCTCTGGCTGAGTTGAAATAATTGATTTTTAATTTAAAGTAGTTATTTCTTTTTAAAATAATTTTAGCCACTCTGAAGAAAATTTCCATAAGGGAAGCACTATCAGTCTTTTTAACTAAAGTGGTACAAATAGTATCTTTATAATGTGGTGCCTATTGTACTTAAGGCTTGAGCTACAATAAGCACAAAGCTCCTTCCTATTCCCCATCTAAAAGGAAGGTGATTTTCTTTATTCAAACCTCTTGATCCAAGAAAGAAAGGGAGAGGAGATAAATACAGCTCTTTGTAGTACTGCTTAGAAGTAAAGGTTAATCAAAAAGTGCAGTGCTGTTTTTAGATGTTTCAAAATGTAAAACAGATGAATTCACGCCTTCCTCATAAATGGAGCATTCTAGTTAAAACTTCGAGAAATGAATTCCTGGCTCTGCTTCTTTTTACGGAGAAAAATAACACAGTGGCCTTCTGGGGCAAGATCTTTAAAGATTTTCGATGAGATTTATGTGGCAGAAAGAGCTCTCAGAGACAAATCGATATAACTAAGTACAGCGCTCTCATACAATCACGCTGATCAGGAAAACTGGCTGCATCATCACAGGGCTGTCATTTTCTCACTTGCACTGTGTGAGATTGCCTGAGGTTTCTCACAACATTGAAATCAAACCCTCCAGTTGACAGCAGCCAGTGACAGCAGGGGGTTCAGGGCAAAGGAACTATATCTTCTTGAGCTTGTGGCTTGTTAAACACATCTCTTTTTCTGACAGACTTGAGATTCCCATTCCTTGGCACCGTATTACCTGCTCAGACACATTCTCAGGTTGCATCTCTTTATAAACAAATGTGAGGCCAGAGATTTCAAGGAAAAAGTACATTCTTGCACTTTTTATACATCCAACACCTTATTTTATTTGGGTTGTTTTTATTCAGTCTATTTGCAAAGAACAGAAAGACCATGCCTCATGTTGAAGTGCCAAGATAGATCTGATCCTCATTTGCTCACTCCTTCATGATCAGATGAACCAGTTCCATGGTGGGTTTTTACTTGGCTCCTTCTGCGTCGTGCTAGTTCCTACTGCACATACCCTGGGCACCGCTCTGGTTCTGTTCTGCTGTTGTGAGGCACTGTCAGGTTGGTGCTGCTGAGGAACTGGTTACAGCAGGGCTCTGCTGTTCTCAGTACTGCCTGGGGAAAATGGCAGTTCCCACCCAGGCGAACTTACGCGGAACAGGTAGCAAACATCCGAGGGAATTCAGGGGTAAACCAGTAAAATCAGGAAATGAGGAGCTCAGCCTGCCTAGTCAATTCTGATAATTCTGTTAGATGTCTACATGCAGGTTAACACACTTATACACAGCTATATGTGGACTGGCATCCAAAAAGGAGGAGGACATGCCCAGGAAATGCCATTCCAGTGTTTCCTGGCTGAGCACAGACTCTGCTTGTTCAAATGCACACACTGGTCTCACGGATGTACATGAGTTATACAGAACCTGTGCAGGTCTGGGCAGTTTGAATATAAGACATGTACCAGTGAGGTTTTAAAGGAATGGGAATATCAAGTCCTGCTTGAAAAAAATGAAGGCTAAAGACATTTATTTGTGTGTGTGTCTAACTGTGGCTTAGCAATATAAGCTTGCTGCTGATGGACATTAAAAGCACGAAGCAGTGTGGAAAAGAGACACTATCCAGTGTTTTTATGGAAATGTTCCCCACAGATTTTTAAGGTCAGTTCTGCTACTTAGCTATTAATCTTAAATACATGAGAAAAAAATCACATGAAAAATTAGTCAAAATGTTAGCTATACTGGTGATAAGAGGTGGAGAGCATGCAAATTAGGGAGAGAGAAGGAAAAAGAAAGGAATTGAAAGGATCGACACAGGGGAAAAGAGAAACCTCAGGAAGAAAATGAACCTTCCCTGTAAATATCTTCAAGGTAACAATGTAAATGAAGGAAGGAAATTACACCAAGTCTCAGAAGAAAACAGAAAAAGAAGTAATGGCCATAAGCAAAAAAAGAAAAAGTTCAGCCTAAACATGAGCAAAACTCTAAGAGTAATTAGGCTAGTGAAAAATTCAAATGTATCTGAGGTGCAATTAATGCACATATTCAAGAAGACTGGACTAAAAATAAAAAGATGAAGGGAACACATCCATTAAAGCTGAGAGGAAACAAATTTAAACAATTTAAGTTTTGAGAGAAAACAAAGAAGAAAGTGTTCCCTGGCATTCTGTTGGTGATTTTTCTCCACAATGACCTGGTAAATTTCAGATTTGCACAGTGATTAAATTGTGTTGCTTGCAACATACCTGTTCTCTCATGGCACCTGCTTGTTCATAATTTTTTTTTTCTTTTGTGACATCTGACATCAGTGTTATCCTTTATTTTTTTATCTTATTTGACTTTTCATCAGTTTTAATTCAGCCATGGCATCTCCTCATCATTTTGTTCCCCTTCTATCCAGGTCCTCCAATCATTCTGTAGACACAGATGCTGCTTTTGCAGTGGGCACTGATTTGACTGCATGCTCCTTCAATGCATTTGCCTCAAGCATTTTGAATTCTGCTTTGTTCCAAGAGAGCCTGTAGCTGTTCTGGTGTAGGTGACTGTTAAAGGCTGTGCAAATGGATGACCCTAGTTCAACATGGGTCTGATTTTCAATAGGCATTTTTCTTCAGGAGACATCTGTGTTTCACTTAGTACATTATGATTTAGTACGTAGCATAGATGCTGTTTCATCAGCAGTATCTCCTTGATGTTTTGACAAACTGTAAATTCATGCTTTTAAAATCTCAGTTACCTGGATGCCAAGGTTTCATTTCAAGGTTCAACTTTCGACTCAATATAGATGCTCATTAAAGTCAAGGGAAGGACCCTATCGACTCAGATGAGTTAAGAAAGAGACCTTATACTTCTATTCAAGCTTAAGAAACCCAGAACATAAATTTGCCATTTGGATCCTTTACTGTGCAGTCAGTACAACAGCTTCCACTTCTGCTGTCACAGATGGTATTCCAACTCCACGGTCTGTTTATAAGTCCTCACACAACTCTCCATACCTTTGTATGCAAGTGCTCAAAAACCCATAACAGACTTACCCTTTCAATTCCAAAAGTCAAAAAGTGCTTCTTTCTGCCTTTCCAGGTGGGTAATAGACTCTCATTCAAAAAAGGTGTCAGGCAGCTGCATAACCTTGATGACCTGTGCCAAAAGAACTTTGTGGTGTCCCAGTAGCTCTTGAGTTTTTCATGGAAAAAGCACTTGAACCTGAATTTCCTAGTGTGTGGCTGCAACAGAGAGAAAGAAGGATAGAGACATAGCCCTGCTATGGATGCAAGGGCAGGTTGGCTCAGCAGTAAGGAGCTTCGCCTGCCCAGGGACACTGACAGGAGACAAAGGGGAGAGAAAGGAAAGACAAAGTTCATAGTCCCTTAACATTTTTCTCCTCATTTTGCCATTCTAAAGTTGCCCTTGCTGGGGTTAATTAACAACTATGAATGCCAGTGCTAGAGGAATAAAGCAGATTGCAGTTTTTACCCCTCTCCCACATTTTCCAGAGCTGTGACTGGACCTCAGGATGTAACCTCTGTAAATGCTCTCTCATTACTTTCCTACTAATTAGTCTCATTTCATTTATGAGGTATATTATCTGGGGATTTTATATGGTTTAACACATTAAAAAATAAAGCTTCTTGACATTTGAAAATACTCTCACTTTGGAGAAACTGTCACTCCTCTTCACATCTGCACGTAAGGGGATGGTCAAAAGAGTCATCTGGGGATAAAGAAGCGTTCTCCTCACAGCAATGGCTATGTAAAGTGTTGAGGAGGCCATGCCACGCTGGCTTAATGTGAGCACTTGTGTCTTATAGCTATATGCCACAAATGTTTAAAGCCTAGATTCAACGCGTATGACTATGGGCGTTAGACTGTTCAGAAAGATAAAAGAGGTGTCACCCTTTGCTTCTCAGACAAGAGGGGGTGATTCATCCTGCCTAAGCCATGAACTAGTCTCTGGAGATGTGGCTTTCTCTCTCCACTTATCACAGCAGGGGCCTGGGGGGCCATAGCTATGACTTCAGTGTCTGCTGCTTGGTAGGATGTGATTCAGCCTTAGAGTTTAGCATGATAAAAGAACTTACTAGAAGTTCTTGATTTTGGGGTATTCTGTTTTTTCTACAGGTGCAACGATCTGCAAGTTCTAACTTCAAACATGGCCTGTAAAACCTGGTTGTGGCCTCTACCACCGTGTGCATACGTGCATGTAAGCTGAAGGAAAATGTCACTGAAAATTCATCTTAGAGCAGCAGAAGCCAAATCAGCACAATTCCTCCCCTATGTTGGCTAAGGCATTCAAAAATCCAGAGGCCATTCTGCAGAGCCAGGTACACTCACAGGTTGCTGGTATTCACCTTTATCAGAATAACAGCCTTCCATCTGTTCTCCACTATCACCTCCTTGGAAATGTGAGTGGGATTAATGAGGACTAAACGTCTGACAGTGCCATGCCAGAAGTCAAAAGAGGAGCTTCTTTATCTCTGCTCACCGGAACCTCTTCTGAAGGGCTGTCTCCTCCAGACTTGCCTTCTCTACACATGCCTCTTCGTACGGAAAAATTGCTGAACAAAAGAAACTGAGTTAAGGTGAACAGCTTCAGTTGTATTACAAGTTTTAAGACATAAGGATGTGATCTATTCTGAAAGTCCCTGATGATTTATTTAGTGAGCACATTTTTACATTGTTTCCTTTAACATCAGAGAAAATGTGCCTTTGGAGAGGCACAGCTTTTATCTCATCGCCTTTAAAATCATACCACAGATCTCAAAAGAAAGGCTATGCCATGTCAGAATTTAAAATATTCACCTTATGGCTGCCACCCAAAGTAGATGAAATATATGCCACTGAGTTTTAAATGACTGCTTATGCTGCCAGTCATAGTCAGATCCTGAACTGAATGATGTAAGTTCCCTCTGTTTCCCTGAAAGCAATGAAGCTGAATCTTTTTATGCCAGAAAAGGATCTGGCCCTTAAGTTTCAGTGTCTTCCAAATCCAAAGTAATTTTATCCACTTGAATAATTTATCGTCATAACCTATTTTTCATTAATTCGACTATGCTCTTGTTCCTCTCGGGCTTGGTACTTACAGTGTAGCTCTACTGTGAAAAACAAGGATGTGAAATTAGCACCTTCTTACTCAGCACATCACTTTCCTGTGAGAAGTCAGAAAGAGTGCTGCTTAACTTACCATGAAAAGTACTAAAATCTCTCTGTTCCTCCTTCCCTGCTTTCCACCCAGCAGGACCAATGGAGCTGGAGGGAAGCACACAGGTCAGGATTTTTGGCTCTGTATTTATGTGACAGTCAACCGAGCTCCAGGGCCACCTGGGCAGCCTGTGGGTCTCTGGGCTGTGACCACCATGACCCTCCTGCTGCTGACGGTGAAGTTGCAGCTGCCAGCAGAGCTTGCAAAGCCACTGCCACTGATGGCAAGTGAAAACAACATGAGTTCCCACTTCCAGCTGATGTGCTCAGTTCAACAGAGACAGATAGTCTTGTGTTTTAAAATTAATCTTAGGCATAAGGATTGCAGGACGATGGACACTAAAATTCTAGGGACTAGAAAACAGCTGAAGCTGTTGGTTGACATGCTGTAAAACATCTCAGGTGTACACACTTCTGTGCTAATCCTTAGGGATTCGTTTAGTTAAAGAGATTCTGGAATCAGACTGGGGGGCCCAAAATCAAGAAAGATTTGAGGATGATTTCTTAAGAAACTGTTTGTTCATACAGAGACCGATAAAGTAACATTGATATAAGATCTCTTGAGGAAGACAATACATTTTGAGGCAATACTCCCTCTAATGTATCCAAATTATTTATTTTTCTACTTTTCCAGATAAGTCCTTTCTAAACCTCACACTGCAAATTCAAGATTAGTTTTCCCCAAGAAAGCATATGCAATATATTGTAAAAATAGGACCTTTCAAAAGAACTCTGAATTTTTCTTTGCCATAGGACATCATTTATTACAAGAATATTCTTCAAATTTAGACAGTCTTTAACATATGACTAACTCTGAAGTCACTTTGTCTGTCAAAAGGTAAAGGGCAAATGAGTTATAAGGGCAGCTGGGTCATCAGAATTCATTCTCTTTGGACCAGATGTAGTAAAAAATATCCTCAGTCTTCAAACAGCTAAAGTCCCAAAAGGCCACAAATCCTAGCCTTGCAACAGGCCAACTTATCCAACACAAAGGTCAGCATCATTAAACAGAATAAACAAACCAATCCTAGAGCCAGAAATGACAGATCTGCCTGGGAGGCGAAGGAGTCGTGCAGCTGTCTCTCTGGGCCTCCTTCATTTCCACACTTGCACAGTCCCAAACTTCTTTGTACAAACTCTCACACACACACACTCTCTTGTGTGTTACACTCCCTACACACGTGTGCACACACATGCCTGTACAATGCATGCATGCACGGGACCAGGCAAAAATCCCCACAAAACATGGGAATCCAAGAGATAGGCCATTACCAAACAGTATGGAAGCACCAGCTGATGGAACTGGGCTCTTCTGCTCATGTACTGTCCTCTGGACCTCTAGCCTTACTCCTCACTGCCTTGCAGGAAATAGTGTTTTGGTCAGGGGTTAACAACAGCTTGCAGAGTAGAGAACTTGTTTCTACTTCCAGCTCTCACTACCATCTCACTGGCTTCTGCCAGTCAAAGCCAGGCTAAACCCCGTGCTCATTCCTCTGCCTGCCTTCTCACCAGCTGAAAAGGCGCAGGATGTGTTCCCACCAGCCCTGGTACTGGCACCCAACACTCCCAGTGGGGATCGTGCTCCAGCCCGCACCTCCACCTTCCATTACTGCCCTGGAGCCAGCAGCCACCAATCCTCCTGCAGCAACCAGCACACGTGGCAGCACAAGACTAAGAAGAGAGGATGCTCCTTTCTTTTTGTGACGTTCACCCATGGCTCCCTCTACCAATCTGTGGCCCAAAAAGACCTCAAACAATTCCTCTTCAAGGAACCAAGGAAGTAGCTTAGGCACTTGGAAGTACTTTTAACAGACAAGAGCACAGCTGTTTGCATGCTTATTTCCTTCTGTCACCACGCTGGAATACATCCTGTGCTTAGAGTCATACTAACCTCTAATGGATCTGGGGAGGATACAGACTTTACAAAACTACAGGCATTAACAGCTGGCTGTGAATCCAGAAGGGAGACCTGCTTTCTCCTGCAAGTGTATACCAGGGCCAAACCTCAGCTCCAAAGCAAGGTGACGACGCTGCTTGCTCCTACCCGAGTGACGCCTGTCACGCACCGTCCTGAGGTGTTGAGCAGTGGCCTTGGAGCTACGAGCTCGAGCTGCCACAGCAGGAGCTCAGCAGCAAATGTGAACCTGCTGGCTGTGGAGAGAAGCTCCCACCATGCAGGACCAGCTGCTTGAATTTTCTTTCACTTTTTAAAATTACTTTTATAAGCTTTCAGTATGAAAGAGATTAGGTAAAGCCCCATTCTAGGCTGCTGTGCATGAAATTTAAAATACCCATATTAATGCAGAAACAAACCAGCTACAACATTCAAAGCTAAATGCTGTAAATAAGTAGCTATGCAGTATGAAGAGAGGACAAATCTCAGCTGGGACTTGACAGATTCAGGTTTTGTTCTCATTTCTACCCTTGACCTGTTCAGTGACTTTGAGTAAGTCGTTGCTTCCTTTCTATTTCTTTCTGGGTCAGGAACTGCCTGTCATTTTGTGTTCATCACAGCTGGCATGAAAAGCCCCAGTCGTAGTGAAGATCTCTGGACACTACTTCAATAAAACCAATATCTAAATACCTGTTAAAAAATGAACACAGAGAAGCCTTTTTCTTTCCTTGGTAAAAAGGTATCATGTTACAATGACTGAAAACTTCAGATGTTCTATTAAGTATATAAATATGTACCTACATAACTGCATTTACACCAAACACACACATATTCAACTATGTTCCTAATTAAAATCTTGGAAACTATCACAGCTTTACTAGATTAATTCCCACCTCTGTACCTCTAAGATATTAAAGTTTTATCGTCTCACTTCTAATAGATTTGCTATATCTTACCAATAAGATTTATTTTCTAGCTTTGCATAAAACTCAACTCTGAATGCATTTTTTAAGCCATCATTATCCCAAGCACACGGCACAGAATTGTATTTATGTTATACTGAATCCTCATATTTTTCAGTCTGTATTTGAAAGAAGTTAACATTTTTCTATCCAAATCAATCTGCTTCTCAGCAGTCAATGCTGAAATAAGCCTTTTTCTAGTGTTTTAGGCATCTGTTCTGCCTTTTCTTACCTCTCTCTCCCCACTTACGTGTATAAATGTCCATTTATAAGCTGCCAGCTGAAATAGATGCCAAACTTAATCCAACTGCATAAATTCACAACACAAGCTGCAAAAAGGACATCACTGCATGCCTCAAGAATTCACAGCCTCTCTTAAAACATCTGACAGAATCCCCTGAAATTGTACTGGAAAGATTCAGTACTTTATTTCCATGGATGTGCAGCAAGGTTTTTGTTCTTGCTGTGGGCACCTGATTTCTGATGTACGTGTTGAGATATGACTTGCAAGAGCAAAGAGTTCAAGGTCATTTATTTTCTAGACTCACGGTGAGCAGGGAATTGATGCCGTATCTGCTAAGCAGAAGCAAGGGTCAGGGAACCTTGAAATAGAAGACAGTAGTGCTGCAGATCACATGAAGAACAAATAAACAATGAAAACATCGAATAATAATAATAACAACAATTAAAATAAAATGGGAGCAAAAGTAATGGGAAGTCTTGAAAACCTGTTTTGTGGTAAAGCCATTGAGTTCTCTGAAAGTTTTGAGGGCTTATAAGGTTGGCAGTGTCACACTTTTTTGGATGTTTGGTCAAGCCCTGGTTCAAAAACCAGAAAGCAATAACATATAAATTGATTTTGATTGTTAACGTACAGACACCAACTGAGATGGGATATTGGTTGTAAAATCTGACACATCCTGACAGGTGGAACACACATTTAAAATGTTTGGTTTGGTTTTTGGAAGAAGGAAGAAGACAGCAGCATTGAATGACAAAAATTTTAAACATCAAGGATAAGGAAAAATTGATGTTTTCCATCAGATAGTATGATACTTATATTTTCTTACTGATAAAGAAAGTTATGTATTTGACAATGTTTTTCATCACAAAATGTAAGAGCAGCAATTTTGGACAACTTGTTCAAGGTCATTAAAAATTCTTCTCTTACAGAATTTTAATTATTTTTTATATAAAAAAGAAATTTATAATTGGATATAGAACAGTATTAGCATTTTCAAATGCTGCTGGATTGAGAAATGGCTAGTTTTTGTTTGCCAGTTCAAGTGTCCCCCTGGAAACAGAGCTGCAATATTTGATTTGTAATTCTAGTTGGCAGCAAAAACTGGTCACCATGTCAGAACTGTTCTGACAGAGTAAATGACTGAAGTAATGACGGGAGGAAACCTGCAGGGAAGTAACTTTATTTCTTTTAGGAAGAAGTAAGTTTATTTTTTTCAGAAATGTTAGCTGAGCTTGCATCAGTGGGGTCCCATGGGTTCCCCTGACCACCATCCCCATCTTTAAATAAGTAACAAGCTACCTCCAGTGACAAACACTTACCCATCACTGCTGCATCACTTCTGGACCACTGATGTATGAGCTGCTTCTGCCACCAGTGAAAGCTCACAATTTGCCAGCTCAAGAGCCCATCCTTTGCTAATGGATTACTTTTGAAATGTCTGCTCTAAGTGGAAGGTTTTATTTATTTATTTACTTTTTCTTAAGAGGTGTACAAGCAACACGCAGTTTGGGCTCTGGCTTCTTATAGTTGAGTCCCCAGTCTTCTTGGTCATTGTTTTCCAAGTCTGCACAGAAAAAGGCTATGAGGGTATCAGGCTAAGCCTGCACAGCCAAGTTCTTTTTTCTCCCTTGAAGACCCTCTCAAGCATGGCAAGAGAACCGCAGCAGGCTTTCAAGGACGATACTTAAGCCGCAGACTAAGGCATCCACTGAATGAGGCATCGTTGCCCTCCCACAGACATCCTGAGCCCTGGACCTCAGTGACAATTTCATGCTTTTCATCTCTTAGTTACAGGATAAATAGTCCCTCCACAAAGGTGCTGTGAAGAGCAACAAAATGACACGACTGACACATTCAGGTATGATTGTATTGTAAGTCACAGGAGAATCACTTATACCCTTATTCATGAAAGGCTTTGAAATCCTTTTGGGGAAAGCAGTGAGGATTTAGGCAAAGGAAAATATACTTAGTTAGCAAGACTCTGGATGCAAGTTGGTGTTCCCTTTGTTACCTGTAGCAGGCAGGTAAAGAAAAGGGCCTCTAAGGTAAACCTGCTCCCTGATGGACAGAGAAACAAGCACAGCTGGAGCATGTAGCCCATTTAATCTTAGGGCCCCAGAGAGAATGTGAATCGGTGATGTGGGGAGTGGGTAGGAAGGGGGAGAAGCAGGGTGGATGTACGGGTCACAGACATTTCCACTGCAATACCATCCTCATCACAGACAACGCACAGTGGTAAATGATGCAGATGAGCAACTCCCCAAGCTCTCACAGAGCTCCACAAACTTCCACCAAAAAGAAACTTTTTACAAGTGAACCACTTATTTCATTTAAATATGTAGCCTGTATAATCAGAGTCTTTGAAGTAGGGAGACAGATGATCAGGATTTGCCTTTTGATCTTTCCAAATTGTTTTAGCAAGTAACAACTATGCCTGAAGTCTTTTCTGGGAAACTTTATTAGCAACGATGTTTACAGCAATCTTAGAGACCAAGGTTGTCCTAGTACTGCTGTTAAATAATCCTCCAGAAACTGAAATCTTACAAAGCAAACTTAGGGTCTACAAATAACATTATGAGTTTTATGTAAATTCAACTAAAATCCCCAATCAAACCAGCTACAATTCTATTCAATGCTCTGTACATATTCACATTAAAAATATTCACAGGATCTGCTGGATTCATGCAGATCTCAGTCCTGTTCTCCATTCATCTACTTGTTCCCAACTCAAGTCAATGGATCTTGCAAGAGAACCTCTAGATGAGAAAACAGATGAGGCTCTGAAGCAAAAAAGGACTGACTTTATCAGCAAACCAGAGACCTCCTCACACTTAAAAAAGAGCAGCACAAGCTGCCCGGTTGTAAGCTACAGCAGCTCCACAGATTAGCACAAGTGCAATGATAATTTTTACCAAAGGCAACTAAGAGAGGCTTCTCCTCCTTGCTGTCTGTTGTAAAGGACTGTGCTCACATTTCACGTTCCACACAACTCCTGAAATTAACAAGAACATTCACAGCCACTGCTTTTAGACAGCCCACACACAGAAAGACACTGTGGTTTGAACAAAGGAAGCAGGATTTTTTTTACCTTTTGTTTTTTGTTCTCAAGACAAGGAAAGCAAAATTGCTTCAGGCAATCTTCCTAGCCCACACTCATGCAGTGCAAAAGGGAAAACAGCCCACTTGTGAAAACACAGTTATCACCTACATTTTATTGAGGAAAGCCTAAAATTCATCAACTGCAGTAACTGGAATGCAGAAATTGTTTTAAAAGTTTATTTTTTCCAAGCAATTTCTGGGTCAAAAAAGAAAAAAGAACTATTCTGGGCTCCTCCCCCTAAACAGCCTATCTGATAAATTGAATCTATTTTAATGAAAATATTTATGAATAAGATTTCAGTCTTCTTACAACTGAAAAGTGAAATTGTATATAGGAACAATGAAAGTAATGTTAAACTATGAGCTAACAATTCCACTGGGGTACTTTGGTGATGTCAGATATGCTGGTATTTTCTCAGCAATAATACACCTGAAAATGAAGTCAATTTCTATTTGTTAAACATATGAAACTGGTCACAGTTAAGAGGGAAAAATATAATAAGGATTTACACAGTTATCCTTAACCTTCTAGCACCATGCCATCATACTGCTAGAAGCAGATGGGCAATTATACAAAACAATTTGAAATACAAAAGACTTGTGGACAGGGGAGTTGCTGGCGCTTTTCAAGCTTCCTACTCTTGAGAAGCATTTCAGCATTTTATTTAGAGACTGAAGCTATAAGAAGTTACAATCACTTCTCAAAAGTCAAATGGCAGCAGCATTCAGGAGAGAGCAGCTCCCTGCCTTTACCTTGTTCGTATTCCCTCCTTTATGTTTTCATGGTGTATCGCTCTCTAAATTATGGAGTGTATTTGTCTTTTTCTTTTCTCTCATCCTCTGAAATGCATTTAAAGCATCAATCCATTATTAAGAGGCAAATCATAGAAGCTGGAAGAAGTGAGGTAGTGTTGGGGGCTCAAGTGTAGAAAACTCACCCTTATTTAAGTGCATCTCAGATTGCAAGTATAGAAAAGTATGCTTCTGAAAATACTATTGATATTGATTAGCTCAGAAGTGAAACTGTGGGAAAACATTTAGGTAGTCTGAATTTTTCAGCTTCATTTGTGTCACTTTGGCACTTGCAATAAAGTGCTTTCCCTGATGTCCATCACACACCTACAAAGAGATGCTTCAGACAATCGCTGAAGCAGCTGCTCAGTGTAGTGTGGCCGTTGGGCAGAAGTTTCCTTCCACGAGTCTGCAGAAATTCCTCGGGCCAGACTTGTGCATCCATGCTCACCAAGCTGCCCTGTATTTTAACACATACAACTGTGGTACATCAGAAAATGCATAAATGACTGGCCAAAAAGGATCATTTCTCCTTTCAGGAAGAAAAGGTGCAGCTAGGGACAATAGGGGTTCAATCTGTTTTGCTTATCAGAAAAGAAAGATAAAAAATGACTACACAATACCTACCAAGGGACTGTATGAACTGAGAACCCAGCTAAATGGAAATGAATGGCTTGAAGCAGCAAAATTAAAAGAACAAACAACACTGGTAATCAGTGGGAAAAAATACCAACAGACACAGCGGTTTTTCCATTTCTGGTGCTGTTCAGAGCTTTTATAGAGAAACATCTGTCTGTCTAACACAAGCCACAGACACCAAAAAAATCAAGGAAACTGGGTGACTTAAAACTGCCCACCACCTTTGAAGTACACTTTGGGGACAAACTGCCTCTCCTTTTGACAAAAACTGTTTTCAGTGGACCTATCTGGAACAGCACACATATAGAGTTTCTAATACACCATTTCACAGTAATGGCCACACTGGTACCTTCTTGTCAAAGAAATCCATTAAAGGAGACACCAGCCTGATAGAACAAGAAGTTGAGAAAGAAACTAAACCTGTTAATGTAAACTGCACGTACATTCTCTACAAAAAGAACTGCCATTCTCTTGCTTCATAACTACCTTTTTCGAGTCTTATGACAGTGATTTAAAAACAAAACTCCTCAATCTTTCACACACATCTGTGTCACATTTCAGATGTGGCATCCACTGTTCAAAGCAAAACTGAGTATCTTCTTTAAATTACTTTACCATTTTCTGCAAAAAAGGGCCTGAACTTCATAGCTCAGATTTAGCAGACTCAAGTAAATTTAGCTGCAAAACTTAAAATAGGTACATGCTTAAGTGCTCAGCTGAACTAGTTTCTCATAACACTTTCCTCCTCCACAGCAGAGTTCATGCAGTAACTTTGCTGGTCACTGACAACACAGCACTTAAGACATAGGAGACAACTGTTAAACAGCTTTTCCTCCTATTAGCTTTTGAAATGAATACTTTATTACTTCATACAAGACAGTAAAAATAATAAAAATAATCAACGACTTTTAATAAAAATTAAAAGGATTTAAACCCAAATCTTATTAAAAAGCCAAACTTAAAACCAAACTAAAGAAATACTGTATTTGCACACACTTTTTAAGGAAGAGATTACAATTTTCTTTTTGATATCAACAGGCACTCTTCATTCATCATCTGCAAGAAACTAGGTTAGGTCTCCATAGGCCACAGTCAGAGTTATTAAGTAAGTAAATATGCCACTGCTTCTGTGCCCTCCTTTTATTTCCTTGCTTCTTCAGTCTCCTCTGGCTCTCTCTCTTGATGCTCTCTTTCCCACCTCAATTCTTTCAACTCCTGTCTGTACTTCCGTTCAATGAACCGTTTCTGATGGGCCATCTGGGGAAAGTTATCTGTCACAAGGAGGAATATTTTACATTAATAAACAAACTGGTAACAGAGAAAGCCTCAGCTCATTTTGTTTTAAACTTTGATGTTATTAGAGGTTGGGGGGGAACAATGTTGTTACCATTTTTACTCATTTATTTCTTATAATACATAGTAAACCAGGACTGTGTCATAAGACTTTGGTTTCTTTATGATTTCTTTACATCTGTTTCTCCTGCTACAAAGCACTGCCAAATCTAATACACTCACAAAAATAAAATATAAAATCCTGGTACAGCAACATGGCCAGGTATTACCTGGATTTTACATTCTGTTCCCTTAGCAACAGGTGGTCGATACTGAAAAATGAATGTGAAACTACTGTCAATGCTGTCAGGGTTTTTTGTCTTGTTCTCACTCCAAAAAGTATGAGCCACTGGTTTCAAGCATTGTACAGATGTTTCCATTATTTTTATTATTGTTTTAGACCATGCAGAATCGACTGTAGGCCCCACATTATGGCAGGGATCCTAATGGGAAAGTAATAGTGTAGCAAGATGGAATGCAGTAAAATCTGTTCCTGAAAAAGTTAATGCTTGGCTATGTACCAGAAGACAGCCTTAGCGTAGTCTGAGAGCATGGATGAGTGAAGACTGCCTGAAACAGACTGGACAAGGCTGAGGTGATGGAGGCACAGCTGGGGAGATGGACGCTCCTGCTTTCAGGCATTTGTCCCTTGGCTGATACGCAGGTACACATTAGAACTGAGACTGTAAAAACAGCTTATATAATTGAATAGAATTTCTCTCACTTTAGCACACTGCTCACAGCATGTGATGTTTTCTGCATGACCAGGGCGCTGACATTCACATGTGTCTGTGCTGTGGAGACCGGCACCCTCCATCCAGTCAGAAAGCAAAGGGGTGTAGAGTGTGTGACAGGCTGCAGTTGGTGGTAAATCCTGCTGGGATCACAGAGCTCTGGGATGAGCACTGCCTCCCTATCCAGTCTGAGATGAATGCAAAAGATTACTACACTGACCTTTAAAGCCATAAACAAATTTGGTAGATGTCTCAGCAAAAGGCCTCTCTCTCTACCACTGGCTATTGAGAGAGAATTTAGCTGAGGCTTCTCAGGGAGGAGTACCTTGGCACCAAGTTTCTTCCTCCTTGGCACCAAGTTTTGTCCTCCTTTTTCTGGGTCCCAGGCAGCATGGATTCTCAGCTAGAGAATATGGTGCAGAAGACACATAAACTGCAGGAGTTTGTGGTAGAGCAGAATAACTTTCTACTGCTTTGTTTTATTGGCCAGTGAAATTTGTGCCCTTTATTATATATACTACAGGAATAAAAGGTTTATTCATCAGTTATTTACAACTTGGGCATAGGAGAGTATATTTATTTAAACCAGAAAGCAATCTAAACAAAATTGGTTTTAAATTGCTGTTGTTCCTAAAAACACTAGTGCTTTGTTTAATGGAGTTCTGGGATATTTTGTTGCTCATGTGCCCCATAAAATGAAAATCAGATTTTCAGCACTGTGCCCATAACATGATTCTTTCAGAACTCAGCTCGGTAGCAACCTGTTCTAATACGTTTAGGATGGTAAGAAGGAAATCCATGTAATAAATTCATCATGGCTATCATATAAATAGGTATATGAAAACTACTTTCACTTGAAGTTAACTACTTATGCATTAAAAACCCCAACAAACAAACAGAACAAACCAAACAACTCCACTCCACAACCATATACATAATAGAACAGGGGCCCTTAAGGGAGGGCCTCCATCCCCAAAGATAATCAAAACTTGACTGGCAAGGCACAGAGAAACTAACCTGAAAGTTGGCTCTGTCTTGAAGGGCAGCAAGAGCACAGACCTCTAGAGGTCCATGGTATTTAAACAAATATCTATGCCAGAAGAGAGCTATGAAGTCCTTGGATTGGTAGGCCATGAAACTCAGAGCTCTCAAGTGGTGATACTGTCACAAGAAAATTCACTTGAAGAAAACTTCAGTAACTTCTTGCAGATAACTCAGTATAGAAGGGAAGTTACATTTTTCTACTTGTCAAATTTACTGGTGGTGAGAAGCACATGCTTAGCAGATGGATATAAAAACATATCTGAACTACAGAGATTTATTGCCTTCTGAAATTTTTAAGCTCTTGGATTTCCACATGCAGAGATAACAGATTAAAAACCTTTGACATCTGAGGAACTGCATGTGTTTCCTTTGAATGAAATGCAAAAAATGGACTTCCCACATTCTTCTCTAAATAGAGAATTTCTGCTGTACAAAATGCTTGTAATGTTTTTGCTTACAGGTCACTCACACCTGGCACTTTAATCCAACTGACCAAAGTTATTTCATAGAAGAAGCTTGCCCACACTCATTCTGAGACTACATTTGAATGAAGGACTCCCATGCTGGCTATGCAGCACATAATTTAGAGAGATGTATACACAGATCCCTGGATCTACAGCTGATATTAGCCCTTCTTGACATATAATATTGATTTAAATTGTTGGGGATCTGCCTGTTAGATTTTAACCTAGTACACTGATAATCTTGAGATCAAATTTTATTTTCTATGGCCACATTTTCCTCTGCTCCTGAATTAAAGAGTGAGACAACCAGGGCATCAGAGACTATGCAGTCTCATCCTACTGCATACTCAAGCATGGAAAACCTCAACGAAACTTTACTGCACAGGCTTCCCTGGAAGTTGCATCCTCTGTAGCTTATCAACTCCCTTTAAGAAATACCTGCTGGGATCATATTAACTTCAACTGCTACAAAACTGCCTTGATGGTACTAAGAGGAAAACCTGCTGCTTAGAAGCTGACAGCACTTAGCATATGTGTTCTGTTCAGAACTTATCCCCCACAAAACCTGCACCTCGGCTCACTAAAGCACGAGCAAATAAAGTACGAATTCTGCTGCCCAAATAGCTTACATTTTTCAAGTGCGTCCATTGCAGCTCCCATTTCTGCTTGCTGAATACTGTGAAAGACAAACAAAAACATGTTGCATGAGACCTAAACTGTACAGAATAAACTGAAGTTTCTGAAAAAGCAGAACACCAGTTAGTCTTTTGTAATGAAACTTTTTGGATAACCAGCAGCTAGTAATTCCTAGAGCGCATGATATATCAGCCTTTCCATAAATATGTGAGCAATAGTACTACAGCTCCAGTAGAAAAATTTTTAACTTAAACCAATAACAATAACAAAATATTCCGGTCCATTCTTCACTAAGCATTTGCTTTTACTTGAGAGAAAAAAAGGAACAAAATCACAGATATGTGAATGTTAAAAAAAGCAATGAGATTTTTGTAACTACCACCAAATTCAGTAGCATAAAATGAGGCTTTTGAGGCTCATGGTTGAAGTCTTTGAACACTAAGAACCATTCCAAAATGCCTGACAGTAGTAACCTCAGAAAAAAAAATCCATACTAGTGTGGCACTCTTAACTTGACAGTGTAAATTGCATAGTAACCTGGGAGCAAATCCCAAAATAAAGACCCTATTTCCTGGAAGCTGTTCTGCATTTTCTAGTCTGAGAGCCATAAATAATTAGCATTGCTAGCCACCTTGAAGGCAAGTTCACCAAAATAACCTTAAGATCCAAAATTATACCGACATTGAACCCTTCAGGTATTCCTAAAGCAGAAAAGTTTGAAGAAGACTCTACAGTTTTCCATTTCTAAGGCAAACTATACAACTGTCTATCTCCATGGCTAGTCATTTTGGACACCACCACACTCTAACATATTGTGAATAATTTTTTACTATACCTTGGGCCTTTACCACATCCTATTCTTTCCCCTTTGAAGTAAACAGCTACTGTGTATGTCCTGGCATGAGAAGGTCCCACTGTCTGCAAGGTCCTGAAAGAAAAAATATTTTATTCAAGCAGGGAGCATTAAAACACACAACCTGTTTGTGGCACGTAGATCACCAAGCTTTCAGTCTGGTCAATACGTACAGTGCAATTAATGCAAAACATAGAGCAAGGGGTGAAGGATGTCTGTATAGACCACATTAACCCAGTGATTACCAGAACAGTATTTATATCAATCACATTAATGCCTCCAGGCTTACTCAGGAGCACCACATGAAAATCAAAACTTTATTTAACCTATAAGCAAAAATGCAACCTATAACCTAAAGTGCTCAAACACTGTGGAAACACTTGTAACAACGTAATAAATTATGCATAGCTGTGCAATTGCAAATAAACACACCCATACAATTACATGTGCACTAGAAGTTTAGTCCATGAGAGTTTTGCAGGTAGCAAGGTTTTATAAGGACTTTGTATTAGACACGGTAGCTCTCTACACTGAATTACCACAGCACAAAGAAATTTTCCATCAGCTTTGAAAAGTTAGTTTGTCACAAAACAAACTTTCCATCTGACCTAAAGTCTAGGACATATATCAACAACCATCTAAAAGGGAAAAGGTAATTCCCCAGATGTGCAAGGAATTGCTTCTTTTGCAGTTTCTTACTGCTGTCCCAAATCTCTCTCCACTTTCAGATCAAGTTCTGTCCGCTACCTTGTTTCTTTTTAGAAGGAGCACGAATTTCACATCAATTTTTAAAGTATCTAACTAAAGTACTCTATCTCTCTGTGCACTGTGACAAGAGCAAATAAAACCCACCCTAAATTTAAAAGCAGTAGTACTGACTGCAGTGAAATAGATAACCCCAAGAAAAGGAATTTAACAAGATAATAGGAAGATAACAGTGTATTACTAGGTCTGAGCTGTACTATAAAAATCAATTTATCATCACAGCAAAACAAAACAAACATTTGGTATTTAATACTAAGTGGTTTTCACAAAAAATAGGGAAACCTTTTATTGTGTTCATCCCCCTCAGTCAAGACAAAGCCCTGAACCTTCACACAGAGACACGGAGGAGTCAGACCTGCAGAGCACGGGCTGCAGTGTTAAAGGGATGGCACATCTGGACACAGTGTGTGTGTCTCTGTCACTGAACTGCTACATTGCATTGGAAACCTTACTTCAGTACCTGTGACAAATGCACTGACACTTTCATTCCTCCTATCTTTTTGATATAACAACCCCAACAACACAAGCCTTGAACTTCCGTAGACTTTATCTCTTCTTTTGGGGGTTAATATTGCACCCTTTCCTACATTAATTGAATGGATATGGATGCAATATACAGCCTAAAGCTTATTATCTCTTTGAAGCACCTACTACACTACTTAGCAACTGGAGGCGAAAAGGGAGATCTATCCATCCAGCTTCAGGTATCCAGCTGAGGTGTACAAGTTAAAAGGTTCGCTGCCCTGAGCTCTTTGTCACTGAAAAGGGGAACATTTGTGAGCTGAACTGAACAGCAAAAATGTCCTAAACTTGTGCTGCCCTTCAGTGCCTGACTGTGGATGAGAAAGTGCCTATAATCAGGAGGTGTTAACATAAGGGATTTTTCTGTTTGCATAATAATGTCAAGAAACTTTATCTGTTTCTGAGAGCAGAATGAAGACACCTTGACCTCATAACAAAACAACCATCTGTTTAACTCTTCATTTAATACTGACATTCCTTACATTAAAAAAAAAACAAATACAGAATTATGGCAATTAAATACACCACTCCCAAATAAAAACAATGTTCTTCCCTTACAGATGTAAAGATAAAATGCTTACTAATTCTTCCTTATAATGGCTTAAAACACCTAAACTGTAGAAAACACTGGTTTCAGTATTTTCCATCTTCAGACAAAGAGAGACTAGAGTGCTTGGGTAATGACAATAAAAATAAACTATGGGAAAAATGCAGGGTGACTGATCACATCTTGCTCCATATACAAGGAAGATCTGTAATCAGCTGGTATCCATATGATGCCTGTTCTTACTTGTAAAGAGGTATGTCCGGCTCTTTTCCTTCTGTCCTGAGGGTCAAGCAGCACTGCTGAAGCTGGGATTTAGGATCATTCCAATCTTGATTTAAAATAAACTCCTGTAGAAAGTCCACAAAGATGCTTTTATGATTGAGAGATTGTAGTAAGAGTCTCAAATGCAACAAAGTGTTAAAACACAGTGGCAGGAAAGTAGGAAACCGACTGATCTTACCTTTAGCCGTGGAAAAAAGCAAACATTCATGAAAGTATGAACGTATTCCAAATCTTTATCAATGTACAGGGCAGCAATAAAGGCTGGCGGGAAAAAAAAAGTTAGTGTCACTCATCCAAGGAGAACATTATTGGCTTGCACTTGCAGAAACAAGTATCTCTGAGTACTTTAAAACCATATTCAATTACGTTTCAGAGCAGTGATCTGAAGAGGGTATTATCCTGCATACTCAGGAAAAAAAAAATCAAGTTGACCAAGAGATTAAGTGATTTACCCAAATCCATCCAGTCATTTAAAGTGCTAGAAACAACACTCTGCTCCTAATCTCACATTTTGACCAGGAGACCATGAATACTTACGAATAAATCACTACTGGGTACCATAAAATAATTTAGATATAAATCACTCCTGTTTGTGTGCTATTTCCATTTGTTAACAGGATTTTGCAAAAGCCAAGTGGTATGGATAGCTTGCAAAAGACATCAAAATAGATAAGATGGGGATTAACATTCTTTGCAGAATATTTATCACTGTTACCACTTTCTTTGGAAAGAAGGTAGCACTAACTTCCAAAAATGGACTAAAAGTAATTTAATTTCCACGTAGCCTTCCCTCTTGTGGAGTGACCATTTTAAAACCCCCTTAAATGCAGACAAATTAACCACAGAAATATTCACCTGCTGAAGGAACTACTTTGTCTTTCAACAGTGTCAAGAACATATTAATTAAACACTGAAACTGCTGTTAAATAGCTCAACTCAGATTATAAGATTTAACTTTGAAGACATGCTTTCGACCTGGTCATCATGACCCCTCAATTTTTAAGCCTTCAATTTTCTATCTGCAATTATGCCTCCTTCATGCTTTCACAGAGACTTCAAAACATCTAGGCTAGTCTTCAAAAATCTGGCTTTCAGAGGTATAGGCATAACTCATTTGGAAAGCTGAACATACATTTTTAATAGTGATTTAGGGGATTTCTAATGGCTTTCTTAAACAAGCCCCAAGGAAAAGGAAGTCATTAAGTACTAAATTATTATAACCAAATTAACTCACATTCCAAGAGATCAGCCAATGTCTTAGTTCGAAGTGTTACAGGTCTTTTTGTCTTGTCATTAGTGATGGCAAACTCTTGCATACCCAGCTCTTCTGCCACCTTGGCCTGTGTCCTGTTGTTCACCAAGGAACTTCTCAACAGCTGCAAAAGAAAGAAGTTCTATTCCATAGTAACAATTACTAATAACAAACTACAAAACATAGGAGAGCTACTTTTATCCTTGAGGTTTATCACTTCTGTCAGTTTACTGACATCTTGTTTTAGGACATCTCAAGTGATTTATATAAACGCACACACACAGTCATTCTTTCTACTGGCGATTTTTCCTTTTGTTTCAATTCTTCTCACCAATCTTTACTTACTCAATGGACTTACTACTTCTGAATATATGTCATGCATTTAAAATGCTTGTTTGTAGCTTCTTTGCAATTACGCACCATCTCTTCATGAGTCCTGTTCTTTCTCAGTTAATCTGCAGTTTTCTAGTTTAAGTAATAAACAGTTGCATATATTTTCCCGCATAAAGTGTAAATAAACAATATTCTGGAGCCTGTGGAACAGTCCCCAGTGTCCACCAAATAATAAATAAACAGATGGTGACTAAAACAAATACATATTAAAGGAAGATAGTTCATTGTTTCAGAACTAGCAGATGAGGAAGCTGCTCCATTCCTTTGGCCAGAGAAAAAAATATGCAATTGGACAGCCTGTATGTACTATCTGCTCTGCTAGAACGCAGCACAACTGAGCCAATGCATCCCTGACAAGGATCTGCCCTAACACGTTCCATATATGACAATGTCAAGGATGTGCCCCCAAAATACTTAACCTTGGCTCCAGAGAGATTACCTAAACATAGAGCTCTACCAAAGATATAATCACACACAGCTTAAAGGAGTATTTGGAATTCTAGGGGGAATTTCTGAACCCTTGGCAAGGTCAGCTTTTTTCCTGCTTTTTTGCTTTAAATGGAACAGCATTAAAGAAGTTAGAGCCACTATAGGAGGCAGGGGTGAGAAGTAAAGAATGTCTCTCTTCTCCACTGTTTATGTGCTATCTAGAGTTAAGACTCTGCACACAAATTTTTCCTCTCTTCTTCCATATCACATTTTCTCAGCTTATTAGATCCAAGTTATTTGCTACCTGACTCCACCACGTCAACTGAGCTTACGAAAAATCAAGATTTATTTGCTGCACTTGATACTTCATCTCTCACAACAGATAAATAAAGAACAGTATGTTCATAATTTGTTTGTCAATGATGTATGGAGCAGATACTCACAAACTGATCTTCGTAAACTAGGCAGACTGCAGAGAGCCTTATTACCTAACCTTTACTTAAACTAATTTTCTACTTGTTCCTTTTCCAAATTCTCTGAAGTCCTTAAGATAAATAAACTATACCTTCCCCAACAATATCCTAAGTACCCTAAGTACAATACCCTAATATGTAACCTACGAGACAGAACTGCAGTGTCCCATGAAAAAAAACCTGTTCCTTGTAATGGAAGCAGAAGGATTTCTTCTGTTCTGTTTGCAGACTATTTATTTTGATGGGATCCATAATCATGATTAGTAGTATCATAAAAGAAAGAGCAACATATACACTACCTAGTGAATTACAGACAGAAAAAAAACCCCAGTTACCCTTTTAGCACCGTGGTTATCAACTTGCTCTACATTAAAATTTGCCTCCTCTGCAAGTGTGATCTGGCAAGAAATTAAATTCCCCTTAATGATACAGAGAAGACACAGCCCCTGTGCCTTTCCAGCAGCTTTTTTAGAGTTAATCTCTACTCTGGTATCACACAGCCTGCATCACTGCAGATGCTGTGATACATGATAGGCTCAACTGGAGCTTGACTCTAATTACAAAGCAGTTTTTTTCCTAATTTTTCCATCTTCACCCAACGTATTACCACTAATGACTGTACCAGAAGAATGCATCCATAATCCAGTACTGGAGAGGCTGTATCTTCTAACATCCAACAAAACGTCAATTTCTTTTTTGGAGCGTTATTTGGCTATCTCTAAGTACGTAGATGAGACTATGTGCTCCTTTCTTTTTCTTAAATATAGTTAATTTGCAGACATCTCTCCACAAGCAATCATTTCACACTGGGAAGCCACTGCATTGCCAGTCGAGTGGAATCCTTGACCAAAACTGCCCTCAACACATCAGACACCGCTTAGCTGATATTCTACTATTACTTCATATTTAAGTATGTTCACAGATGACAGGAGAAAGAACTTAGTGTTTGCTGTTTTTCTTCACATTCCACTTTTTCAGTCTCCTTTCTCACATGTCATTTGTCCTCAAACTTAAAAACATTTTAAGATAATTTTCTTTTTCTCTGCATGCACATCTCCAAAGTTCAAATTTTATTTCAGACATTGCCTGCTTCCTCATATCTTTATGTGTTTTCAGCATCCATTCCAACTTTGCAGTTTTACTTAAAAACCTGAAGCGTGCAACTTGTACTTGCCAACTCACTAATCATCACATTAAGCAACACAAAGACATTCTATTCATTGTTCTGAGTATTTACACCCATTAACAGCAACATTTCATATCCTCCTGGCCAAATAGTTCTAGCAAGAGCTATCTTATAACACCGCAAATGACTACATTCTTAGAAGCCATGCAGGAAGCAAAAAACCCCACCAGGCTTTATATCCTGTCTCCTGAATGGTGCAGAAGAATCCATACAAATGTAACTGAGACTTAAGAATTGGTGAAAAGAAATTCAAGCTACTTTTAGTCACAACATGTACTTTTTTCCTTGTAAACAGCTTTAGCCCAAAAGATTCAAGAATCATATTCTTGGTAACACATTGCCTACCAGAGACTTAGCACTGCCATCCCTTTATTGATCTGAGGAAACCACTCTAAAATTAGGCTACATCCTAACTTTAACTAGAAAACTCGACTCACATTCCTGATACATGTATTGCCTTGTTGTTCAAGTAAACTAAAAAAATTTAGTAACTCCAAGAAAATTTGTTACTTGCAAACAAAGCCACAACTGTCCAGCTGCAGTACTAAATGAATAAATCAGGAAAAAACTACATACACTACCATGCTGTATTTAAAGTAGTGTAAATTGGCGAAAGATCCCCAAACTGAGTTGCTCAAAGCCCAAGTAAGAGAGGCAAAAAGGCTATAGCAATCAACAGATGACTATAACTACAGTAAAATTAAATTCAAAAGCTACCATGGAAGCTCCAGATGGAAGACAAGAAGAAAACTGGACCAAAACAGACTGTAAAAACTTTTTATCAGGATGTATAACCCTGCTTGTATGCAAGTTCAACAGACTACAAGTCAGGAATAAAAAAAAGTCATATGATACATCTATTTAGATAAATGGTTTAAGACACCCATCTTTAAACAAGAACTAGTCTTGGTCCTCAATTTCATTGTTGACATCTTTAACATTTTTGATCCATTTCACAGACTGAACAGAAATTATTGCAGTGGGCTCATAAATCACCATTTTCTATTCATTGCAGTGCTCATGACTTAAAATTAACAAAGCCTTATTAAGAGCAGTGGTTGCTGAGGCTTCTTTTATTAATCAAACTCAGAATAATTCACTAGCTGTTCCGATAATTTCAGTCTCCATCCCACTCTTGCTCTTTTGGAGGATATGATTGATGGCAGTCTCACCGTTAAGTGCCCTTCATGATGATCGGGGAAATGTATGAATAAATACTCTGTGGCTACCAACTGCATTATAGAGTCACCCAGGAATTCCATCCTCTGGTTGTGGCCTCTGAAAAATGAGACATCAGTGCAGCAAAATCAATAAGCACTCAGTGAGGAAAAAACCAAAACCAGCATGCACACACAAATTAAAATGAAGAGTGATCTGAAAGTGAGCCTTGCTCATTCCCACACACATTTAAGACAATTTTTCAGTGTTAATCAGGTGAGATGAAAACACAGCTCATTATTGTAGTAACACCAACTTACAGACAAAAAATCAAATTGGGACAGCTACAAATAAATGCAATCATTAGATCACAGATCACAGACTAAATGAAGGAAAAGAGCAGTTGACATCAAATCTGTAACGGGATAAATCTCTATCTCAAACTTGTTTTAAGAAAGTGAACTAATGAATGCAATGACTTCAACAGAGAAAAAAGTCTGCCCATTCACAAGAAAGAAAAGGATCAGGGTTTAAACTCATACAAGATCCTGGAGAGGGTAACCACTTAAATGAAGTTTAACAGGGGCAAGTGCCAGATTCTCTGTCTGGGACAAGGCAGCCCAGGTTGTGTGTATGGAGTGGGGAATGAGGGGCTGGAGACAGGCACTGTGGAATTGGACCTGGGGGTCCTGGTTGATGGCAAGTTGAACATGAGCCAGCAGTTCCCGGGCAGCCAGGAGGGGCAGCCGTGTCCTGGGGGGCATCAGGCACAGCATCGCCAGCTGGGCAAGGGAAGGGATTGTCCCGCTCTGCTCTGCACTTGGGCGGCTGCACCTCAAGCACTGGGGGCAGTTTTGCCACAACAGAAAGATGACATTAAGCTCTTAGAGAGTGTCCAAAGGCAGGCAATGGTGAAAGGTTTGAGGGGAAGCTGTATGAGGAGCAGCTGAGGTCACCTGGTCTGTTCAGCCTGGAGGAGACTGAGGGGAGACCTCACTGCACAGGGGAAGTGGAGGGGCAGGTACCGATTTCTTCACTTTCATAAACAGAGAAAGGGCTCAAGGAAACAGCATGAAGCTGAGTCAGGGGAGGTTTATGTTGGATATTAGGAAGAAGTTTTTCACCCAGAGGGTGGTTTAACACTGGAAGGGCTCCCCAGGGAAGTAGACATAGCACCAAGCCTGTCTGAGTTCATAAAATGTGTGGACAACACTCTCAGGAACACGGTGTGATTCCTGGGGTGTCCTGCGCAGGGCCAGGAAGTGGACTGGATTATCCTGATGGGTCCCTTCCAACTCAGCATATTCCACAATACTGTTTCCTTGAAAACAGGGCCTGGCAGCTCTGCAAGCAACAGAACACAAGGGCTGTGGTTGGACCAAAGAGCGTAATTTTACTTCTTTTCTCTGCCCAAATGTACCTCCAGGTATGTTTTGCTACTGTCTCAGGAGTGATGTACAAATATCAGTGATGCAGAAAGCTGAAAATAAACACCAGGATAAAGTCTCCAACACCTTCTACAGTCTTTCCCAAGGTATTTGCTACTGACTACTGTCAGAGGTGGCATACTGAGCCAGGCGGGCTTGTGAACATAGCTGCTCTATTCTTTTCCAGGAAACAGATGTAACATTGTTTACAAACAAGGCGATATGGAATGCTCTAACAGGAGGGCCAACAGAGCTACATGAGGACTCTTTGCTGTGTACTCACAGAGTCAGATGGTTAAAGCCTACTGTCCTCAGAGTGAACGCACGTGCTAGCAGCCGAACATGAGTAAAGATGACTCCAATCGCCTCCTCAAACTCCGTAAGCTTTTGAAGAACAGGAGAGGTCTCAATGAGTTGCCTGTCAGTATTGGACTCCTGCAGCTGCAAGAAAAATGACCAACTCAGACTGCTGCAGAAATTTTCAGAGAAAAGCAAGCCTTCTCTAAGTCAAGGGCAAAGAATACAATGGACAAGCTCCGTGGATAGCTGAACTGAAAAAAACCAAGCTTCCTCTGCCTTTTGTTCTTGGATAATTACCACCCAAAGAAGATGTGAGCTCTGATGTATGCCTTTTTAACAGCTGAGGCATTTAAACAGATCACTTACATATCTCTACATGGGGATAGCATGTAATACAAACTTTGACAAAACATGTACAATTGTACATTTCTGCATTTTCTAACATGAACACATTGTTTGCAACAACAGATTCAAAAATCATTTTAATACGGCTGGCAGACTGACAGCATGTCAAGATGAAACAAAACCCAAATCAATTTCTCCCACTTTCCTTCAGTATCTAAAATCGAGAATAAATACTTTGCATATGAAATTCAAAAGGGCACACTAACACAAGAAAATTAATATTATTGCTATGGGCCAGTATCTTTTCTTATCAGTTTCTTGTCTGATGTCCCTTACGTGGTGACACTGTTAAATGCCTTTGTGGAGCTGGGAAATGGCTTAAGCATTTCCCCCACCCATTCTGAGCATCTCTTTGGGATAGTAATGACTTAGACGAGAAATTATCCAGAAGAGGATGTCTAAAAGAAAAGTAAGAATAGCCACATCTTTTTAAACTGGCACTGAGATTATTTTTTGTTTGTCGTCTGCCCCTTTTCTATAAATTGATTACATTCAATTTGTCTTTTTTCTGTACTGAGCCTTCAGTTCACATTTTCATAGCAGTACATACCCTTGCACCAAATTCCCACACTTGGGTGATAATTGTCATTTTGGAGTTCAGCTGCATGTGGAGCTGAGATTGCTTTTTGCTTCGTCGTGCACAGCCCTTTCTATCTACCTACACAGAATTTCATCTGCTTTTTTTAACTCCACAGTAAGTCACCCTTGTGTTCTCACAACCAGAGTGTAATCCTTCAGTCTGCTGTTGTCCCTGCTACCTGGAATAATTTGGTATTGTCACTGCTCATCCTCTTCCCTAGGCTGTCAATGAGAACAGCCTGTACTTTAGCAAAGATCCCGAGGGAAATCTGCCAGTGATCACCATTCCTTGCAAGATGTGGTCATTTCACTCCTGTGCTACATTTCTTGTGTTTCAGCCATTCCTTTAAATCTTGTAGGGACTGACAGTTTTTACTGGAGTTGCTTTTTTTAAAAATTCTTCTTAAAAAAAAGACAAAAATTTTAAAAGCCTTTCCTGACTGTCTTTCCAACAGCCTCTTAGGAAATCCAGCAGACAGTATCATCTGCATTATTCCATGCCTTTTTGGCCCCTAAAATTTCCTATTCATTTGTAAGGCAGGAGTCTTTACATGTTGACTCTTTAGAAAGAGTCCATATGTATCCAGGTGACCACTAACTATTTTTTCAGAACCATTTCTACAGACTTGGCTACTGACAAATACACAGAGCTGAAGGTCTGTAACTCTGTTTTCTCACTCAGAGCTTTTTTTATTAATTGGGATCTCATTTGGTATATTGTTCCAGTGACTTTTAGTAATTTTTAAAATTTTTCAGGCTAGCTGTGCCTAAAGGCCAGCCTGAGCTTCCTGTGTTTCACTGACTGGCAAAACCACCTAGGATGGTTTTGGGATACAGAAGAAAATAATTTTCGTCACACAAGTTAAGGCAGTAGTAGGAAATTGTAAATTTCATACACTGACTGTTGCTAATCTCTAGGCAGAGCGAAAGTCTTCTTTGTGAAAGCAGAGACGAAAAGGTTAAAATAAAATAGGAGAAAAGAAATAAATTCAGAATAAATTCAGAATAAGAACAGTCTTCTTTGGACCTTGTGCCAGCACGCAGGATAGCTGGTGCTGAATCTCAAAAGGTTATCTTCCTATTAAGAGTCTTTTGTATTTACACTCAGAGGGATGTGGTTGCCAAAAACTCTTCACATACACTGATTTGTTGCTGAAGATTTTGGCTATGCACTCATTGCTGCTCTTGCACTGCACTTCAGTGCTGTTCTGCCTGCACTGAAGACAAGTAGCTACAGCGTAGAGAGACTCTGTGACTTGCTCTACGTCTGCCCCAGAATTCAGTCAGGGAGAACGGATTGGGAAATCAATCTCTCAACTTCCAGCCTCATAAACTGACAACTTGCAAACTTGTATCCTCTGATACAGGGAGGATAAATTAGCCTTCAGACACCTTCACAATTTTAGTGTTTATGTGGTATTAAAGTTACTGGAATCACTGAAAACACCACGCTATCATTGCACAGGCACATACACAAAATCAAAACAGAATCAAATCAAAACTCTTATGAAATTCAATTAATGTGCCTTCCTACTATTAAGGTTTCAGTCCTAATTTCACATTAAGAAAATATGTACATAGATTGTTTCTGCACCCTTTTCTCTCAGTTTAGAGAGGACAAACAAGAAGCTGTCAAAATGTTACTTCTCATTGGATTTATTGTATAGGCACAGTTATATAACAAACATGAGCCAAGGAAAGGTGAATGACTAATTCTCAAGAGAGGCAGAAACTCACTATTTATTTAAAAAAACCCAAACAAACAATTCACAAACCAAACACTAAGGAAAACATATATATATTCCTTTGGCTACCCTTTAGCACAATTTCTGAGATGTCATCACAATGGAAACCTATGGAAAAGCATCCCTGAAAATAAAACAGAGCTGTGAAATTTATTACAGAAAGGGATACACTTACTTGGAGTGGGTGTAGTGGATAATTAAGCCATACATCCCGCAGGTCCTGCAAACATTGAGAGATGCCTTTAATGCTCAAGGGAGTCATTTAACAAATTCCACAGTACTAAATAAAATGTCATTACGTGAAATACTGAACTATTTCAGATGCTGACTCTGCTTATTGCAAATTCAATAGTGCTGGCAAACTAATTTTTAAAATCGTGTATTTGCTGTTCAAACTGCCTGTAGTTCTCCCAATTAGCTTGTGTCAAAGAGGTGGAAAAATCCTTGAACCACATAAAAAGTGGTTAAAGGAAGAAAAAGATTTGTTTAAGCCTCAGGACTAACTTTATTTGCAAGTACTCCTCAGTAGCAAGTTTGACTTCTCCAAAGGCAAGGACTGAAAAAGAAAAAAACCTCACTCATTTTCTTCTATTTCATAAAGGCTTCCTTTACTACAGCCACTGAGCAGCAAATAAACACTGAGTTACAATAGGCTTTCAAATTCTTTTATTTTTAATAAGCTTTGTCGTTTCACAGATTCAGGAAGGAAAATACTGCAGAATTCATCCTCTCGCCACTGCCATGCGCGCTGTCCCAGCAGTGGGTACTTCCCTTCACCTTTATACAGCACACGTTCTAACTAACACCCACCTAAGATACAGCCTGATCCATTCTTGTACACTGTAACCGTGCAACTGGATAAATGCTGAATGAAACGCCCTCCTTTTTCTTCCCAAATATATGTTTAAAGCTTTTAGGGTAGGATGATTCAACTGATGAAGCAGGAATAGTTGCTCTACATGTGCATCACTCCCTCAGCGCTGGACGCCTGGATCTGCAGTACCCATTTCTGTTTTCAGAGGAATACCTTGAATGGAAGCTGTCAGGTTTCCCACACCACCCACCCTTCCCTACCCAAGCCAAGCGACCCACAGCACTCCTGAGAAAACAGCCTAAGTTTTTTGCCTGAATCAGTACAGCTTGCTGTCCTAATTCAATTTCCAGGACCTACATACAACAGGTGTAGTATTTCTGTTCATTTGTGATCCTTAAGCAAAACAAGGGACAAGAAAGAACATCAAGTTATTTTTGAACTGGAAATCAAATCATGTAAGTACATAAATACCTTTTCATTGAAGAGCAAACGTCCAAATAATTGTTTTGCTTCTTCTAGGCTTCCCTCTAGATAAACAGCTCCTACATGAGGGTACCAATATGCCAAAGGTCAATAATGCAATTAGTACTTAGAAAATTACTAAGCACAGGAAAGTCAAAGATCTTGGACTTCTTCATCTCCAACACATTAATTTTTAAAAGTATGCTTTCTGTAGCAACATCTGGGTTTTTTTAAATTTAAAGCACACTAAATACCAGCATAAATCAACAGTCTTAAAATGCAAAGACAAACCTGAAATAATTATATCAGTGATAGAAAATGATACATCCAAAGAGCAAAGTTTAAACAAATTAACCTAGATGCAACAGATTTCCAAAAGTTCTTTCCAGTAAACAGCTAACTATACAATTGTGCTGGTTTCAGCAGGGGTAGAGTTAATTTTCTTCACAGTGACTAGTACAGGGCTATGTTTTTGGTTTTTGCTGAACACAGGGTTGATCATATAGAGATGTTTTTGTTATTTCTGAGCAGGGTTTACACAGAGCCAAGACCTTTTCTGCTTTTCATACTGCCACAATGGAGAGGAGACTAGGAGTGCTTGGGAGGCTGAGAGGAGACACAGCTGGGACAGGTGACCCAAAGTGACCAAAGGGATATTCCAGACTGTATGACATCACGCTCCATTTATAAATTGCAGGGAAGGAGGAGGAAGGGGGTGACATTCGGAGTGATGGTGTTTATCTTCCCAAGTCACTGTGACATGTGACAGGGCCCAACTCTCCTGGAGATGGCTGAACAGCTGCCTGCCCATAAGAAGCAGCGAAATGATTTCTTGTTTTGCTTTGCTTGTGTGCACAGCTTTTGCTTTCCCTATGAAACTGTCTTTATCTCAACCCATGACTTTTCCAGCTTTTACCCTTCCAATTCTCTCCCCAATCCCTCTGGTGAAGGAGTGAGTGACTGGCTGTGTGGGGCTTGGCTGCTGCCTGGGGATAAAACACAACAACAATATCTGCAGACAGGGAAACCCATGAAATACATTTCAGTAACTAGCAAATAATTGCTACTTATTCTATACTTCCAACAAGATTACACTCTGCATATAAATGATGTGTCAGGACTATTGCAAAGCTCAACGTCTTCTCGGTATCACAATAATTTATTGTCTGAACTGGAAAGAGCATCTCTGCATGTCTCAGTTTCTGGAGGTTAGAGTTGTTGTTTTTAAACTTCACACACATCCCGCACTAGCCCTCTCCGCACATCCATCAGTAAAAAGCTCTGCAAAATTTGTGTTAACGTATTGTATTTCTGGGTGTATCCTATACACTCTGTATCTGTACAGGCACTTATTTAAATAAAGTATCAACACTTTGTCCTTTAATAGGCTTCACAGGGGGGCTTCTGAAAATCTAGAACTTGTTATTGTAAGCATAAAAGCAAATGGAATACATAGCTACAAAAAAAACACAGAGAAAGGGGAGTGCATGTTCCCACACACAGGAAGAACAAGATTTGCCTCGCCTTTCCCTTCCCCTTTCCTTTTGATTCCTCACTAGGTCAACTACTTTCTTTGGACTCTTTGGAGAACAGTTTGGGGCTTATAAGACTGATCTTGCACAGGAATATTATGAGACCACAGAATTTCAAACAAGTCCTAGGCAGCCTGCTCATACTTCTGTTCTTTACTTTCATCACAGGGACTTTGTGATGAAGCACCAGACTTTGTAAAAGAGCCTCAAGTATGAGTTCCAGACCCCACATATACTTTTATACTCCCTTAACAAGCTCCCAGATTTTAGCTACAGAACTGGCAACATCTTATTGCTCAATTAACTTTCTGAACAACTTTGTATTGGAGGTTAAACAGCAAGCCTGCTCTCTCAGCAAATCACAGTGCTTGCCAAGTAGTTCTCATCACTACATCCAAGACAAGCTGAAGCCTATGAACAGACACAGATACATATCTAGTGTTCCTCTTCTGTTTGCTTTTTATTTTTAAATTAAAGATCAAAGCGTTCATGGAAAGCAAAATAGAGTTAAAAAGAAAACTCTTATTTCTTGATAAGAGGAAATGCAATCTGGCCCAAGGCAGAATGCACAGAACTGCTGACATCTAAGCCAACTATGATCTATTTCTCCCAGCAGGACAAAATGCTTTAGGAGCTTGTATAGTACATAAAGACCTGCATCAGGTCTAAACCATTTCCATAGCTAGTAACTTGTACACTACATCTCGATGAATATGAAGTCAAACCAGTGAGATTTAGCTCGCTTTGTGTACTCAAACAAGTAAAGGTTCATAAAAATACGCTATTTAAAACAGCTTGTGCAGATGTAAATGATGAGATTTCCACCCTCCTGCTTGGTAACTGCGGTCAGGTCCCGATTTCTTCTGCAACATAAACCTATAGACCAGTGCAGCCAGTCACTAACCAGCATCTTAGTGCTCAACAGCAAATTTGGCACAACTCTCCTTCACCCTCAGCTAGAAGGTAGCTTTATTACACCAGCCATGGTATATTGCCATGCTTTTTATTTGTAAGAAAAATGCAAAGACTAAAAGGTATTTACTTTGCAAATTCACAGAAGGGTAGTGGGGCACAGAGGAAGTAGTCTGGTGCCTCGGTTGGGAGTGCCTGGTGCATTCAGAAAGCAAGCTGCAGTTTAAAATTTGGGGCTGAGGTTGCGAGTCTGTTCAAGCACTACCAGAAGCAGTGAACCTGCTCATCTTCTGCCAGGCCACGGGGACTGAACAGCTCCCCTCAGACAGGGGGCAGGTGTCAGGCCATGTTGGCAGAGCAGAGGCAGAGTTCTGCAGTGACATGAAACAGTTTCATCTTCAGTGTGTGGGAGCCAGGATATGGAAGCTAAGGTTTTCATGGTAGTACTACAAAACTCATCATGTTTATACTCATGGCATATGTGCAGGAGAGGGGAAGAGACAAAGACGATGTAAGAAGCTTTACTATTGCCTGCTCATACTAGCACAACAGGCCCACATCTCCTCCATCACAGTCAACATGGCACGAAGACATGTATAAAACATAATTGTCTGTACACACAAATACAAACACTTTACCTATCAGGGCTTCGAAGCAGTTGGCCATGGCATGGCGGAGATCTGACTCCCTGCAAAGGTCTGGACCATGAGCATACAGCATGAATCGTTCTAGTTCCAGCTTCTGCAAAATACGTAGACAGCTTTAGAAGTACAAGAGTTCCAGTTTAGCCACTCAACCTCAGTTACACTGTTATCATGTAGCTACTAGGTCTGAAGGAACTATGAAGATTTTCTCCATAGTTTCAGTTCAGACAGCGGCTAAAATTAAAAAATTTCCTATGTTTATCAGAGGTAACCAACTAGAGTGTGATACCATAGAAAAACTACAGTTATCGAACCAAAATGTCAAAGGAAGTCAGATTAAAACATTACTGGTAAGTTTTAGGAATGAGTTCAAGAGAAGGTCCAGGCGCATGACAGAAAAATCGCCTGATACTGGCTAGACAGTGCAATGCATTGTGTTTCTTATAAGAAAACTACCAGAAAAGCTGGTAGTTTGTCCTCATGTGATTAGCCTTCAGGGATACCAAAGGGACATTCTAAGGGAGGGGAGTTAATGCTGAGGAAAAAGACTTTGCCTACAAGAAGAAGCTAAAGCAGAACAGCGAGGAATAGAAACTCTGGTAGACACAATCCACTGAACATCTGGCTTTTTCCTCTAAGACTGTCAACAGGTGGTAGCCTCTGGGCACTGCAAGAGAAGGCTAATATTTTAATCTGCAGTGCCACCTAGCTTCCTTCTTCCTTTTAAAAGTGCATCATTAACATTCATCTGCTGCCTGAACTATAGTTCTGCTTGCCAGTCAGAATCTCAGGTAGTAAGTCAGATTTTTCTATAATATATGATAATTCTGCCATAGAAATGCAGGCAAGAGCTACTAGATTCTCTTCACATATTCATCTTTTTGACACAAAACCATTATTGGGATTTTAAAAGAAGAGATTCGTGCATCTCGCAAAGTTTGTATGAGAATAGGCTCTTCCCAGCTGGGTGTAAGTTTCTACTGATAAATTTCTCGCTAACTTTCAACTTCATCCTCCCAGAGCACATTTAAGAGGTAAAGCTGGAGACTAAGTTGTTTGAGGTGCATGGTTTAGACATGTTTCAATTGCCAAAAAGAGTCTTCCATTTTCAATGAATGGCAGCCCGTTCACTGCTCCAAACCACTGAATTACCACTTACAATATTCCATCATACTTTATAATGCACAGTGAGCACTTGCTAGAGTCAACATAAGAGTAGAATATTATTTTTTTATAATAAAATTAAACTTCTTATACTCATCATTTGATCCTCAATTATTAACAGCATTCCCCAAGTTCAAGATATGTTGAGAAGCTGAGAATTTTATTAAGTAAATTGAATGCAACACGACACTGCACGGGATGAAACCAGGAACATCATGTAAGACACGAGAAGAACAAAGGATAAGTTGGAAAGTAAGGAATATACACATATCTAAAATTTACAGCTGTATCTAACATAAATACAGTTTTTAAAATATTGCAATAAAAATGTTAAAACTTGTCCTTGTACAATGATAAAGGCTGTGAACAGACTTGAAGAATATATGAGCTTTCCTGATGCAGGTTTAAAAATAGGATCATGAATTCAAATGTCAGGCAATACCATATTTGTAAACAAAGCCCTGATACGAAATGTTTCAATCAATTCATCCTTATCTAAATTACTAAAGAAAGATGTGGAAGAAAATTGCCGTGTTCACTGCCTACCCTATGCCTCTCCTGAGAGCTGAGCAAAAAGATGACGTGTTAGAAATCCTGCAGTCTTTGCCAAAATCTCAAGATTGGGTATGCTTGTTTAAGGCACTGTGTGATTACAGAGCGGGGAGATTAAAAGAACAACTTGAAAACTATCAGCAGTACACAGTGGACAGTGTGTGCACATGTGTAGCATAATCAATCACATCACTAAGTCTCAGACTGTTTCTTTAACAAAAAGCTAACAAAATCAAGAATGAATGAGGGAATACCTATCTATTTATGAATAGAGATTTAATCAGCTTTCTGTATCATAATACCATGCACCAGTATCATATATCGGAATATAAAAAGCTCTGTCATTTACAGAACTAAATTAAATAAAATTCTAAGGCACCACAATTTTTCCTATGAGATAACACAACTTTTCACCAAAACGCTGTTTAACATACTTCTGACTAGTCTGACAGTCTACAGTGGACCTGAAAATGACTGCATAGTTTATGGAGCAGATAAAATTTTTCCCACTCAGTTTTTCTACTTCCTGTTGCCATGTTCTCCCTACATATTCTATCAGAAAGTCCTCTTACAAACAACCAGTTTGATTCTTTTTCTTCACTAAAGTTCTCCTATCAGCTTCATTACTTGTGCAAATTAAAGGGAAGTATAGGCACACCTTCAACACAGGCTAAAAACTTATTTTTACACCTGCAAAAATCACTTTTCCCAAAAGCATGCTTTGGAGAAAACACAAAGTTCTCCTTTATCTTTAAAATCTACTTTCAAACTGAAAAGGGTTCCTGCATCCCAAATCTTGTACAGAAAACACAGCCAAGAAACTGATGTTCAAAGCAGGCAGCTCCCTCAAGAAGCAGCCCAGACACTCATAGTATCCTACCCACGGATGTCAAACACAGAGACACAGAGAGCTGTACCTTAGCCAGCATGGCCAGGTGTTGGTTCTGTACGATGGCAGTGCGGTACGTGGCTAATCCTCCTTCCTCCAGAGTGGGAAACAGGTAGTATAAGTGGACACTGGCAAAACAAAAAGCAAATCAGACGCTGTCAGCATTCAATTAAAGGTGAACCACAGGCACCTCCAGAGAGCTGTGCCTTTCCCTCAGATCCTAGTGGGTAATGAGAGTCCCTTGCTGAAGTGGAACTCAGCTCAAAGTAAGGTAAAGACACCAACATTCAAACAATGCCCAATCTTATCCAACGGGATAGTACTGGCAGCAGAAGAGGAAGAGTGCTGCTCCTCAACTGGGCAGCACATAATGTCTAAATCCCGGCCACAACCTGCAGTTCCCTCACCTCAGGTTTCTGCCTATCAGCAGCAGAAGGTTCAGCACAGCTGACACCTAGAGGATGCTGAGGAATAAAGCACAAGGGAAGCCTCAGCCTTGAGAAACTGTGCTGCAGATACACAGTGCTTTCAGGTGATGCTGCTGCCAACAGGGTATCTATCTGCTTATACAAGTTCCTTAAAGTACTTTAACAGATGCTAATGAAAACAAAGAACAGAACACAACAGCCTCTATTATCAAATGTGTGAAGTCATTATACCACAAACCACAAAAAAAAAAAAAAAAAGAAAGCAAAAATCACAGGCTTTTAACAGCCTTTAATGGTATTTGCCATCATGCTAGCAAGATACTTCATAAAAGAAACAAAACAAAACAAGTAATTCACTGATCCCATCAAGATCTGAGTAATGAATAAATAATTTTGGATACCTTCATATCTGACTACCATGTCAAAAAAAGTTAACACATAGAGGGTTTTCAACATTCCACAATTAAGGGACTCTCTGCACCTAATTATTAATATACTTTATTAACCCAGTACACAGGGAGGAAAACACAGATGGATGCAAGATTATTTAAGGACAAAAACTGCTATAACACTTAAGAGGCAATCTAACCAAGCATCGTAATTCGCAACAGCAGACACCTGAAGTTAAGAGAGGCAGAAAAAAAAAATCAGACTTAAATAGGTGCTTACATGCTCTATTGAACAGAAATAGAGCTCATTTTTTTTCTGAATTTAGACAAAAGTTAGCTCAGAAAGTGAACTGATGGTTGATGAACAATGACAATGAAAAATGCAAGACATTTTAATCAGCAGGTCTTCCATCTTATCAGCCTGTACTGTTTTATGAGAGAAAAGGCAATGAGTTTTAAGGGCAGTGGAGACCTTTATAGGCTAATAGTTTTTAATATCACATAGCTAATGGCTAGTAGAGAACAGAGATATAAAGGCAGTTTTGTTGTTCATATAACAAACTGGCTTAAAGAGCAAATTAACAGTAAACAAGACTACTCCCCTTTTAAAGTCAGCAGAACAAAGCAGCTGAAAATAGATTATAACCTTTATATTGTGCAACCTGTTTGCCTCTACCACTCAGGTAAGTAGAACAATGGAGATACCTAATAACATGCCTGTATTGTTCACTGATTTCAGAATATTCAGGCCAGAACCGGTGCAATTTTTGATGAACCATGGGGTTTTTTTATTACTTTTGATTAAATTACATTTGGGCTTAACTACTTAAGCTGTTATGAAAGCTACAGCCCTAATAACTGGAAATAGAAGAAATGCAACACATTCAACATTACCCATAAATGCTTCTCCCTTGCAACTAGAGGAAAAGAACCCATGGAAACAAAATGACATGCTAGGAAAAATACCTTTCCTTTAAAAGAGGGGTACAAAGTTCAACTTGTCTGTAGCTGAATAATCTCTAACCCAAGTCAATATAAAATTGCACTCCATGTAACAGAAACTCCAGCTTTTTATTTTCTAATCTTTCTTGTTTTATCATCACCACTGAAAGAATTTTCAAGAGAGTTGTGTGCAGGTGGGCAGGTCTAAATATCAGGCAGGACTGCAAACATAAACAGTGAAATAGACACTGAAAAGTTCAGTAAACACAACACCATAATAATAACATACAAAGGTGAGAACTGTTGCAGAATTCCCCATTTACCTTGTTAAGAACTCCACCACAGCATCTCCCAGAAATTCTAAACGCTCATTGTGGTTAATCCTGAAAAAGGCATTTTAAAGTTCACCATAACTCAAGTAACACATGCTGGTTATTTACACAACACAAATAAAACAGAAAAAGTCAGAGTTGATTGCTAATCAGACATGACAGTCAGTTTTGCAGCCTCCCCCACCCTCTCTGGGTTACAATCCTTTCCAAAACAGAGTAACAACTATGTGAATCGTGAAACTCGAGACTGACACCACCACCTTCGAAATTTCCGTATGTTCTGTTCTGAGCTATTGTCAGAGCTTCACAAAATGGGGAAGGAAACAGGACTCCTGCTTGGCACTGAAGTCAGGTTTCTCTGTCCATCAGAGGGCACCAGGTGATTGAAACAAACAGCATGTCCTCAGCCTTGTGCACAAAACTAGGGAGCTCTACCTAATTAATATCAACACCTGCAGGGAGTACCCTGCAGCAGACCATTGGTATGGCAGAGGGAGTAAGAACTTTTATTTTTATATACCTTGTTTTCTGCAACTTCCTCTGAGCTCAAAAGGAAAAAATGGCTATACAAGCAGATGCATTCGAACACGCCATTAAGTTATTAGTATCTTATTTCCTATGTTTTCTTTCATCACTGCTCCTGATTTACCTTTGTTTTGCATAAAGTTCCACTTCTTTCAAGCTGTCTGCCTGCTAATATTCAAAGGACTAAAAGGGCAAGCATTTGAAAAAGAATGTGGGATTGTCTTCGAATACATAAATTTCTGCTCTATACATCAAAGTAAGTAGCACCCTTTTTGATTTCACACATGATTGTAACACAATCAAGGCCATTGCCACAGGATTTTTTTTCTTTTTTCTTAACCCAGAAGATCCTTGTCAAGTGTTTGGCAGATTTTACTGTAATTTTCATTTCCCCAACAATTATATAATTAGTGTAATTTCTGAAATAGTAGGCTTTTGTTATGGGCTGAAAGAATTCAAGTACATCTGCTGTATAAAATAGTAATGCGTGAGCAAATCTACAACAACTCTGTGTAGCAACATAACTGAAAACACACATCTCTCTGAAATGGGACAGAAGTTTTTGTGTTATTTCACAAGAATTAATGCAATTTAGCCTTATGTTGTTATTTTAAGAGGCTTCAAATAAGCTTGAAGAGAAAAGGGCATGGTCCAGCTGAAACAGCATTTAGGGAACACTGCAATGATAATTTATGCAGAATTCCATTTCTCCTATTCCCGAGCTTCTTCCGAAATGATGGCTCTTGAAAGGCCCGGCTTTCAGAGTACAGCACTACCTAACTAAAATACACACTCCCATATAGTTCATGAATTTAAGAAATTTCACATGCAACTGTTTCTTACACTAGCCTTGTGAGCTTTGTTTATTCAACTTCAGCAAAATATGGTATGTGTGGCTATAAACTATACTCATATGCACAGAATTCTTGGTGGTCATTTAAGGATTATTGCATTACAACATTAATGGGTTTTGCATATGTCTTTAAATTGGAACAGTAAATCAGCAAAGCCCATGTTCAGCAACACAATCCTGTTAACAAGGTGCCGTGCCAGGAAGGTACTACTATGAGAAAATGTGATGAAGAATCCAATTTATAGCACTGATAACAACAACAACAAATCTTATTTTTTATTCTGCAGAAAGCAAAAAGGTAGCCTTTTAGTCCTCCTCATTTCAGGGATCAACAAAAATGATAGAATTATCTGTTAAAACCTTCCTCAGACGTTTTCTGCAGGCACGACCAAACATTTACTATGTCACTGCTAATGGAGGTTCAGCACACCTTCATAATACAAAAGTCAATTCAAAATGACTTTTCATTTCAACTATTTTCCAAAGCTGTTGCTGACAGTAAGCTGGTTGTTTCTACTAAATATCTCCCTCTGCAGCAGCTTCCCTACTTGCAAGCAACTATTTTCATTACCTGGAAGGAGCTGGATCATCCTGTCCCAAACGGGACATAATATTTATCAGGGTGTTTATCCCTAGAAACATAAACAGTGCACTATTAAGTAAACAGCCACTAATTCACTTTGAATAAATGTAGAAAACAATTACTCAAAATGTTGCTCTGTAATTGCTGTACACAAGATTATCCTGTTATTTACAGGGTTTATTACACCAAGTATAATCCTCACCGATGCTCTCTGCCTAACTGACCGCAGTCCCATTACAACAGTATTGAATTTTTGCTTTCAGGGAGCCAGATAAATGCACCACCTTTGCATGAAAGGGATATTCCAAACATTACACAAGCAATAAACAATTTACTTCATTAACACTGAATATGCTTTAAAGGGGTGAGGAATATTCTGCAGCAGACAGACCACATGCTCACATTAGTAAGAAGACATTTTTACAAAATATATTCCAGTTTGTTCAACATGTTAAGCAGAAAATTAAGAAAATAGAACTTCCCAAAAATCTAAGAAAATACATCCTCCTACTTATTACCCTTGCTTGTTCTCAGCTCTTTACTTATTGACTAATTTGAAAAATCCAGTCTTCTAGAAAGATCTCACCGGTGTCTGCGTATAATCATTGAAATTCTCTACTGAAGGCATCTCTCAAAAGATCAACCAAGGAGATGATAATGGAACAAAGGGTGTTCTTACTGATTAAGTGTCAGGTAAGTGAAAAACGTTAGTGGTAAGTACCATACCTTTTTTTCTCATGTGTATATGGTGAACTTTTCTGTCTCCATACTTGGGCTGTCGAATCCCACAGTTGGATAAAGAATTTCTGGCATGGTCCGGATTCATCCCAAAATTTAAATGATGGCTTGGGTGAGTCATGGCAAGCTATAGTGGAACACACACAGGGCAAAAAAAAGTGTTAGATGTATTTTTGAAAATGAAAGAAAAACATTATCTTAGACCAGTAGCTACTAATAGTTATTTTTCAGTTTGAAGAAAGGTTACAAAGTGATGTAGTCAATCAGAAACTTGGTTCCAGCAATTTAAATGTAGAGCAAACTATTTCAGATGTCAGAAAGAAGCAATATTCATGCCTAATCATCAGTTTAACTAATTAACTTTCAAATTTTTTTCTTTAAAGAAAAATTAGTTTAGAAGAGAAAAAGCATGAACTGTCAATTTGCCCTAAGACTTTTGCTTACCAGCTTTGCTGACCTGATTTCAATACATTTGCTTATTTAAAAATATACTCACTCTAACACTGAACTATAAATATCCATATTAAAAATATAAGCAACTAAAAGAGCTTCTCAACTACCCATATTTACATATCTACAAAACTTTCCTAGCTCAAAAATCAAACAACAGCAAGTATATTATTCCTGGCAGAGTTAATTAGAGAACTCTCTCCCTCATGACTACAGAGGGCTCACTCTTCTAATAGAAATTAAGAGGAATGGCAGGATTGGTCCTGTTTTACCTTTGTATCACCTAGCATTATCAAAAGCTTACTCTGCTGTTGACACCACCACTGCAGAAATGGCAGCAGCAAGTAGAACTAGAGCTTGCTTTCAGAACTCCATCCTGCAAACTCACATATTTTCTCCTTCTTTACACATACTCAGCTCAAAATATTGTGCTTGTATAAAAGTATGTGCACATAAAACTTGTATATAAAAAAGAGACACACTGGAAAATGCAAGCTGAAGAAAGTTACTTCTGACACACTTGCAGGACTGGTGCTGCAGACTGTGAGCAAAGACATTCAGTAATAAATTCAAACACTGTCTGTTGCTTTCTAAACATAAAACTAGGCGAGTAAAACTATATTTAATCAACAATAAGAACTTTCTCCAAGTCCTTTTTAATTCTTTGTTGGTATTACTAAGTTGTAATCGCACATTCCCAAATTCCTGCTCCATCTGAACTAGATGACATATTACAGCTTTTCAGAACAGACAACTTAGTGTCATCTTTTTTTAACCTGCTTGTACTTAAAAAAGAATACACCATGATAAAATAGGTAACAATCAATGCAGAATTATACATCTAACATTGCCTATGTTCAAGCAGACGACTAATACTACATACATTTTTTAAAAGTTCTTCCTCTTTTGGAAAATGTTTGTAGGTTTTAAATAAATGAGTGTAGGGATAAAGTATTAAAAAGCACATTTGTTATAACCAAACATGACTAATGCTTACACACTTGATTTTTATGCTTTCATCTCTTTTTGATTAGAATTTACTTGTTGGTTTGTGTGTTTGGGCTCAACATTTTCAAAGTTTCCATCACTGCATTTTTATCCTTGACATTAAAACAAAGACAGCCTGCCAACAATCAAATCCTAGAAGATGCTCACTGTTTAATGTAACTTGCAGTAGGAAAAGGCCTGGTAAACAAATTCTAGAAACCAGAAAAGCTGTGAGAAAAGACATTTCCTTAAACTAATTTGGGAGTAAAATCTCTAGAGACATACAAAAACTACCATGTTTTGAACTTAGTCCAATCATTGGAGAGAGATGATGCTTATTTCAGAAGGAAGTTCTGACAGAAGTCCCCATTTTCCTTCAGTAAATTCAGAAAAAGTCTAAAAGGAAAGGGGCCACCATACCAAGCATCAGCCTCAGAGGTAATCAGTTCCAAATATGCACTAACATAAAAGGCTGGTTATATGACATGGATGCATTTAAAACAAGGAAGAAATTTCATCATGTACTTGCAGAAACCAAGAGCTGAACAGAAGTTTGCAAATTTCTGTTCACTACCTACAAATGCAAAAAAAAGGGCAGCGTTTTAATTACTATCTTTTGGAATAACTGGCTACAAAAACAAGGAGCAGGGCATATACAGTCATCTGCAGAATAACACTGTATCCTCTGTAAATTCTCTCATGATAAAAGGAACTTACACAGAAATGAGCACTTGTCAGTCTTTTCAGTAACTGCATTTTTGTCTCTACATGTTACAAGCAAATCCAGATCTACCCTGGGAGAAAAGGCAGGTGTAATATCTATGTGCACAATAGGTATCTCTATTTAGAAGTCTCCTGGGAAAACTGAAACTTCTGAAAGATCTACAGTGTATGTAAGCAGGTCTGTCCAAACTGAGGCAATGCTGTGCATTTCAGCACTATGGATGAACTCAGCAATAACATGGAAGAGAAACCAGCAAGCAGTCAGGCTTTTCTTTTCATATCTCACCTGCAGCAAGCACCTATCCCGAAAAGTATAGCCTATCAATTTGTCCAAGTGCATCAGACATTGATGGTAGCGGACATGGTGGGTGAGGACAGGAAGCATCATTGCGTGCTGAAAAAAACAAATGCAATAAGCAAAAACATTTGACTTTAGTGTACAGAGAACTCAGCTGACTGAGCTAAAAATACAAACGCTTTCCAATTGTCACAATACTTTGCTGGTTTGGTTTAAACGAGGAAAAAAAAATATCATGGTTTCCCATCCTTCACTTACCAAAGCACTTAATAAATCATATGTTTTTATCTCCACAGCTCTGCCCAGACTAACGAAATAAATACATAAACCCAGTTTTCTACTTAAGCAACTTCAATGAGGTAAAAAATACCTGGTCACTAGTAACAGCAAATTTCAATAAGCTACGACTGAATATAATGCTATGCGTTTGTATCTTTTCATTTAACACCCTTGCTCGTTTAGGTTAGTACCAAAACTGAGGAAACACCACTTCCCCTTTGCCCCAGTACATTAAGGAAGAAATACTTTACACCACTTTAACCAGCTTTCACAAAACAGTAGCTACTAATTTTCAAGCACAGTTATTAATACCTTGCTCCATTTCCTTTTGAGGAAGAATGAAGGGATTTTTGAAATGCTGTAGTCTGGCACATTTAATATGCTAAAAGTAACAGAAAGGTTGCTGTTTGATTGTCTAGGAAACACACAATGTTTTTCTGTTGGGGAAAATGTCAATAAAATTGAAAAAACCAACAACTCTATTTTGTAACAATGGCAGTCCCCCGCTCTCAGTGTTTCAAAGAAGGAATTCTACACTAATATTGACTTCACATGCATCTGGGTTGAAATAAGTAAGTAGTACAGTTTATCAGTAGAATAGTATAGCAAATGAAGGATTTAAAGAATTTTATGCATGGGACCATTTGTGAACTAGTTTTTTCTAATCATTCCTATTACTGACACTACATGAATATATTCAAAATAAAGGTGTGTTTAAAGGGCGTTAAAATCTGAGGGCTGTCACAATTAATTCAGAAACAGGATTTTGTATGATTAGGGGAAATGAGTGTATGGCATTGAGAGAAGCAAGAAAAACAAGCACACAAAGTAGATGATGTATAATTTATAGAATAAATGACGTTATATATTTCTGCAGGTCACTAAGGACAAAACAGCAGAAAATACAAACTGGTGAATGATACAAGATCAAAAAATTAAGACTAACCAACGGCAAAACTTTCTGTTTAAGTAAAAGAGTGTGAAATTCTTGAGAACTGAACATACAGCTGGAAGGTAATTACAGAATTACTTAGATTGGAAAAGACCCTAAAGATGATTGAGTTCAACTGCTACAGTAACACTGTAAACTCCACCAACTGAACCACGTCCCAAAGATCTTTATAAATACCTTCAGGGATGGTCACATCACCACTTTCCTGGGCAACCTGTTCCAGTGCTTAATCACCTTATCTGCAAAGAAATTATTCCTAATATCCAATCTTAAGCTCCCTTTGTACAACATGAGGCCATTTCATTTTGTCCTGTCACTTGTTGCCTGGGAGAATACACCATCTCCCAGCTTGCTACACACTCCTTTCAGGCAGTTGCAGAGAACAGTTAAGGGCTCTAGAGAACAGTTAAGGGCCCCCTTGAGCCTCCTTTTCTCCAGGCTAAACAACCCCAGCTCCCTCAGCCACTTCTCATCAGACTTGTGCTCCAAACACTTCCCCAGCCCCACTGCCTTTCCCTGGACACAGTCTAGCACCTCAATGTCTGCCTTGTAGTGAGGGGCCCAGAACTGGACACAGGATTCAAGGTGTGGCCTCACCAATGCTGAGTACAGGAGGACAGTCAGCGTCCTGGCCCTGCTGGCCACACTGTTGCTGGTAGAGGCCAGGATGTCACTGCCCTTCTTGGCCACTTGGGCACACACTGGCTCATGGTCAGCTGGCTGTTGACCAGGAACTCCTCCCCGGTCCTTTTCTCTCAGATGGAAATAACCAGCTAACAGCAAGAAAAAGACTCCCTGGATCTCCAAATGGCAGAGAAATACAAAACCAGTCCAAGCAGAATTAGGAAGTGTAGGTGAAGTTTTATTTCGGTACCATGTCAGTCATATAGAGTTTTCTTGAGGTAATTTGTAAGAACATCCCTTTTATCTCCATATAAACTGTACAGTTGCGCTTCCTATATGTTCCTTCATAGAAGGAATTAACTGAAAAATACTAAAACAACCAAACCCAAAACTGTTTCACAGGACAACTCTGCTTCCCCACCTCTATGCTCCACTGCACTAGACAGAAAGAGTCTCCTCAAGCAGTGTTTAACATTCTTTATACCAATGCATGTGTCCCTGCATTTGAGGACTGAAATACCAAGTTTTAGACTTTTATCAGCTGTGGTGCAGTGAACAAAGAATTGACAGAGCCCTGGGAGCACACAGAAGGACTCTATTGTGACTCTTGTAGTTATATTGACAAAATGCTGCTTTTCTGGCACTAACCACTTGATTGATTGATTGATTCAATCAACATCTGTTATCTTGGACGATGGCATTTCAATGTTTCTGATGTTCTATGTATTTATCTCTTTAGAAGAGATGTTCTTAAAATATTTATGGTATTAAAGATTCTGCATGTCCTTTTCTTGCCGCAGCTAACATGGCAAGGCAGAGTCTCTCTCAAGTGCCCTCAGATAGCGAGTGCCAGCATCCTCCAGGACAGCAGGTGCTCCTGACCTGAGGCTACTAAGGGGAAGCAGGTGAGCTGAAATATTTTGGAATGCACGAAATGCTGAACATTTGACAGTGCAGTTGAGGGCACACCAGCAACAATGGTGTGGGTGGCGAGGGGGAACAAAGGTGGCGTCTGCTCAGCATGGCCAGATCCTGCCACACTGCGTATTAGTGCTGCGCAGCTGAGTGGCCAAGTACTGCACTTGATATACTCGGTAACTTCAAGTGAGCCTGTCAGAACTCAGCCATTTTACTTTTTTTTTGAACATTTCACTCACCATTTTTCCTCCCCTTTCAAGCAGTTCATTTCTGAGACAGCAAAGTCCAGTGTCATTAATGCTACACGGAACTCAGAGCAAGTATAAGCTATCACGAGCGACTTAAAAGAGTTTCCATCTTCTAAACTGCAATGCTTTTAAAAGCAGTAATTTTACATCACTGCACTTTAGCTCTGCCCCCAGAGCTGATTTATGCGTATTTAGTTTTAGCCTTCTTTAATCTGGGAAAAAGCACGTAGCAACAGCAGCAATCTTTCATTTTACAGACATACAGTTGCCTACTCTTGGCCTCTCAAAGAAATCAAATCAAAGGACTTCATACCAGAACTGGCTGATTTAGATGTTACAGCTGCAGATGGGCACAGAAATTGTGAAACAGCTTTACTTTTATCATTCTTTGGTGTTTTGCTGTCCTTCAACAACAAAACAAAACAGGAATACTCAAGACATTAGGAGACAAATCACAAAAAGTATTACGAATAACACAGAACAGTTTCAAAGCACCTAAATTGGAAATTTACACTGTTTACTTAAGCTGTAAAAATAGATACAGTTCACAACAAAAAAAAATAGGAAAGGGCTGTAATTTTCCTCAGCTGTGTGAGAAGATACTGTGCCACTATTCTCCTTCCACTTCAGAAACAACAGCAGAATCACAAGAAATGTTTCCGACAGAAGAAAAGCAATTCTAGTTATTAGCATTTCTCTCACTCCCCTTTGGCCTCACCAGACTTCTAATATTACAATAGAATTTCTACGTATACCTTTGCCTAGCAACCCCCCAATTTATACTTCACACTGGCAAGCTAATATTAGGTTGCACACATTTAACTCTTAAAAAACATCTCCAAAACAACAGCTAAAAAAGCAATGCAAGTGTATCTCTAGGATAATTGTTTTGCTGTTACAACTAATTGAATTCTACTAATACAATATTATATAAAAATTGCACTTATTTTTATCATACCACAAAGCTTGTGGCTGTCAACTGCTTCAGAACAGGATCTGACAGAGATATGTTCCTTGGAGATGTCATGCATATGAAACAGAGTATCTTACAGATTTCTTTCTACTGAGGCTCACCTGCTTGTTTTAATCCAAAAGTTAGTTGTGGTGGGGTTTTAGTTTTATTACTTTCTTTCAAGTAAAAAGATACTTCTTCATGCTACACTGTAAAACTTTTTTTTTTTAAGCTATCTAACTAGAAAAATATATTAAAATTTAAATATCTAAACCCAAGCCAGTTGATGGATTAAGAGCTCCACACTAGACTCAACATTCGGCAAACCTCCAGACTCAAGCTGGCCATTCCTAACCCCTCTCCCTTGCGCTAATCAACCCCTGACAGAAAATTTTACATTATCTTTTTTGTGTGTCTAGAGGGGGCGGACAGAACACTAGAATAGCTCCCTAAATCAATAGATATTACTGAGGCATTTGGTTCTTCAGCCTAGAACTACAACAAACCCCTGCAAAGGTAAATGGCAGCTATCAAGAAAGAGAAGACATCTCTCCTGTCTAGTCACCTGGCAGACGTCAGAGCGTATCCCTGTCTTCCAGAATCCCTGGCTGCTCAACTCCACAGTCACTTCACGTCTCATTGTGTTCTTCTGACGAATTTTCTGCAGTGCTTCCTAAGCAGGGAGAGAACAGAGCTCCTGTGAAAAAGCTGCTACAACAAAGCACAGCGATGTGCATGCCAGCACGTTCACAATACCCATTTAAGTTCAGTTTTGGTGAGCAGTTTCTAAGGCTGGTACAGATCTGGTAACTCCCAGCCACAGACTACGGCAGCTATGTTGGAATACAGAGTAGACAAGTGATTTTGGTAGACCAAGAAAAGAATAGAGGTGACTACATTTTTTTAACAGCAAATGACAGAACAAATCAGTCCAACTCATACCTCCAAGACTAGAAGTAAGAAGTTAAAAATCCTCAGAACATAGCACTTTCTTTACCATTCAAGCGGTAAAGTCATGATGGACTCTTCATTAAAGTCCATCACTGTGAGTACTCCTGGTTTGAACATTCAGGAGGAGCAAAACAGGCTTTGTTTTGTCATCTTGGCTACTTTGCAACAGTTCCTGTTCAACAATGTCACTGTGCCCAGACTGGGAAAGGGGTCAGCATTCACCAGTCCTGGAGACTATGCTGATGAAATCGATCAATATTACTTCATTAAAAATTTTAAAAAATATGTTTTGCCTTGACCACTGGCTATTTGGTGTTGTGAAAACAGTTTGTCACTAAAAACCATGAAAGGGTCAGAATACTAAAAGATCCTGACAGTATCATTAAAAGAAAATATTTTCTGCAAAAACAAAATGAAAGAAAAACAGATAAAATAAATCAGCCCTGGATCAGAATCTCTTGGTTCCAATACTATAAAGCCCTGGGGTGTGCAAGCTCCCCACACAGCATGAACTAACCATAAAGCCTCCCCTCAGCGCTCTGCCTTCTTCAGAACACAAAGCTCTTCAAAGCTGCAACCCATCGTGCCTCTCCTTCTCCTTTTCACTACAGGGCACTTGCTCAAAGCTGTCTCTTCCCAGCTTCCAGTTTGAAGCCTGTGAGCATATCTGGGAAGAAACTGGCTCTGTTTTCTGATTTGCAGAGACTCACAGAGTAGTTCCAACAGGTGCATCTGTCCAGACACCTCAATACAGAGGTGTCTAGGGTAGAGAGGCTAGTTAGCCCTTCTCCTTTTATATTCAATGAAGGGGATAAATGGCTTCAAAAATGCATTTCTCCCTCCACTGACTTCAAAGTGAGCCTTCAGGTCCCAATTTATGCACCTGCTGTAAATGCTCAAAGTTAGGTTAGAGGAACAAAGCCCCAGGCACGACCTTGTCACAAATAATATCATTGTACACCCTCACAGTGGTGGATGATTGATGGCAGAGGGAACAGAGATGCTGCCAGCACTGCACCCCTGTGCATTGTTGAAGGTGTGTCATTGAGTTTTTCCTCAGACAGGTGCTACAGTGTTTGCCAGACCTGGCTGTATTTCAGTCTGGCCCAGGAGCACTCCATAATATGTGATTCATAATATTTAAAAGCCGATGTACCAGCGAGGTACAGTCCTACAGCTCCTTCTGAGTTACTGACACCTCCACTGGCAAATCCTCACATAAAGCTTCTGCTTCAGCCCTGTGTGCCTCCCTGTTGGCAAACTACTTGTAAAACTCGTTGTACTAAATAATACAGTCTAGAAACAAAAATCAGCAGTCCACACAGCAAATGCTAAATAACAAAGGAACGTTTTATCTCCTGGAGCAAAACATGATCACGCCTTATAAACAATCCACTATAATTTTAAAAATAAGTCATCCATTACCCCCTAACGAAAAGATGCCCATAAAACAATGATATTCTACTTGCTCTGAGTGTAGTTGTGGCAAACAAAATCATCTCCTGTAAAAGCAAATCTTCTTTTTTCCTTTACAACTGTGGCACAGTTCAGTCACAATGTTATGGTGGTTTTTTCGGTTTTTTTTTCATTTACAAGTAAGGAAGCTAAGGGCTTATTTAATATCAGCATAAATAAAATGTTTACTAAGACTCTTCCTCACACAACAGCACACTATGCTTTGCAACAATTTAAAAAATGAGGTGTAATGTCATATGCATCAAACACTTACTGCAACTGAAAGTACACAAACTGAGGAAGTCTCAGGAATAAAACTCCATGATTCCCATGGGTACTTCCCAAATCAGAGTAGTCTATGATTTTATGAATAATCAGTGTTTCTAGTCAATAAATAACAATACAGCACAATTTAATTAAACACTGTCCAGTACACAAGAAGCTAATTTCTCCTCTATGTATTCTTTATATAAGTTGTCAAATTAGGAGTGCCCGACAGACAAATTCAAAGCTTCAGTCCAAGGGTTTATAGAAATAGCTGGTTTACGCTGTATTTAGGAGTCTTTGTTTTTCTGATTTTAATTCCCAATTGGTTGAGCATTTGCTCTTAGGAAATGCTTATGGCTCATCACTTTGTGGAGAAAAAACAAAAAGAGAAAAATATCTTGTCTATCATGCAACAACCAGATGATTTCAAGTCAAAGATCTTAAGCAATGTCACTGTACCACCTAATAAATTATGGTTTATGCACACAAGCATGGCAGCTCTCATCACAGAAGAGAAATGTTTAAAATTATGAGACAGTTAAAAGCACATTATGAAATAAAAAGTCCTTCTCTATGCTAATTCTTGAAACCATTAATGGCAACAGCTATAAAGAAGTTATGGTTCCATAACAATAATTTCTATAATTGGGTAAAAAACTTGCAGTAGTTTGACAGCTGAAAAAAGGAAAAAAAACCCTATTCAATAACAAGCATAGATAAAAATAAAATCTGTGTTAAGAGTCTGGAAAGAAAATCTTTTGTGAAGGATTTCTATTGTTTCCATAAATAGGGCAGTCATAAGGCTTTATTCCACCCCAAATTACAATGCTCAATTATCAGTCATAGGAAGGTCCAGAATACCTCTCTCTGTGATAATTTCTGTTTATCAGCCTGTTTGACTTTGGGACTATTAGCCAGTAGGTGACGCAGCTTCACATAACTCTTCCACAGCTTTTGGTATCTGAAGGACAAAACCAGACAACATGTATTTTGGTCAATAAATAGAAGTCTCTCCCTGTTTGTCATTATGAACACACCAGCTGCTAATAATGCACACAAAATGTCTACAAGCATCTCTTTACTCCAGGAAAAAAATAATCTCAAAGCATTTTCAAAGAAAGGTGACAGTAGTAGCCTGCAGAGCTGCTGCAGCAGGGTGGGCCAAGCAGCAGAGAGGAGGAATCAGTGTGCAGAGTGAGCTAAAGAACAACAAAGATCAGGGCAGATCCCAGGTCTCTCAGATACCCACCCATCCTCTCCAAAGGGCCACCTCTGCATGCTGAAAAGGCTTGTCCGCAGCTTAACTCAATTCAGGCAGGTAAAAACTCCCTCTTCTCCACACGGTTTACCTATCACTCACTGCAAAGCAGTAGCACCCTTTCCCATAATTGTCTCTCCTTACACTGGCTCAAACATTTCAGTGAGGCACACGAGGAAGAGCTCTACAAGTCACATGCAACATGGAATTATTCTGTGAAAAGCGAAATTAAAGTTTTGTTCCCTATGGGCTTGGGCTGAATGGAAATAGCAATTCAAGTGATTAGCACATACTTAAGTTTTCTGGTTTTCTCCAACCATCTAGCCTTTTCTTATTTTGTCGGTGTCTAATGACACATGAACCCCAATAACAACTTTTTCCTCGGCGGCAGTCCCTCAGCAATCTAGCACAAACTTGCACCAGACTTGGAAGAACTTACTCCATTTGAAGACAACGTCCGACCACTATATTCAGCTGCAATTGACCAACAAGTTCATAAGTTACAACAGGAGGAGCAACCAAGAGAATCATGACAGGGACCTTGTGTCTTTAGGAAACAATGCCACCTTCAAAATATCACCTCTGTAGGGTTTTTTCAGGACAACCCATAAACTCAGACTTTGAATAAGAAGCAAGGAGTTAGAGACCAGAGGAAAGAAGTCTACCCAAGTTATTTATTTTTTATTCGTATTTACATTATAGAAGATCCTCCAGCACCAACTTAGAGCAGTGGCTTTATTAGGAAGTTTTCACATTAGTGGCTTAGCAGTCAATGAAGCAGCAGCTCTTGTACTATTCCATAATCTTCCCAGCATCCCACATTCACAGATACATAAACAAATCTTTTTTTATTGGCATTTTTTCCCCAGCTATTTCTCTGCAGCATTCTTGAATATATACTCTCTGCCCCTGGAGATACTGATATTTTTTCAGTCTACAAACACATATGAAATGGTCAATCCATAGATTTTTCTCATGCTCTATTCACTGCACTTTTGCAATCTGCAGAGCAGCACATCTATTTCTGACAAATCACCATCCAAAAAAAAAAAATCAGTTAATGAACAAATCAACCAAAACAAAAAGAACAAATGCCTTGAGGAGGTTTCAACCCAAAAACAAGAACCTGAAACTGTGATCTACAATACACATTTTTCTACTAGTATTGATATGGGTGAAACAAGGTTTGTTATTGTAATTAAGTTTGAGAATTAATAAACATATTACCATTACAAAAAATTCTGTATTAGAATATCACAAAGAAAAGACACATTAGAGGAAAATCTCTTCTGGGTAGACATACACCAGAGTTAAGCCTAACATTTATGATGGCACCAGAGTACTTTCACAAAAAAATGCTTTGTTACTTTGACAAAACAAAACATACCTACATTTTGCAAGCAAGCAGCTCCGAGGTTAAAACCCAAAACAAAATACAAACCCACAAGTAAATTTTAAAGAAAGTTAAAATAAACAGGTGTAGGAAGAATAATTTTTGTCTCTTTATACTATTTTCAATGAAATGTACAAGAACCTTACGAATACTAATAAACTCAGCATCAAAGTAGAGATAATTCTTATACTTTTGGGTCTAATTATTTCCTTTTGATGGCCAAGAAAACTAAAAGATAAAGGGGATTAAAACTCATGATCAAAGCGAAAAATACAAGTTTTATTATCTGGATTAGAACTCAATATTCCCACTTCCTGCCATGTTAGATTTAAAATTCTCAGCAAGCAGTTGCAAAAGAATACAACTGTCATACATGCACAAGTGGGCCTCAAAACTGCAGATCTGGAGAGCTTTTTGCACATAAATTACCCTCTCTTTCTTCATTTTTGTTGTTAGTATTGTTGCTGTTACTGTTTGTTTTCTTATCTCATTGCTGTTTTCAGGAAATCATTCTTCTCTCAACCTGTGATCTCTGCCTTTTTGCATCTCTCAGCAGAAGGGGAAGGGAGCAGCTTGTGGTTCTCTTTTTGGTGGGAGTACTAAATTGGGGAATACCAAATTGCTAAACTACAGCAACGAGGAAAAGACAACCTTAATTACACATGCACCAGAGACAGGCTCTATACTGTCATCATGCAGAAAGAAGACGTCCCTATCACTGGAGCAGCTCCCTGAAATTGTCAGAGGTTAAGAAAAGAACTGGGAACAAAATCCAATCATCACTTTGGCATCCCTTTATCAATCCACAGCGAAACAGTATTTCTTGCTCTGCCTGACGTCCTAATTCCCTCTCCACTCCTTCTCTACATTCTTCCCAAACTCTATCAGGATATAAAAAATACAGAGAAAAGTAGCATGGGTGCAAGAGCTTCCAAGCTAGGAAACACTATGCAGACATGATCCTTCAAAGCACAGAAAGAGATGATTAAGTAGGATATAGCAGTATGCAAGAAACAAACATCATGAAGAAATCAAACAGAAAATGGCTATATTATTGCTCATTAGATGTGAGACCTGAAGAACATCTAATTAAACAGTCAAGAAGCAGCTCTGAAATAAAAATCAGTCCTTTTGCACATGATGCACAATAGTACTGGTTAAGTGATTACCTGAAATCTTCACCTGTCAGCAGCATAAAAAGACTCAAACAGTGATTTGAGAAACCTAAAAACATCCATTCAGGGCTGTTTAACAAAATGGCCTAAATATATCCTCTAGCTAAGGAGTCTATATGCTACAGACATTAGGAAGCTTGGGTAACCATTTCTCCCTCTCTGCCTTCCTGTTACACTATTTTCCCTCTGAAAATACACCACTGGCCTCTCAGAGAAATAATGAGGAGCTTGAGGAACCACCTTTTGCTGGACTCTGAAGAGCTGTTCTCAGGTTAAGAAGTATCATACTGCACATACATGCACGTTTACTTCAGCAGATCCTGAATTATTGCAGAGAAAAAGTTATTCCTCATATCTTATTTGCAGGAGCTTGTGTCCAATGTCATAAGTGCTAAGCCTTATATCAGACTCAACTAAGCACAAAACCAAGCCCTATTTAATGCACAAATGACAACAGTAATGAGCTCCTGAACAAAAGAAAGAAGGAAAAGCATCTTACTGAGGATCTCCAGCATAACTGAGCTGAGCAGGTCGTATCCCAAAGTGCACAATAATAGGGAAAGTAATTACATCAGGATTGAATTGTTCGCGGTCCAGTTGATCAATACGAACCGAGCTGGGTTTCTAGGAGAAAAAAACAAAGTACAACTAAATTGACAACAGCTCCATGGAAAATTTACTGCCTCAAGCCCACACTATCCAGGAAACACGAAGCAACAACATTCCAAGTTTAACAATATGCACATTAAGCTAATCATTAATACTATTATAAACATATGGCAACAACAATAACTGAAAAAGTTTACTGACCAAACATTTAAAGAGAAAGAAAAAACAAAAGAAAGCCTGGTAATTTTAATTTTAAACATCTGGAAATTTACTTTGACTCTTTCCAAGAACTTAAGACAACTTTCTCTGGTCAACCATCACACCAGAAATAAAAATTAGGATTAGCATTCTGGCATCCAAGAACCCACATGCCTGAGCAGTTTGCTAAGATCAGGTTACCGCTCTAAATTTTAGTACATGAATTCCCAAAGTAAATGAAGGCATTATTAGATCCATTCAATCACACGGAGTAAAGAGCATAAAAAAATAAATCTGTCATGCTACTCTCAGAAAAGGCTCCTAGGCTGATGCGTACAAGGAGGAATACAGTCTTGTATAATGAGGAGACTTTTGCCCTTTTTACAGTTCAAATCAGAAGGTTTTTTTATTGTTAAAAAGGACAGTGCAAAAGAAGGCAACTTTCGCTTCAGCTCTATAAACGCAGAGAATAAGTAATTGCACATCACTGTAGCAGACATGCTGCTCACAGAGCTCTTGATCACTTACCCAGCATATTTAAAAACTCAGCTGAAGGTGCACAGTTTGTCTCCAAGTAAACAACTTCTCCCTTACCTGTCAAGCTGCTTTGTAACGTGCCTGCTTACTCCCCACTTTGCAATCAGCTGGATAAGGCCAATATATTTTGCTTGTCTCAAGTTTCAGAAAAAGGGCATTACTTCTAGTTACCCGCATCTCAAAACTTCTCATTTAGCACTGTGAATTTCTCAAACACGACTTTCAGTGTTACAGAAACAACTCCCACCACTCTCTTCACAAAGCAATAAAAACTGTGTCAAGAACAAAGCTTTTACCCTCCAAACCACCTTGGTAGAACTGTTCACAGGAATAATTTTCTGCATGGATAAGCAAAGCCAATTCTATATATGGCCACAATTTCAGTCCATTCTAGAAAAACAAAAACTTACTTAAAAGCTTGACTTTCAGATACAGAAATATTTCCAAGGGAAAAATGCTTATCAGCTTCCCTTTAGACAAGAACACTGAACATAAAGTTACATGTCCCCAGTTAAAGAAAAAAAAGAGGAAAAAAAATTAGGTTAGTTAAGATTTAACGTAGTTAAATTAGTTAAATTTTTTAAATAGTTAAAGCTGCTGGGTTCACAAACAAAAAAACAAAAAAAAAGAAAAAAAAAAAAAAAAGGTTTTCCCCACAGCACTTCTTATAAAAAAGGATTAGAACAAAAAAATCTCTAAAGCAAATAAAGGCCAAGATTTGTAGCAGGCAGAATGTTGTTCCCTAAACAAGAGGTTAAAGTCCTGATACTTAATTTTATCTGGTTTTTTGGGGGGTTGCACAGAGCCAGCTTGAGAAGCTTTTATCATCTCAGAAGTTTGTTGGCTCTCCCCACTGTTAATATTAAAATGAGGAACTTCTCCCATCTCTGTTCCCCTTAAAAAAGCAGTTTTGATGCACCACTCCTCTGAGAATTGGGTCAGCATAATTAACAGAACATGAAACAATAATTATACTCAATTATACCAATTATAATCAATACATTAAAAAAAAAACCAGACAGATTTTAGATGCTTAAACAGAGGCAATGAGATACTCAAAAGTGTAAAACGGCAATCTTTCACTATGCATTTAGTCTACGTTAAATGTATGACCTCAGGACTACTCAAAACCAGACTCCTTCTCTTCATCTCCATGACACTGCCTTGCATTTTGTCACTCAGTTACACAGCTGTTCACAGGTGGCTGGTAACAACCAGGACAAAAGAACTTCTCCAAGACTTAATCACAAACTGCTCCCTCACTGACAGTTATGAGAGGGGTGTAGCCGGGCAATGGTTTTTTATTTCATCGTGAACACTAGCCTCCTCTCCAGTGCCCTTTCTGAAGGGTAAATGAACAAACAGCAACACACAGAAACATCAAATATAAATTGTGCACCAGCAGACAGGATGCAAGCAAATTAGATGTTATTCTTCCAGAGTTTTATCCGTGTGCTCTTTTAAAAGTGCTTTGATAGACTATCCAATAATGACAACCTTGCCTCTAAAGTCACATCAAAACCAAAGAAATTCTAGCAGAACAGAGACCTGTTATTTTCATTTCCTAATCCAAATCTCATCAACCAAGGCTCTGCTGACATCAGAACACAACATGAAATACAGGTAGTACAGAAGTATGTTAATATATATCTATCTATGTAGTAGTGAGAAAACCATCAATATTTTAGGAAGAATGAAGTATGAAAGACGACCAAAATTTGTTAACTTCTAAATCTAAACTTCTAATCTAACTTCTAAATATTCCAACACAAAATTTCATTGAACTAATGAAACACCATGAATAAGTTAAATAATTTTAAACAATGCTGAACTACTGTCAGTTGTTTAAGTGGGATTTATATCCTATTGAAGTTTTTTTCCCTTCTCCACCATGCATATATATATATATACACCTCACAGTGAAAAAAATTAAACAGACACCTTAAATCTAGATTTGATCACAAGAGGAATTATTATTTCTGAAGAGATGCTGTGCAGCAAAAGAAAATGTACTGTTTTTACTTTGTTGTGTCAAGTGGATATTACTGAATTGAAGAGCTGTCATTTTCTAAAACAGTTTCATATTGTCTCTCCAACAGAACTGTTCTATCTTCTAACGTTGTAAAATGCACAGATAATAGTTTCATACTCTGTTTTTCACTTAGATTCATAAACAGTACAATATGCTGCAACGCACAGGAAAAATCCACAAATTAAGAAGGTCATTGCAATCTTGAGAGAAAAAACATGTTCTAATGATGCCATTATAACATGACATTTCAAAGCGCTACAGATTTCTTTTATGCTTACATATTTTGATGTCCACACACATCTCTAAAAACACTGCTTTGTAGAATGCAAAGTTTGCCAGCAAAAAATCACACAAATCTCAGAATTAACACTGCCACACTGCCTTGTACATACACATCACACTGCCTTGTACATACAGACATGTAGAGTTCCATGACACAAGGGAAGAACATACACGCGTTCCTTCAGGCTAAACAAAAAAGCGAGTTTTCAGCTAGCTGAAATCAGCATATCTTCAGCAAAATAACTGAAGTTATGTCAGTGTATACCATTCAGATGCCCACAACTTGTGAATCAGCATGTACCTTGTATCACAGAAACCACATGCAAGCTGAGGCTGTCCAGGCTGTCTAACAGTTTCTATTATGGGATTCTGGCTTAGCACTCATTTAAAGCAGCTGAGGTAGAATTTTCCATAGTGAGAGTCCATGCATATTTTTGTATTTCATGTTCCCAGAAACAGTCCAATGTTCTTGTTGTTTAGAAAGTTTTACTTTACTCAGACTGAAATCAAGGGAAAAATGATCTGACCCAAGTTGTTATTAGCTTATTAAGTAGTTTACTAAATGTTATGCTGCCATACTTTAAATTATGAACTGAAAAAATATATTTAGCATGTCACCCCAGCTGTAGTTTGGGGTCAGGTTTTTCACTTGAAAAACTAAATTCCATCTTAGGCATGGCACCAAGCTACACTTTTTCTTCAGAAACTAAGAATTTGAGCTATGAGCAAAGGAGAAAAATGAAGTCAGAAAAAGAAAGGTATTACTACTGAGAAAGCTGCATGTCAGTCTCAACTATTAGGTCCAAAATATGCCTCTACTACTAAGACACCATTTTGCAATACTGACCAAACTATACAAATACAACTGTGCAGTTTTTAGCGGACATTCATCTATTCTTGCAACCCACACTTCTTAAAAGTGAAAGGCAGAATAATGGCCTGAATCCATATAAACACCAGAGTTGAAAGGAGCTGTGTTCAGAGAACATGTACTTCAAAATACCAATTGTTCAAAAAATAATAAGGCCTTAGGGATTTCAAACTAGGCATTGAAAATTAATACATGCATTAATTAATGTACACAAAATTCCTCAGTGTGAGTGAGAGCAACATAGAAACAATGTGGAAAAAAACTACATAGGCAGAAAACACCTTTTCCATATTCAAGGCAGTATCAGAATAGCACACATTAAATAGAGCTGTCAATAGGGGGTCAAAAGAGGAAGAGGAAAGTAAATGGCAAATAGTTACTGTTTCTCTGGTGCTGTGTCTGGGAAAAGAGAATGAGATCATGCACATAAAGATTGTATGAGAAAACAGCAAAGTTTTAAATACATAAAATATAGCCGCTCCTTTTAACATGCACATTGCAACAGTGCCCATCTGAAAACATGCCCTTCAGTGCAGCAGCAGAGAGGACAATTCAGGGTTGGAACAGGCCAATACACTGTTCCTACTGCAATCCGCAACTGCCACTGGTCACCTTTTCCTGTCCTAATTTAGCCTGTAACAAACTCTCTGAAACAACACGTGTACATGTCACTGGATTGTTCAAAAAGCCAAAAAAATATTTCTTTTTTCTACCATGCCAGGGCTGGTAACGATCATCCCTTTGCATTCTTCTGCATATTTCTGCCATTCCAGTTCTTCCCACTGAAGCATGTTGGCAATCTCCTCTTCAGGCACCAGAGCTTTACTGCATCGTAACAAGTAGAGAAGAATCTGATGCATTGAGAGTACTTCTTTTCCTCCATCTTAAAACCATAAATAAATAAAACACATTTCAGAGATTCACTCCCAAAGCATGAGCATAAGAGAAAATATGCAGAACACAAACCATTTGTATGAGCAAAATAAAATGCAAAATGTTCAAGTGATTTGACAAATATGAAGGCAAATGTTCTACTGATGAATACTGCACATGCTAAACACTTTGCTAAACTATAGCAGCAACAGTAATGGTGGAGATGGTAACAGTTCCATCATACTGTAAAGTTGAAGTTTCTAACTTGCTTGAATAAACTTTAAAATGAGTAGGCAGAACAATCAGTTATGTTGTCCGGTTATATCTTCCTTTTCACAATTTTATCATTCTTTTTACAACAGCAGTTAAAAAGCCTTTAGGCGTTATGCAGCTGTTTTTAAGAACACTCAAAATTTTACAGGATACTTCTGGATGAATGTAGCAAGCTATCTCTGCACTTTAAACTCATCTGTAGTGCTTACATGCTCTAACTGCAGTAATGAAGACTAAAGAGCCTCATGCTGTCTTCTGTCACTAAATGAATCAAGGGCATGTGAAAATTACTAAATACCTCTGAGACCCCAGGAAAAATGCAGAGCAAAGGCTGCTTGCAAACAAAAGAAGACACTATAATCTGACTGGCTTCAGGTAGCCAGCTACAGATGTGAATATGCCAACAGGAAAGGGGAGTGATGGTCCTGACAGATCACCACTCAAAAGACTATTCAAATTCATTATGTCTGTTCATGTAAAGAAAAAGTCACTACATGTTACCACAATGCTTAAATTTTGACATACATCTCTCCAACTCCCTCCTTTAAAAACAGGATGGCGTTAATCCATAGTTATGGAAGAATCTTCAAGTTTCACCCCCACAGAGCACAAATGCTGATTTCCCTCTCCCAGGGAGAAGAAAGAATCTGGTCCAGCCACTGAGCGTATTCTCTCTTTCACTACACCCACGAAAGAGAAATGGTGACAAACCAGAAGTAAAATCTTAGAGCAATACGGGGGATGACACATAGCACAAGGAGTGTGATCCCAGGCACACTGGAAAAGCCTTGCAGAGCTGCTGCACAACAGCAGCACTGTGTAAGGTGATGTCCTCTACAAGACATGTACAAGCCCTCCTCTTACTTCAGTTGGGATTACAGCACTATTGCACAGAAATGAGGAAAGGGAATGGTGTAACTTGGTCTCTCAGAGCAATTAACTCACTGAAACTCCAAGAGATTGGAATCTAAGTGGGGAAGATACACCCCAAACCTCACTGGAAATAGAATACTTCTAAATAGCTACAGGGACAGATATTTAAATGTGTGAAGTTTTGCTTCAAATTAAAGGCGGACTTCACTTGCAAGACCATTCTTTGTCAACAACTGGATTATACTCTTGTGCATGAGGTAGCCCGCATACACCAATCACTAAAATGTAAGTGTATCCTTACCCACTGAAGACTGCGTACAGGTTGCTATAGACAGCAGTGCTAAATAAAAGTCTGAGACTCTTTCTGGGTCAGAATATGCAGTACCTGGGACCTTAAATGTGTTTTTTCTAGTCTTTTACTCTCTCAATGTATTTATCATCAAAAAACCCTATGACAATGAATACAACACAGCAACTGCTCTGCATGTTATGCATCTCAGTAAACCCGGTATGACTAGCTCAGAGCTACCCCAAGGCCTGTCTCTAAGTAAATCCACATAGAAAACCTGACATCCCAAACCTCATTATTTTTAGACCACATTAGGAAAGTAAGAAAGAAAAAGTAGAGGGGATGGGAAATCAGCAATTCATTTCTATCTTTAAAGAGACAGCTGATGGATGTGTGGAGATCTGATGCACCAACATCTTCTTTGATTAGATATAAGTAGTGTTCTGCAAACATACCTGAAGGAAACAGATTTCCACTCTCTGAAAATTAAAAATCTTCAAGGATATCTCAAAAAATAATCAATAAAAAATGAAAGCTTGATTTAAAAAGAACCTGTCAAAAATGCTAAAAGGCAACTGTATATGCAGAAATATCAGGAAAAAGACATTTTTAAAGAAGAGTTAGAAGGCTGAGGACCTTAAAGAAGAAGAAGCACACAGGAATACATAATATAGAGACTTATCTCTCCTTATCAGTAAACAACCCAACAGCACAGAAAGAGCTGACATCTAAATTAAAAAGAAAAAAAAAATCAGAATATAAAAACCCTGAACAGGAAAGCACCCTTAAGCTACACAAACCAGGCAGGACAAACTTGTTCTCATTTTGTGATGAGGTCAAGTTAATCAGCCACATGTGGCTTGATGGCTTATTTTGTAAATTGCTTCAGCAAAACCAAATCAATGTTTGCTAGCAAGCCTCAGAGCTCTGCTTCTGATTGAACAGTGCTGTGTATCCAGGAAGGAACAACAATTAGAAATACAGTCATCTAACCATCAGTTCTCTCCACAGCAACGAGCCAAAACTCATTTTGCTCCAGCTACAATTAATATCCCAACTAAGTTTCAAAGCCCAGAGCAGAAAGCACCTCCAGGTCACAGCCCTCTTGATGAAGGTTGTTCTGTATTTCATCTGCATCCTAAATCCCACAGCTGAAACACATCCTTCTGTCCACACAACCCTCCTGGAGCAATCACTGGCAGGGTCTCAGCAGGACACATTATCAATGGAGCTGTGACATTTACATCAACTGAAAGTCTGTCCTGGTATCTTAGGACGTGTTAAATGCCTACGTAAACTGTTCGCTAAAATGAGTGGAATGCTCCACACGGAATCTTGTCCTTGGCTGGCAGGCCAGGGTTGAACTGCCTTGGAATGATGGCTTTTGTCTGTCGCTATTTGCTACAAGGTCTAAGCTTGCATTAGGATAAAGAAACAATCAGAAAAACATGTGCTCAGGGTGCCAGTCATGCCGACCCTCGCACATCAAGAATTGTCATCTAACCACACGGTACCCTGAAGAGCAAGGGGGACATGAAATGTGCGAGATTAGGTAACAGCACTCCTCAAATGCCACAGCTCCATCGCAGAGCAGGACAAAGAGGACCCAGCACTGCCTAAAATGATGACAGAGACAAAAGCTGGAAGCAAGACTTGGCCTGCCCGTCTGAATTCCAGTTCTGAGTGAACCATCTGCACTGCCAGCAAGCACTAAAGACTTCAGGCAGAAGTACCAGATCTCTGCACTGATTGAAGCATTTGACTTGCAATAAGGGTTTTTTTGTGGAGGTTTTTTTCTGGGGGATAGGGATGGGTTTTGGGTTTTTTTTAAGCTTTTTTAAGATGTAATTTGTATAAGGCTATATAATACAAACATTACCTGGAAGAAATCTCACAAACCGCGGCATGAAGTGATACCTGGGACACGAAATAGAATCATTTTCAAGTGAAGGACCTTAAAAACAAAAAAAATACAGAAAATTTATGAACAGCAACATATTTGCAAAAGAAGTAAAGAGGCAACTTTGCTGCAGATGAAATCAATGAATGGTGATTACATTTGATAGGGCTTAACTTTCAGTCCAGAAAGTAACAAAGAAAAGAACAGAGAGACAACTTATAGTAAAAGCTTTCACACAGACAATTTTAAAAAATTTAAAATAATTTAAAAATAATAAAAACTTAACAAAAAACCCAATACTTTTAAATAAAACAGTAATACAAAAATATTGGTTAATATAACCAATTAATTATTTCACTTAAGCCTTACAGGTACACTAGTCTATTATCTCCTCCAGTTAATGGGGTGGTTTTTGTTTACCATAACAAACATGACATGGAAATTTCCCTGGTACTGTTTTGTGGTTTATTTTTTTTTTCGTTTCCTATTCATCATATAAAGCTTTCAAGAAACTAAAAACTAAACCAACCAGTAAGTACCTGGTGCTAAAAAAAGAAAGAACAATCAGAAGCAGTGATAGGAAAGATAACACTGATACTAGAATATATTATCAAACTAAAGGCTACACAAAATGTATCAAGCCTGAGTGCTCCTGTGCAGAGCGCATCTCCACAGACAAAGTCAGGACACCCAAACAGACCTACAGATACTGAAATGTAATTCCTCTGATACTCTCCTTTCTCTTTTAGATCATGGGAAGCATTCTCCTTTGCTGCAGTCTTCACAGAAACAAGTATTTTCATCTTGTCAAAAGACAAAAATATTCAGCTATAATGGTAACGTTCTCCCTCCACAGCTGTCTGTATGACACTGCTTCCTGAGCTGACTGCAGAGAATGTATGAGTAACTTGTTTGTTAGCTTGTAAAAAGAGACAATAGTTTACCTGACACCTTGGCTTTCAAAATATCATGCACATGATACTCCATGATATTAAACACACAGTAATATTTACTGTTTGATTAAAAATAAAAGATCTGGGCTAAGGCAGAAATTTAGTTTATTTGTGAGAACATAGTGCCAAGTTTGTGCATTTTCATTGCTACAGCTCTCACTATTGAACTCTAATTTCACCTTCCTGAAGAATAAACGAAGTTTGTCCCTCTTACGGAAAACAGCGGTTACATCGTAATTCTGAGGACCCTCTCAAAGGCAATGTTACCTTTAAGATTCCAGTCATACAACTCCAAAATATCTTTGAAAAGATATGAAGAAAACAGCTCAAGGCCTCTCACACAAAAATTCTGGGGAAACAAAAAAACAGACCAAAATTATAATTATATAATACTGCAACACAAATACTACCATTCATATATAGTTAAATAAAACACAATAAAAAAACAGTGTCTTCATATTTGCCAACCACTAGACACAGGGCTTTGGAAACAGTATTGATACATGTGTGATCATCTACTCTAACATAGCACAGTGGTCTCTTCAGAAAGCATTGTCAAGAAAGAATGGTATTGAATCCTCTTCATTCAGTGCCCAAATCAACTGCATAAGCAGAAATTATGACTCTGTGATAATCTGCCCAGCACTAAAACCCCTTCCACCTGAGCAAGCTAAGCAGATTCTGAGAAATACACACTTCTGAGAAATATCTTTTCCATAATTCACTCTTTCCCACATGCTCATATTAAATGTTTATAAATCAATATCTGTGGTATGCAAGTGTGAGTGCAACACAAATTGAGGATTATGACCTCAACAGCCAACAGAAGAAGAAGAAAAAGGATGAAAAGGAAAAAAAAAAAAAAAAGACATTCTTTTCAACAAGGAAGGAGCTGGCTCCTTCAATTAAGGAATTTACAAACTTTCCTGAACAAACAAAACCCGACTGATGTAAATTGTGCATGTATGATACTTGCCACAAATTCCAAACTTAATACCACAATCTGTTTCACAAATCATTAGGAAGGATGGTCTGCAAATAATTCAGAAGCCACTCAAAATGTTCACTTTCCTGTTTTGATTGGTAGCCATTTGTTGTTTCAGTTCAAGATTAGCAGACAACATAGTACATTCACTAACAAGAAATTAGTCACTTTGATCACATTAGTCTTTCTGAGGAATTTCAGGGCTGTTGCATATATTTAGATGCTGCTGAGCAACAAAAAAAGAGATAACTAGAAAGAAAAATGTAAATATATGTGACTGAATTAAATACTGATCCTATCTTTGTAGTTAATATGCAGGGGTGTTTCTGTACCTACTCACACTGTTCCACTGAAGCAATTTACTTCGCAAACTGGCTCCACCAGGCATTAATTTGTAATAAAAAACCCCACCACAAACAGATTATGAACTCAATGTGCTTTGTTTGCATCCACAGGAAATTTGTTTTGGCAACAGCTTATATTAGGTACTGATAAGCAATCTTCAAAGCTTCAAACTTCTGATTAAGTTTCAGCTCTGCCATTGACTCATGCGGTCCTGGCAAAGGAGTACCTCCATATGCCTTATTTTTGTCATATGTAAGAGAAGGGTAATACCTAACTCAATTTACAGATACTGTACATAACTTGAAAGGAACCTATGGATATAAGCACTTCTTACTATTTGAATTTAATACATAATAGCCTAGGTAGATGGATTTATGCTAATACCTGTAAGTGCAAGTTCTTTTTCAGCCACTCATTCAGAACAGAGCCAGTCTCTTAGAGACTTCACAAGGTAGGATACTGAAAAGTTTATTCCATTAAACATATCAACCTACTCTGCCTTTTAGACTAATTGTCCTTCTTACCTCAGGCATCATCTCCTCAATGAAATGAATTGTATAGTCAATGTTAAATCTGATTACTTTGCATAGAGGAATCTGGAAGGAAAAGAAAAATTCAGAATTAAAAACTATACAGCATCAAATGTATAGTCAATACAATTTTGTATGCAAAGGTATTACTGTCTGCTGTAAAGGGCACTTACTAAAACAGCTGCTCTAGGGATCATGCAAAGACAAGAACACAAGCACGTGCAAAGGGAGTACCAGCTCCAGCCTTCACCTCGGTAATAAAGCACAATGCTGACAGGAGGGACGGTGAAGGAAGGTTAAATACTGCCATCTACTGGAGATGAAATTTTCTTTAGAAGGAAAAGTACACCTGTAAACCTCAGATAACCTGGTATCTTCTCTCAGTTGGATATTTGCAAGTGAATTTGTTGTTTGTGACACAACGTGTCAGATTGATACAGCGATATGAAAGCACGATGTTTTTAGCTCACTGCCAATTGCGTCAGCTACGCTGTCTTAAAATGCAGTTTTAAGTCAAAGCAACATAATATAATAGCTTAGGGATAAATTTACAGTTTTATACTAATTTCATGCAATAAATATTCTCCGAATTTCACCCGACTAGTTAGCAAGACAAAAGTTTAATTCCTTTTTTTCACCTTTTTACGGTTCATACATTGCTGAAGGTGTTTCATTTTCTTAAAATGGGATTTTCAGAGAAAAAAAGCTGAATTCCTAAAAGGCTACAAAAATGCCTAATTTTCCCTTACCCATCTACAGCTCTTACCAAATTTTACTATTCACTGGCCTCAAAAGTATAAAAGACTCTTAGAAAAATTCCATGATCTGTGAAAGTGAAATAACCCAAGGTTCTTTTACATTGATAAGCACACAAACAAATATCTGATCAGTGCCAGGGTAGCAATGAAATCAATGTACATAACAGAGGTGTAATATTCTGCTTGCATCTTCTTCCAGCCCACTGTCAAACGTTTGACTATTTGACTACAAATATCTATTGATATGTGCATGATAAATTAAGAAGTTGCACCAAATGACCAAACAAAATTGCATTTCTTACAAATTGACACAGTATTAAATGTGAATACAAAACCCTACCACAACCTTGGAAGTTAAATATAACACTTAGAATCTAAGCAGATGAAAACTTGTCACACTTAAATCAGTGAGGCTTTAAAAAAAAGTACAGGGATTGTAACACATAATTTAAACTAGAAGTTGAATACTTTAGAGAACTGACCACAACTAAGATCTCCATGAACTGGAGTTCCACGTACACAAGCAAATACACAGTAAAGGAACATGTGGTTGGTACTGTAAAATTGGTTTCATATTTATAATACAAAAATTTTAATTTTTCCTATGACTGTACTAACCATTTTCCCTAATACTTGAGCTGCTTAGTTATTACTCAATAATAACAGCAGTAACTCAATAATAACCCTAACTGTGCAAACCTAAGACTTCATACTAAAGAAATTTGGTTCATGCAAAGATGTTGGTGTTCAGATCTCTACTTTTACCACCTTTTGCTACCTCCCTTTTATCAAATATGTTCCAAAGCATCCCTCAAAGAGCAGATTTTATGTTGTATGCCAAAAATCATCTCATGACATCAAGAGACTCCTTCCAAAGGGCTTTATACCTGCTAGTAACAGGAAATGACACCACAGTGTGGCCTTGTATTCAGCTCTGTAAAAAAGTACTCATTTGTAGCTGATCACTTTCCCTATCCGGAATGAGAAAAAACACTTATGCGCATATGCACTTTACAGCTTAACAGCTTCACTAACTACTCTCATAAAAGAACAGTTTTCCTTGTTGTCTGCATATTAAAGATCTCCGTAACTCTCTGCCTTCCTGTCACACAGTAGACACAAAGCTTGCAAAGGGGGTCTCTTTATTCTTTTAATGTGAGTAAAACCAAACTGCTCCTTTTTGCTCATTAGCAAAGTGAAAACATAAAGCCTTGAGATAAACTTGCCTTGAACTCCAAGGCTGAGTTAATGCTACTGGGCAGCAGTACTTCCCATTGCCATGCCACAGGCTGAACTCCACTTTCTCACTGAGAGACTCTTGTCAACAAGAGTCCCTTCCCCGACCACCAAAAGTGAAGTGTTATCATATCCATTATGTAAGCAAACTGTCGGCGTCAAAGTAGTTTCTTTTCAGGGCCTCTCACTTCCAGTACCCTTACATCCCAGTCCTGTGTTCATAACCATTCTTACACTGAGTTGTGCCATTGGTGATGTAGCCACTGATAGGTATAAAAACTATAGAAATTAACACACACTGAATTTTTTGAGAAAACCTTGAAATAGCCAAAATGAAATCTTCAAGTGTACAGAAATTAAGCATTTGCATATTTTCCATTCACATTTGGCTAAGTCAGCTTATACTGGAAAAGCAAGGCAGTGAGGTACCAATCATGTCCTTTTCTTGTTACACTTGCTTTCAAAACACAAAATTAAACACCTGTATATACCTACAGCTTTTAGTAAAAATCCTAACTTGCTAGATCCTGAAGAAGCTGAACAGCTGTTATAAAGTATTGGATACATCTAGGTAAGTTTTAAGAAGGGAGAAAACCCTTTAGAGTGGATCTCTGAATAATTTCATTTGTCATTTGAAGGGAAAAACTTTTTTTGTTGCTGTTGCTAGATTTTTTAAACCTTGCCAACGTAATAAACCCATCCAATTTAAATCCAATTAGCAGTTTTAAGAAGTTGTTCCACGGTTTAATTCACTTCCAAACTGTGAAACAGCTAAAAACATTACTTTGATGCACATCACAGCCTCAGCCACAGTTCAAAGACGCTGCTCACCACAATCAGTCAAGACAAAACCTAAGATTCATCAGCACAAACATCTTTCCCCTGTCCTCAGTGCTGGCAAGATGTTTGTAGCACGCATGTATTGTTGTTCTAGCGATGTTTTGCTTCCGGGCAGAATGAGCACCTGCTAAAGAAACCCCCTGTATGTAGCAATGACCAGACTTACGTTTGTTAGTGGGGCATGTGCAAACATGGAGAACCCTTCAAAGATATATTCATGGTCATCATACTCAATGACAGTAGGTCTGTCTGTCTTAAAAAAGCAAACAAAACCAACACGGAGTAAGCAAGAAGCAGTATGACTTTTGTCACTGAAAACAAAATCGGGGTCCTAGTCTGAAGTATTTATAAAGTACTTACTAAGAAATTTGTGGGAGGTGACACAGTAATTCGATAGTGGTACAGTCTTCCAGCATTGTTGGTCATGGGGCGACATGGTTTAATGGGCTTAAAGAAAGAGATAAGTAGAGTTATGTGTAGAGTCAAGGCAAATTTAGATTAAAAGAGAGAATAAAGCATTTCTAATAGCCACGAAAGATGCATTAGGAAAAATTAAATAAAAGCAGGTAGTCATAATTAAGTACTCTGGGAAGGAGGAAAGTGTGGCCTTATCTCCACTTTCACTTAAAGAAATATTTTTAAAGCTATTCAAAAGCAAAAAAAGGTGATTTTGTTTTTCATTTGACTCTCCATCTCTCTTACATACAACAGTTAGCTGTTTACATTCCAGACTAATTTCCTCTCCTATATAAATTTGTTTCAGGAAACACATTTTAAAAGCTTATGAAGAGGAGCCTGGACATCACATAAGATGATCTCAAGAGACATTATCAAGGTAGACAGGTATCAGCCCATCTGCCTGGGGGAAATCTGAGGCTTGAAGAGAAGGGATTAGTCTATCACCACAGAGGTAGCTCTGGTAACCCCACTCTATTACAAGGTTGTAATGCTTGACTTCGAGGTCCAAAGGCAGCCAGACACCTGGGATTTCATGTTTTCTTCCAGATTGTTTTGAAGCAGTCCTGTCTAAAGACCTAAACTCCTCAATAGCCAGACAAAACCAGTTTTTCATATGCCCTACACACAATTTGCTGCAGTTCGGAGGCTGCCACCAGCCTGCTTGGAATACATTAGGGAAAAGAACAAAATCACTGCAGTGAGCAGGGTGCTACTCTGAACAGCAGAACAAAGGTCAGCCTACGGCAATGGCAAGACAGCTACACCACCACACTGCTCCGGCTACTTTGCAAACCTTATGCAGTAAGCAGGGTGACTACACTGGCTCTTCAGCCCCAAAATAATCTCACTGCTGTGAAAAGACAGCTGCAAACAAGCTAGTTCAAAACTAGGCAGTTTCATCTACAGGACACCGAGAAAAGTAGTATAGCCTGGGAGATTTTGTGAAACCTGGGATTCCCAGACAGCATTGTTCCAGGGAGCAGCTGCCTTCATGCAGCAAGTTTTATATATAGCAGTTTTCTCCTCCTAAATTTTCTCCCTCCTCTGCAAGAAGAACCCTAGATATAACATGGGGAGGAATAAATCCTGAACTGGAGAAATTTATAGTAAGCTTCAGACCAAAGCCAATATTCTGAACTCAAATAATTCACAGGAATGTTCATAACTCCTTAACTGCAGAGAAATAGAAGATTGTTTCGGTAAATATATGTAAGAAGGCCTACTGAAAAATAAAATTTTTCAAGAAAAAGGACAAAGATAAATTGTAAAGCCTACATGCTAAGGCAAGAATGCCTCCTAACAAGCCTTCTGCTTCTTTCAGCAGCAGGATTACTATTTACTTTTTCTTTTAAAGCAATCACTTCACAAAGTGGGCCCTTCACAACATATTCATCCACTTGAAGATAGCAGATCTTTTGATCACAAGTTCTTTTCTATTAACATAATCGTGTTTCAGAAACTTTAAAAAAAAAAACAACCACCAAACAAACCTAAAACTAAGGAAACACAGGCAAAAGTTTTCTATAGTTTTCATGTGGATTTCACTACCAATACTGCATTTTAAATATGAGGTTACATAACTGAATGATTTAAAGTTGCACAAGGTTTTTTTTTTTTTAAATTCAGCCTGTAAATCACGGGAAAAACCCCTCAAAATCAACCCAAGAAGGAATTTACAGCTGCAAGTTTGCATTCATAATTGCAATCCTTAGAATTATTAATACCTCTTCACCAGGATAAATGCCATGTCTTATTCCCGTTCGCCGAGCTTTAGCACTGCATTTGCACAAGGGTCCATCATTCATCTGTCAAAAACAAAATAGGATTCTAGTTTTATTGAAAAGTGGTTTTGGAAAAGTATGTTGGTTTTAATGCCCTGAGTGCTGATGCTTCTAAAAGCCTGTCATGCTTAGATTAAGTGGATGTTCTTAAGCCAATAAAACTGAAAACAGTATAGACTAATATAAGAAAACTGCACAACAGCATTAGAACTTCATCACTGTTTCAGAAGCACAAGATGGAAAAACACTCTCAGCAGAAATCTACTACCTCGCTTTAATATACCTCTTTTCCACTGCTTATACACACAAACAGCATGATGACTGTCTAAAATGAAACTCAGGTCCTAAACATGCATGTCTCAATATTTACATGCCAAAATCTCCATATTCAAACAGTTCCACTGAGTTCTCTGCTCGAAAACCCATCCTCGACTAAGCCCTTTGCCATGGAACAAGGCTATCCCCTGAAATGCAGACCATTCAAAGATTTTATTTGGTACTTTAAAGAACTAATAGGAACACTTCAAATCCATCCTGTGAACAGATCAGTAAAACAGATAAAGGGGGAAGAAATGGCCACTTGAGTATTCTGCATGGGTGCATCAAGTAGCTATACACAAAAAGGGCCAGTGCATACACTATAATGCTAGTGTCTTTCTTTTCACTTTTATGACCAAGATCAATGCAGACTATCAACTACTGCAACAGCCTAAAGCCTTCTGCTCTTAACATTAAGCTCATTGCAGAAATCCAACAAAAGAAGCCCAGAAAGAAACCAGAGAAAGTAAGTTCCCAACCCCAGGTTTTAATCAAAGTTTGAATCCAAGAAATTAAACTTCTTTCAGACTCAGGGAAAAAAACCCCAAACAAACAATAAACTTGCAATACCATAGAAAAACCAACAGAACTTGCCATGCTATTACAAGCAGTCTGAAAACACAAACAGCATCCATGGTGGGGCTAAATGGCATCATCATATACTAGATATAATGTGAAGATGCCACAGGAAGCAAGACTCATTAAACCACTGTTAATGTTAGCTTTAGGCAGTTGGGAGAGGGATGCAACCTTTTAGTTTTGATGTTAATTCTCTGAATGTTCACCTCAGTTTCTCCAAACTGGCACAATGTGTATGTGCAAAGGCACATAAGAAGCAGGGCACTTCCCTACTCCTTTGGAAACTTAGTCACACAATCTTCAGTCTTAACAATGGAGTGATGTGACAGCTTGTTCACAGAGTTTTTCCCATACTCTTGAGACTCTCAAGGAAAGAACAGGCTCAAAGAAATTGAGTCATGCTCATAGGTAGAAGCATACTTCCTCAATGGCTTACACAGCGACAGGACAGAAGAGAGTTAAAAATGCAGTCAACAGCTAATTGCTCATCAGTGCGCCAAAACTAAATGTCTGCTGAGGCTATTTAAATAATCATCACTTATTTTTGAAAATCTCATCTTTAATTCTTAGAACTGTTCAGCACGAATATTGCCTCTGTGATATTAAATGCATGAGCCGAAAGTGAGAGAGATGTGAAGTACTTGTAAAGCCCAAGACCTGAGAAGCAAGTCAGATACATATCTAGCTTGTCCCTAACAACACTGCTCATAGAAAAAAACGCAGGAGAGCAATCATGAATTAATGGTAAAATGATAGTGAGAGATCACAAATTTACACAGGCAATGCCTTCTTTGACGGAGCAACACAAACAAGTAGATCACATTTGTAAGGCAAAAGCCACTGCAGTGGCATTGAATTTCACTACTTCTTTTCTGTCAACTGTCAGCACTACTGGAGATAATCCAAATTAACAAACAAGCTTCTCAGATCAAAGGGTTGGGAAGATCCATCCTACAAATCTAGTTCCATGTCAGAAGTGTACTTGTATATGTCAAAATGCATGGCAATCATTCCTGTTTTATTCATTGACAGAAAGTATTTTGACACACCAGATAAATACCTATGAAAACTTCAAAAGTTTTCAAGTAAAATCTACACAGAAGTAGTCCAGCACTGACAAGCTCACCATAGTTGATTTTAGTCCTTTCAAGAAAGATGAAGAGTCAGTCTCAAGAAAGTTTTTGGGAAAGAATGTTCTTCAGCAGGAAACTCATAAACCAAACACTCACAAATCTATTCCTACTACAGTTATTCCACTTTTCTTCCGCTAATATTCTTCATAGAACATTACTTCGAAGTGTCCCCAAGAGCTACACAATTTTTTTCTGTTAAATATCTAAACAGTTTGCTAATTTTGTTTTCCATACACATAAAAACAGCTAGCTATGCTCAATCATTTTTTTTTCAACTAGAAGCATAAATATAAATCTGTAATAGAATATTCAACAGACTTTTGGATTACCACAGCGGCAATATGCATTGCAGTATCTCTTCACATTATGATTTGTTGCATGCTAAACTCCTATATCACACAAAGTGCCAGAAAAATAAGTTTACTGATGTGCCACTTGAAATGAGAGAACAGATTGTAAAATATTTAAGTAAGAAAGATGAACATGGTGAATTTGCAAACAAAAACTAGTCTTCTGTGCAATGTGTACATTCAAAACAGCATTTCATGAGCTCAGCAATTACATTTAATGAGAACTACAATCTCCATGCAATTACAAAAGAACCATTAGACAAGAAATTAGAAGCATTAACTGCATATTTAAAACATTATTTATCATTATGGGCTGAGAGCTTAAGGTGAAAATTTTGTAAAGGATGCAAACAAATTGCCTTTTCTCCACCACCGAATTCAGTTGTATACCTTTATATCAGGGCTAAAAGGACAGCATTAGCACACTGTTAGCAATTCAGTTTTCATTCACGCTGTCAGACATGATTCCAACTGAATAATAGCCAGGATTAATTAGCTGCAACCATACTGTTGAAATCAAAAGTAAAGTGCTTTGAAGAAGATGAGAGAGAAAAGAGAAAACAGGGGTAAAGAAAGCATTTTGAAATAGAAGTCACTCTGCATGTTTGACAAGGCGGAATTTTCAGTTTATAGGGAGTACTGTCCATTTACTTTGGACACTCAGTACTTTTTCCTCACACCCTACCTGTCCCGGATCATTGTACCACAATTCTTCATGAAGACGATCAGGGTGTGCTTTTTTACGCTTAATTTCTGCAATGACGTCAATAACATCTGAATCCGAACTGCTGGAGCAGCTGCTGTCATCCTCAGAGTCACACTCTGACTCACTGGAGCTCTCTGATTCACACAGAAGAAATAAAGACAGCTGAAAAACACTTCCACATGCTCTCTTCTCTATAGCAATGCGTTCTCTAACACAAACTAATGTCTGGACTTACTAGTAAAAAAACTCCACATACAAAAATCTTGATCTCACATATCTCTCATCTCCTGTGGTACTTTGAAGCAACTCCCTCTCTTATGCATGTAATTTTAGCCACTCATTTCCACAGATATCCGCAGCTCCAATTTAAATACATGCCTTTCCAGACAAGAAGTACACCAGGATGCAAGTAAAGTTTATTATTCTTAGAATAAAGTGCAACATTTCTTCAATTTTTTAAGTTTTCACTTAAGAGAAAATGTATTACTGTACTGTCAGTGCTTTCAAACACTGTGAAACTGTGGTTTTAAGATACACATTTTTTACTGAACACAAGACTCTCCTCAGTTGAAAGAAAAAGGAGAGAGAGAAAATGAGAGAGTATCACTAGGAAAATGTTTCTCTATTTTTTTTTTTTGAATCAAGATGTATTTTTACACAGTTCATAATTTGGCATAAGGTGTTATTAAAATATGTCCTTGGAACACACAGTTTACATAGGTCATCTATGCTCAGATGAAATAAGAGTTTTCTTACAAAGTATGCACATGTGTATGCCTACAAATACTCACAAAGACTTTAGTTTGAAAAGTTCTCTGATTTACAACTGATTAATACTGAAGTCTATTTTCAGGTGCAAAATGTGCATGGAACCTGTGAGATTGAGCTGGAGCTCCAAAAGACTAACCCAGAACTTTTCGATGTCACTATTGAAATCATAGAATCAAGAATGGTTTGGGTTGGGAGGCGCCTTAAAGACCATCTAATTCCAACCCCTTTGATACGGGCAGAGATACCTCCCACTAGACCAGGTTCCTCAGTGCCCCATCCAGCCTGGCTTGGAACACTGCCAGGCATAGGACATTCATAACTTCTCTGGGCAACCTGTTCCAGTGCCTCACCGCCCTCACAGTAAAGAATGTCTTAAATCATCATTCTTTCATGATTTAAAAAGTGCTTCTGGAGTGCACAGCTATCTCACTGTGACACACATTTACGGCTAACACAAGCCAGAACAGAAACAGCATTTACTGAAGTAAAAAGTAAGACATACTACGAGACACTACATGGCCGTAGCAGAAGCTGGCACAGACACATAGTTAGCCCAGGGCAACAGTGAAGACATAGAGCCTTTGGGTTCTCCAGAAAGAGTGGAAAAAGAAAATGGAGAAGTTGCCCTATCATATTTTAGCCTGGAGCAGCAGGCTTTCATCCTCAGAGATCAGAGGAATGAGGACTTAAGGCAGATATGTTCAATGCAGGAGTCCTGTCCTTGATTCATCCTCATGAAAAAACACCTCCTAAAAAACCCTACAGTTAACTTTGCTAGTGATTCTTGAAGGATTCTTGATTCAATATATGCAAATTCGCTGTTCAAAAAAATGTGAAGAATTCCTTTACAAAAGTGAATTCACATTTTATTTCATTTGTATTTATTTTTTTCTTTCCTCTTCATTGCATACTTTTATACCACCAGGATGCAACCATGTCATCATGCCTGTAATTCAGCTTTAGAATTTTTGATATGTGACTTTAAAGTGAGTTACTAAGATGAGATATGAGAGTTTAAAGCAGCTCACCTGGCCAACATGAAGGAATAGCTAAAAAGCAAGCCCAACAGAGTATCTAAATTACTGTGATATGCCTACGAATTTCTTGAACTAAAGCAACTGACTAAAAAACACACTATGAAACACTGAAACGCTGGAAATATGAAAAGAGCAAGAGTTTTCACAAAACAAACCAAGAAAAATAGCTTTCACTGACTTCTGAGTAGACAAATTGCTATAAAAACCTCTACCCTGCTAATTCAACCAGTATTTCCCCAGTATCTGATGCTGCTTGATCAGTATTTCACTGTCAGAAGATCCATACGGGTGGTACAAGATAATGCAGATAATGTATGTTATGAAAACTGATATTTTTGCAGAGGTCTGATCATACTAAGCAGAGCTGCACAACAAAAATATAATACTGAAGAAAAACTCTTATGTTGCTTTTATGGCACTGAGTCTATCACCACTACTCTTGCTTGCTCTTTAGAAATGTGAGACCAGGAGCTCCTCAAAGCCTCTCATGTGCCATTCTCTAGACTATCTGATCATGCTCAGGGTGTTTTATGCCATGGAAGAAACTAGCATTTGGTAGAGCTGGATACCCTTCATTTTCCCCTAGGCTTTCTGGGTAAAGAATTTAGCTCTACTTCAGTCAAAAGCTACAGTAAAACTCCCACGGATATGCAATATAAAGGAGGGATTTAAAAAACACCTACCAACATCATTAAATACACACAACTGCCAAGACAGGTTAACTACAGATTATTCCATTTCAGAGCTTTGTCATCATTTCAGCCTACCTAAATCTTCATCCAGCTTGGTTTTCGGTGGCTCCCACGGTGGCCTGGCTGCTTTGGCCTTTGCCTGTCGCTTTCCTAACTCCTCATCAAACTTTTCATACAGATCTCGGAGCTTGCTTGTTCCCACCACAGTAGAGTCCCCCTGTTAATAAAAAAATTAGAACAACAGCACAAAAGAAGGACAGTGTTGAAATAGCATAAGAACTCAACATCTACAAGCATTTCATGAAAAAAAGCAAGAAGGCGGGAAAGACAGATTTTTGTAGTTCAGTGAAACATGGGAATACCTAATAAGGCTTTAGCATATCATTATTTTGCTTCACCAGGTGAACTAGCAGAGAAATTATTTCATTTGCTGGTTTAAAACTTCTCAAAGGTTGCAGGAATATATGGTGCTTGAAGCATCTTTGCTCAAACACAGGTATAACGGGGAAAAAATAGATCTCTCCCTCCTGGAGACAGAAAAAAAGTGCCCCTCTTCCATGTACCATTTATCTGAATGCTAACAAACAGAAGGAATTGATGAAAACACAGAAGAATAGCAATGAATGAATCCTCTAACACGGCTAAAAGACTGAAATGATTGGGAAAAGAGAAGAACTAAATGACACAAAACAGGATCCTGCTGAAGGGTTCATATTATACAGGACTGTCTGCAGTCATTTTAGAGTTCTCACTGACATACCACTTGATCCATAGGGTCATTGGAATAATAGCTTTCAGAATGGGTACAGCGAACCCAGACTGGCTTAAGCAATTCCTCATCTTCCTCTTCATTTTTTTCAGATGCATTCTCCTCTGATTCTTTGTCTTTGACAGCAGTGTAATTTTTCTCTTTGCTGGAGCTCTGGTTCTCAGACCACCTTTCTCTGTCCTCCTCCCATCGGGTTCTCTTTCTCTCTCTGCTTGGAGACCGGCTTAAGTGGGAGAAAGCAAACAAAAGCAATTCTCTTTATTATTTTAACAGTTAAGAGTTTTAAAATTAAAAACAGTTTGCTTCAGCTCAGTACATCATTCTATCACATAAACTGCAGCAAAATCCAGTTGCCTTTCCAGCTTTTAACTTGCACCATAAAGAGTACAAGAGTCATTTGTAGTTTTGAACTACTATAAAAATGACTTAAAATTCAATGTGCTTTTTATTTTAAGCCATATTCAAGAATTAAAATAAAAAAATACATGTCATTTTAAATTAAAACTCCTACTTGCACTCTAGGTGTATTTCTTTTAATTTTATTTCTAAGTTAGGTATTCAGAGGTAAAAACTAAAACTCACATCACTCACAACTAAAAGTTATAGTAAGAAGTTTCAAAGCACAGCCCACAAACTACTGGCATGACAAAAGAACTTGGGCTTTATTAAAGGATTATACAGAACCCACACTTCTGTTACTCTAACATGCCTTTGAACAACACAATGTGTGATATTCCTCATGTATCACAAGAGTAATGCTTTCAAAAGATGAATAAGGAAACAACCTGCTTTTTTTTTTTTAATCTCCTCTGCCTACAAAACCAATAATGTTGTAATGATTTCAACTATGCAGAATTCAGAAAGGAGCAGCAATATAAGAAAAGCCTCTAAAAGATAATCTAAAGATAGAATTACTTTAAATAAATTTGGTACTTTACGGAACAGAAGATGTAAGAGAAAGTCTTTAAGACACAGCAGTGAAACTCACTTCAGAGACTAATCCTGTTTCTAACTCTACAAGATCTTGAGATAACTGGCATTTGCATGTATCAGTATATGATTATAAATTTCAGACACTCATCTTTTCTGAGTTTCAAATAAGACACATACGCATACACAAAACCTCACGAGTGGATGCACATAGCCTCAAATGCTCAAGAGACCACATGCAGCCTTCCTTACCTTCCTGCTCTCTTGTAATCCTTTTTGTAGGATCTGTCTGGTGATGGTGATCTTCTGCTGTCACGGTGCCGATGCCTCTCCCTCTCCCGCTCCCTTGAAAAGTTCAAAAAATAAGTTAAATGAGAAATCTGGCATTTCATACACTCTACACCTGAAAGGAACACAAAAGCAGCTTAAGATCATGTTATGCAAAACGACACCCACGTGCAGACTGCTAAAAAACCCAGATGGTCTCAATGCTAACCTTCAAGAAACTTGTAAAAGACAGTCACCTATCCATGTCCTCCACCTTTGTCAACAAAGCCATCTATCTCAATATGAGAATTAATTCATACTAAACACAGGCAACATCTACGAACTCACCATAGGACTTATTACCGTTCTTCCTCTTCTCCTGTTATGAATGACAAAGGGTAAGACTGTTGTATCTACAACCATTCTAAATGCCTCAAGGAAGGAAAAGAAAACCTATTTCAAGCACAATAGCTTTGTAAGCACAGCAGTCATTCAAGAGTTTGAGGCAAGCCCTCTCTCCCTTACAGCCACCTCAAGCACACACAAAGACCAGACAGATACAGACCATCTGCATGATGACGAAACTCTGACTCTTATCTACAAGACTCAGCTTGCACATATACATAAAGAATTTGACAACCCAAACACATTTCTGGGATCAAAGAGCTTCAAATTAACTGAAGTCTTGGGGAAGAGCAGCTGGAAAACTGTCCAGCAGAACAAATGAGGATGTTGGTCACAGCCAGGCGAATATGAGCCGGCATAGGCCCAGGTGGTCAGAAAGGCCAATAACATCCCGGCCTGTACCAGCAATAGTGTGGCCAGCAGGACCTGGGCACTGATCATCCCTCTGTACTTGGCACTGGTGAGGCTGCCCCTGGAATTCTGTGTCCAGTTCTGGGCCCCTCACTACAAGGCAGACATTGAGGTGCTGGAGCATGTCCTAAGAAGGGCAATGGAGCTGGTGAAGGGTCTGGAGAGTGAGCTGGGGTTGTTTTGCCTGGAGAAAAGGAGGCTCAGGGAAGACCTTGTTGCTCTCAAGTTGCACTAGGGGGGATTTCATTTGCATAGCAGGAAAAATTTCTTCACCCAAAGGGTTATCGAGCACTGGAACAGGCTGCCCAGGAAAGTGGTGGTATCGCCATCCCTGAAGGCACTTAAAAGAGATGTTGATGTGGCACTTAAGGACACAATTAAGTGGTGGAGTTGGCAGCATCAGATTACAGGTTGGACTTGATGATCTTAAGGATGTTTCCAACCTAAATGATTCTACGAAATTACTGTATTTATTAGGCAGGAAAGATCACACAGGCAGTTTTTATACTCTGCTAACAGCTGGCAACTCATTGTGCATCTGTTAAAACTTCAAGTCTGCTGATACATTAGAGATTATAAACAGGTGCCTCAAGTGGTGGGTTAACAGAATGAGTCAAAATTATTTATGAACATATATATATATATACATATGTTTGTTTCCATGCTCATAATACGAAAGAGAATGCAAATTTACAAAGCAAAAAGTTCAGATAAATTATCTATTGCTTTTCCCCAACCCCATTCATCCATGTTTTCCAGGGCCTTGTTCAAGCATGGATTTCAGTCTTCAGAGAGAGCATATTCTATGCTATCTGATTTGCTTGGGAGATGGATGCTGCACAAAAAACACCAACCCCAAGTCTGGCAAACAGTTCTGAATCAAAATAAGTAGATACACTGTCAAGTAGATCCGGAAGCTGTTGGCCTAAAGCAGCAATCCAAAAGTGTTTGAGAAAGAAGCTATTGAAAACATGCATTTTCAAAACTTAAAACTGAAGCTTGAAATTATATGCAGCAAAGAGGAGAAAATTCCACAAGCATGTCACACAGAAAAGGCCAGTGCCTTAATGCCAGCTGCCTTCAGTTTTAGGAAAATCCTCTTTTGAAAATCAAAGTAAACTTACACAGTGTGAGGCTTGGGTTGTTTTTTTGAATGCAGGTGTCTAAGGTTCTGTAATTAAGTCTCTGTATATGTAAATCAAGATGGCTTCATGCTTTATGTGTAAATTCATGTTCCACACATGGCATGAAAAAATTCTGAGCTTTTAAAATTAAGAGCATGTGATCCAAGAGCCCTGATAAATACTTAAATACTTAACTTTCCAGCAGCACTTTGAATATTTTGACATAGTTCATTAGACACATAAAGAGCTACAAACACAACAAATCTAAGACATGGAGAAGATTTAACTGATGACAGTTTGCTCTAAAACATGCTACAGCAAATGGCAACAGGTCAGCTCACAATTTCCAAGCTATCAGTGCCCATGAAGAAGAGGGACAGACACTTCATGATAAATCCCAAAACAAGCACTGCACACTCATCCACCTGAATGACATCAGTGAAGCCTACAACTGGCCCATGTTCATTTTCAGCACAGTCCTCTCTTGAGTTCACAGGCTGGCTTGCTGTGGTCTTCATCCTGAACATAACATGCTTTTCACTAAAACACCTCATTGCAGTTACTAGATTTGGGCTCCTATCAGACTATAAACACCAAGTCAGCGTTCTCTACAAATACAAGGCTTACTGAAAGAAAGTAACACCTGGCACCCTAACTCTGGTACCTAAATCTTGAAATTCAAAGTGCTGGGGCTTAACTGTTTGTAAGGCACAACTTTGTAGAGTCTTCTGCACAAAGTTGTGCCAACTCTGTTTTCCTGCCACTCATGCATAAATTTCTATGGTAAAGATGTTCAGCACTATTCAACAATCCACTCGGTGGGATGCAGAGAAGTTCTTGTTTGAAAACTATCTACATGGACAAGAGTAACAAGTCTGCCAGCTCACAAACATGAGGCAAAGGTACCTGAAAGGTGTCTAAACAGAAACTCATTCCATGAGACCTGACTACCAGCTTCTTCCCGAGCTAGAGGGAAAAACAAGGGTAAGAGAAGAACATTGATGCAAACACATACTATGGAAGAACGATGACATCTCTCCCCCTGCAGGCAGATAATACCTCAAATTACCTGTTTCGCTCATAACTTCTGTGATGAGGCGATATCCTTCCTCTATCATAATCTGTCCGGTGCCGACTGCTTTCCTGCCTCCTCCTATCCGGACTGCGGCCGCGATCGCGACGATCCCCGTGGTTAGCGGAGCGATGCCGGTCGCCGTGAATGTGACCGTGCTCGCGGTGCCGGTGCTCGTCATAGTGCTTGCTCCTGTCTGGGGACCGCCGATCGCTTTGGGACTTCTCTCCCTGGTACTGCCCTGTGTGCCGGAAGTGGCTGCTGCTGGCGCTGCTGCTGGCAGTGCTGCTCGGGAAGGAGCCGGAGCTGTGCTGGTAGCTGCTGAAGCTGGGCGGCGGGAACGACTGCTGCGAGTACCCCGCAGAGTACACGGGCTGGTAGCTGACTTGCTGCGGCATGACCGGCGGCGGGGGAGGGTGTGGTACTGTGGGGGGAGGCATCATGTAAGGGAAGGTGCTTTGTCCAGCAGGTGTTCCTGGCACGGGAGTGTTGCTAGGATTTGGCACTGGTGGAGGAGTGGGAGGGAAACATGGAGGCACTGGGAAGCTCTGCCTCATCTGGTGGTTTGGAAATGGCGGCCTCATGGGACACTGGCTGATGGGATTTTGCGTGGAAGGGGGCACTGGAGGAGGATAGGGCACAAAGTCTGGCCTGGGAGGCATGTAACCGGTGGCTGGAGGGTTGGAATAGGTTGTTGGAGGGGTGGTTTGCTGCTCATACTGGTACTGTACGGAGGGCTGCTGTGGGTGAAGCTGACGGAGGTTCTGAGGGCGGTACGTCTGTGTTGAAGTTCTTGCTCCTGGTCCCCCCTGGCCACGGGGACATCCTCGCCCAGAATGGAAAGACATGGCTCACCTTCATTGACGAAAATAAAAATCCAGTGTCACACAATTTTTGTAAGATATCCTCAACGCATCTGCAGGAACTACTCCTAAAATGCTGAAATTGCAGTTTCCCTTAACAGAAGCAGTAAACGATATGAACTGATTTTCACTGGGAGCTTTGTGCTCCTCAGACCTTTAGGGCAGGTCGTTCATGCCCCTTTTGATTCCTTTAAGCCTCTAATCCATGAAAGCACTCTATTCAGAACCCAAGCAGGACGATGCTTTATAAGGTAGGGCAATGTTAATTTCAACAAATTATCATTATGATGACAGGTCAAGGATACAAGCACCTCTACCAGTACTTAGACACTTTGATATAAAACCTTCAGACACCCCACACCAAAGAAACCACTCATCATTAACAACTGCAGTTGTCAGCCCAAATTGCGTAACGAGGAGGTCTTTCCAGAACAAAATTCTAAACTTCGGGCAGAATGACTTGACTAACACCTCACTACATATTACCTGGCCCAACAAATAACATAAATTTTAAATGACATACTACTAATTTACATTCATTATTGAGTCCCCAATTTATTAAAGGACTGAATTCAACAAACCCTTCAAAATATTTTGTGTGAGGTAGGTATATTTTTGTGGAAAAACAGGTTACATGTCTTACAGGTTATGGAAAAAAAATTTGTGCAGACTGTGCTATTCCTTCATTTTCATTAAAAGTAATAGTTCCCAAGAAATCCCTCAGCTGCCTTCTCAGTCCTGTTACTCTTGAGAAATTACCAGTTTCAAGTAGGCTTAAGTGTTGCTCGAAACTATGCATGTATTTAAGGCATTAACGCTTAAAAATGAAAACCACTGTGCTTCATTAAAGTTAAAACTAATTCTTTAATTACAATGTTAAGTTTCAAAAACTGAAAAAAGGGGAAAAATACTTTAAAAAATTATGGCTGGAATTTAAGGAGAGTGGAAAAAATGATCTAAGCACTTCTAAGACTAAGAAGTCAAATCCTGTATTCCATAAGGGGAAGTGGGAAAGAAAGGGGAGAGACACACATATTTGGAAAGACCACCAGCGAAAGAAAACAAAGCCTCCCTTTCACTGAGGCTTTGCTGATGCTGAAGTACATGCATAGAATATTCTCCCACCTGCTACAGTGCAACATGGCCAACCTGGACTGCTCAGAGCACTACTCTCAGCTGCATTCTGGTGCCACCACAGCAAAAGATGTAGCTCTCGCTGAGAGAAAGTGGACAGCTTCTGGTGAACTGGAGGGAGAAAGGAAAAGAAACACAGGGCAAAAGGACTGACAACAAAGAAGGGGAATCAAGAGGACTCTCCTTACACATGCAGGGCTTAGTGGAAGCCACTGGAATTGGTGGCAGTCATTTCCTCTCTAGAACAACCAAGGGCCAATGTGAGTGAGAATCTCACACTTTTAGGAGATAGCAGCCATGAGGGCATAAAGCCACTTGTTCCTTCCAGTCAGCCCATACCTGCTCAGTATCCTCCAACTTTGTAAAGGCTCTCAAAAAAAAAAAAAAAAAAAAAACCCGGGGGAGAAAAAAGGAAAGTCAACATCCATTTTGTCTGGCAATAGTGCACCCTTTTGATATTATTAACTATAATCCATTAGATGCTGAATTAATTTTGCTCTAGTTCTTCTGCTATGCTCTTACACAACTCAGGCTTGTAACAGAAGACTGTTTTAGACTTCACTAACATGCGCATACACATTTTATTTAAACAGGCTGTACCACAGTGCTTGTCTTCAAGTGTGCTTCTTTCTAACACGTCTTAGCATTCAAATAAAGGGTCTTGTTCAGATCTCTCCAATGCCAGAGAACTGCTCTAGTCCTACTACTTTAATTTCAGCCCTTCAGAATGCACAGAATCACAATGGAAAAAAAAAATTCAAAAATATACGGAACTATTTTAAATGCCCAAATTATTTTAAAGCTCTGCTGCAAACACAAATCACATTCAATTTTCATTTAAAGTTAAGTAAGTTCAAACACAGGGAAAAGGACAAACTCCCCTTTCCCTGTCACCTAAAGAGAAAATTTATTGCACTGATGGAAGCCATTTCATTCTAAAGCAGCACTGATCCCCCAAAAAATACCGAATAAACTCGTCTCTCCCTGCAGATGCACTGCTGAGAGCAGTAGAGCACCGACACATCGAGACGAGAGGACTGAGAGAGGACATCATCGATGTCTGTAAGTGTCTAAGGGAGGGAGCCAAAAAGGATGGAGCCGGCTCTTCTCGGTGGTGCTGTGCAACAGGATAAGAGTGAAT